>CM076574.1:587512858-588037095 GCA_034641835.2 Pinus albicaulis
GGAAATGTTAACTCGCTAGAAAATAGAAGTTCGATGGGAAATCGTGGCCATTGATTAAGATTAACTAAGTTCATTGGATATCATTGGGAGTGTATGTTATGACCCGATACAAATGACACTCGTTACATCGTAATAAAATGGGTCATCACATGTCATTGTGTTGAAGTACAATATAAGCCAAGTATTTTGGTATAATAATATAACATTAGATAACTTTTTTTTTTGTAATATTGGTAGAATTACATATTCATCATGTCCAATGTATCACTCAGATTGAGGTAAAGAATTGAAACAATGATTTCACATCAAGAATTTCCTTTACAAAGCACCCAATCACTGTCTATCTAAGACCCTGTGGACAAAATTAGATCAATTATTATTTTCTTGTCGATTTTCTTTATTATTAATGTTTCATGTTATTTTTTCATTAAATATGATACCCACTTTACTATAAATAATTTATGTAATGAAATGCAATGATATTTTAACATGAAATATAATGTCTTTTTATCCACACAAAACATTAGGGAAGTGCTTATAACGCAAGGCAAGCCTCTATTCACCATTTTCACTTAATTTAGTGGGATTTACAGATTGGAACAATACCTTTGGCTAGCATCTTAAAAATTGAGCACTTATGTTAGTAGGCTATTAGCCAATCCCATTAACTATCCCCTTTATGGCTTTCATTGGTTGAGGCTTCTCATTCGAACGTTGTGTGAATGTAAATTTCTTTAAAAAACAAATATTACAAATCTTCATATTCGCTAAAGCAACCCTTAATTCCAATCTCTTTGTAGTTTTTATAAAAAATTATAAAACTATGTCTTGTTACAAAATCAAGAAGCGTAAGATATGATACATTAAAATAGAAACTTCCTCCATGGTAAACGTTTTAGCTTGCACTTGCCCACTTTTCCTGAATTCTACTAAAGTAATTAAGTAATTCACAATATTAGATTAGAGATTAGCTCCTAGTTTGGCCTAATTGGATATCTATATGATATTAGTTTCCTATAAACCAAACACATTTCAATATACTTTTGATAAGTTGGCTTAATAGGAAAAATTGATATCATTTCATAGTGAATGTAAAAATCTTAGGTGAGATTTTCCATAATCTGACCCTTTAAAGCCCATGACATATTGGAAAATTTATCATCATTTGTACCAAGCATAATTAAAATTTCTTTGTATATATCCAAAGCTATTAATTTTCCATTTGAGTCCCAACAAGAAGGCATACCCATTCCTCTTACAATATTAAACCTACTAATGAATGAATCAATTTCCTTCTGATCCAATCTACACTTCTCTTGCACATGCTAGATAAAATTTATTTTAATGATAACACAGTTGGTTTGTAATATCCAACTAGTTCAATTATGGACCCCTAATAATTTCAACTACTCCTCGCCTCTGGCATTGAGAAATTTATTCAGTCTATTCACAATTAATGGTTTATTCCTTAATTATTTCTCGTTCTTCTCTGCTTCCTTTTTTGAAATTTAAAATAAATTTGTTTGATGACCAATTACTACAAATGATTCCCTTAACTCTAAAATATAATTAATAATATATGTCCATAATATTCTTTTGGGTTTCTATTAATGGTTGTATGTTAATCTATTTTCTCTTATACCAATCAATTTAAGTTTTCAATGAATATTTCTTCTTAAGTTCATCGATAAGAATATCACATTTCTTTTCCAACCTCTTTGACTACTTTCAATTCTTTTTTCAATATTTTAGTTTATTCATCCTTTAAAGTGAGTGATGACATTGTGTCTGCTATTTTTTTTGAAAAATCTCCCTTTGTTAGTAATGTTTATGAGTTGGTTACTGTATATTTATGTTATGCATTTTCCTTTAACAAGCATTCAATTTGAACTTCCAACTTTTCTAACTACTTATTTAATTCAATAATTAGTGAAATTAGTTGGTCCTTCTCTTTTTGCATCGCTTCTAACTCTAGAGTTTGGGCCCAGAGCTATAATATTAAGCTTCTTCCTCAATAGTCCTTTTCACTGGAATTTAACAACTCATGAATTAAGTTTGAGTCATTTGGATTTTCTCCTAGCTAATTGATGATAATGTTCTTTAAATTATTGATTTTCATGTATTTAGTTCTCGTAGAGATCTTCCCTTGTTTAAGCTAATTATTTACCTTAGTCACTAGATTTTCAAGTCTAGCAACACTTGTAGCTAAGCTTGATATACTTTAACATAACATCTCCCCTGTTTGTTTGTGAAGATCCATCTGATCAATCAGATGGATCTATTTTATGTAAATTTTAGGCTTGGAATCTTTGTAATCATTTGAACTCTTAATGATTAGGGATTTTGGCTCTACGACTTCCATTTGGAGCTGATCCTTTTGATAATCTAGGGCTGATAACAATCTGGTTTGTGAAATTGTGCCTTGATTGCAAATATTGTTGCATGCTTCCTTTCTTACTTTAGCATTTCTATTCTTGATTTCCATGAATTGAGAAAATATTCTTTCCTCCTTGGAAGAAGTAGAATATGATGTAAAAGGTAATGATATTGTAGATCCTAGAGAAGTTGAAGATAGGAATTCCAGATTTGGAATAACTTTGCTTGATGTGAACTCCGTGACTGAAACTATTTTCTCTTATATTCTATGTCTCTTATGTACTCTAAATTCAATACTCTTTAATTTATAAGTTTATTTTTCAGTGTCCAAATATTCCCTTTTTAATTCCTTCTCTCTCTATTGAGGTGTTTCTAGCGAATCTATCTTTGATGTATGATGTGTTCTAAAACCTTACTATATAACTGGTGAAGGATCCTACTTCCAAATCTCTCCATTAGAATAAAGTTCTACCTTAGGCTTTAATACATTCTTATAAGGGGCCGCTTTATGTTCAACTCTTTTACTTGAAAATATCCCATGAGTGTCATTGTGGCAGACCTCTCCTTACTCAAACTTGACTTCCCATAGCATGGTTTCAAATTTTGCACCAGCTGCTCTAGTATTTACCACAAATGGCCCAACCTCTACTTTTAATCTAAAAATAGCAAGGACTTTTCTAGCCATAAAATGAATTTGATCTACATTTAAGCATTTTTGATAATTTCTAAAGAAAAAGTTATAATAGATAGGAAAAGTAGAAGTATATAGATGCCAATGTTCAATTCTAACTACATCGCTTAGATATAAAATTTTGTTTATCTTTAGGAAGATTCTTGGTGGAAATATATCATACATGGGACTAAAATAAACTAATAAAAACTTGTTAGAAAACTCTGAGAATAAAAACTCCTGAGAATGCTTTCTTAGCATCGAGGTCCAGTGAATAACTAAAAGAACATTTCCATTGAAATATTGTCTTTGCAATTGTACACTAGAAAACTTGTATGTGTAATGTCCCCTAATAATTATAAAAATAAAATAATAAATAAATAAATTATATAATATAATATTAATAAATAAATGGAAAATAAATAATAAGTAAATAATAGTAAATGCGTGATAAATAATAAAGAGAATAATAATAATAAATAAATAAAATAGTAAATAATAAATTGGAGTTCTAAATAAAAATATATAAAAGTAAACTATAAAAATGGTAAAAATAAGTGAAGTTAACAAAAGTAAAAATGAATAAAATAAGAAAGAGTTGAACTAAGAAAACTGTAAAAATAGTAAAAATAAGTAAAGTTAACAAAAAGTAAAATGCAATAAAATAAGAAAGAGTTAAATTAAGTAAAACTTAAGATAAAGAGATTAAATTTTCATGTTGACATAGGGAATGTGTGCATGTGGTTCCCTTCCATTGTTTGGTCTATTTAATAGACGTTGAGGAAGATGAGATTCATTATTCATTTACCCATTCTCTTAGGAGAAAAGTATTGTGAGACAAAAGATTCCCTGGAAGTAGTACGTGGATTGAGGGCTCGAGGGTGGCCAGTTGTAGAAGGTTACATGCAGCTGAGCCTATAATTGGGTGTAGATTCATCCCAAAAACTTTGTTGCGGTTAGCATGATTCAAAAGCGTTCAACACTTAAATTACAAGTAAGCAATATCATCGCTACAAGTAAGTTGCCTCTACTCAGGTGTGTTTTTTTTTTCCTGAAAATTCTATGCTAATTAGTTGAATAGTTTTTGTGTTGATTATTAATTGCATATTTGATATAATTAGTTGCATGTTAAATTTTGGGGTTGTTACATATGGTATCCGGGTGGGTTTTAACTCTATGTGACCTTTAGGTAAAAATTTGAGAAAAATACTAAATCAAAATTTTTAATAATTTTTCTTATAGGAATTTACTCAAATAAATTTGAAAACATAATAATTTGAAGATAGAATCAAGTACATTAAATTTGGAATTGCTTACTAGGAATATGGACCAAATTCCTGGAAAATAGGGGTCCAATAAATTCGGTCCAATATTAACTTGTATCTATTTAAAGATGACAACTGTTACAAAACTGAAGGAGGTTTTTGTAGATGAGAATGTTCTTGGGAGAAGCCTCTCTCAGTTTTCAAAAATTCCTCTCCAATGCCTTGGAATATGTGCCCAACAATCATGACTAAAATAGGAAAAAAAAAAATCTGAAAAATAGGTTGTAAAGATTCATTCGAATCTTCAAATATATGACACGTTTGAATAAACTGAAGGAGTTTTTTGTTATTGGGCTCGTTTTTAATGAAAACATCTTTTAATTTTTCAAAATTCATCCCCATTTGGTTAGAAATTTATCTTGAAGTGAAACTTTCCAAAAGCACTACGACTGATATTTTTTGAATATCTCCTAAGCAGTAAGCCATATTGAGATGATTTTTTGACACAAAGTGAATATCATTATAGATCTTCTCCAAAAAGCATTTGAGCCAAATAAGACTCATAGATCTCGAGAAAAATGAAAAATGGTTGTATAAGACAGTGGCTCGTTTCTTGAAAATCGAGAAGCATTTTGAACTGAAATTAAGTGAGCGTATTCGTCTCACCCCCATGCATCCACTGTAAAAATTTCATGGAAAATAGGTACATATTTTAAGAGATATGGTGAAAATACAGTGATTGTGTGAAAGTGAAATGCTCCAAGCTTATACTATCTTTGACCATCCTTTGAACTACTGAAAGCATTGGGCTGATGTGAAATGGTGAATACAATGTTGTAAACCTGTGAGAAAACTTCTAGGCCAAACAAAAACCTTCAAAATTAAAAATTCATAATTCATTTAAAATTTTAAATCCCTTAAGAATACTATGTAATATTACTTTTAAAGCATTCAGGTAGAGATAAGTACAAGTGTTTGTGTATTATTTATATAAGTATCATGAAAAGTTATGCACATAACTTTGAAGATAGTAGGAAACCAAACCTAAAAGGATAAACCCATTATCATAATGATATTTGGGTTAAGGAAATAATTAACCCATGAATTCCTACAAGATGATGATGAATAAGAACAACATTCTTAGTTGGGAAGTAGTAACAATTTGATGATATGTTTTAAAATTGAACTAAGTGAAGAAGTTTCCATTGATGAAGCTAGTCGACATGGAATATTAGGTAATTGATACTAGGGGAAAAATAAAGTATATCTATGAATATTCAATATGAGGAAGTGAAGGAGTGATTCAACTGAGCAGAAAATTATCTTAAAAATATGATGAGTGGATTGATCAACATGATTGGTAAGGGTCAAAGTGATGACCTATAAATTTAGAAATGTCAAGGTAGGAAGTTTTGAGCACTTGTGATAAACTAGGAAAGTATTTCAAGGATAATGATTATTTAACTCTTGGAAAAAGAAGGGCACTATGTAAACTAATGAGAAAACAATGAGAATAAATACTATTGTAAATTATATAATGATGCTTGAGAATGATTGCACATAAATTGGTAGAAGAAGTGAGAATCAACTAATAAAGAGTGTACTTGAACAACTTACTAGCGTGTGTTATTAGTATTGAAAGAAGTTGGTGCCAAACACATTGAGCACACCGAATCATTCATAGATGATAATGGTGGTAGTGGCTACAAGAATTTCAAATTATAAACTAATGATTTAACGAGTGAAAATTAAGGTTGAAGAATCCCTAGTCCAACTTGAAGATGGGTGAACATACAATAAAATAAATCAAGTGGGAACTTGATGAGATAAGAAAATATTTTAAGATGAAAAATGAAAATTATGCGAGTAATGGATAAATCACTAGAGGGAAGAAGCCCTCATGTAGGTGTATTAAGCATAACATAAGACTTAAATAATGATGACCTCGTGTAAATGTGTCATTTGGATAAGCACAATATGTATATAACATATATCCTAGAGGGATGTTGAATAATCTTAATTCATAGTTTGTATGCATTGTTTATATAAGTAAATGAAATTAATTCATTATTAGAATGGTCATGGTATAATGTTGTTCTATATTTGATAAGTATTGAGATTATTCTCATATTAATGATGTTTCATGATGTGATGGTATGCGGTAAATGGATATAGTTCTGATGAGAGGTGGATGATGCATATGTGGTGCTTATTTATTTATTTGTTATGATAATAATGGATCAGATATGCATAGGGATCGTGATGTTATGATATGAGGTGTATTGGCATTTTGTTCATTTATTATGTGATGTCATGATTCATATATGTTGATGTTATAACTTATGATGGTATTTCATGATGTGAAGCATGTGGAATCTATACAAATTTTGTGACATCCACGACCATAAAATTCTTTAGTATTTAGAATGTGGTTATTAACAATGATGTTATATTATCATGATGAAATGCAAGAGTTGGCATGTGAATTGTTTTCTATGATGTTATGATTATAACTAATGCATTGGATGCATGTTGAGATGTGGTGACTGGTAGGAACTCCACAAATGGTCCAAGAGGGCCGAGGTATTTGACGATCCAGTGGGAGCCCATACCTACGAGGGAGAATAAGTAACACCTTATGGTCTTGGGACATACTTAATCGACATTACGTATGTCAGTGGTTCCTTTGTTGTGTATAGATCTTGATGAATACCTCTTGAGGGGCTATGGGACCATTTTGAGGAGGCCAAGTGCCTGATATTGTAGGTGAAGTGCCTAGTATTGGATTGGGATGCTGAAGTCTGGTGGGGGTATATGGACTTCAATGCCTGGGGTTGTGCACCTTAGTGAGTGTGGAGGGAGTGGGCCAGCCTTTCGAGATGCTTGGAGTACTATTGCATGGAATATTGAGTCGGGTGCTTGCCTTGGGGTAGATGAGGTCTGACCCAGGTGTGAGCCTTGGTGAAAACCTTGGGCTATGGTATAGACTGATGAGGCTTATGTCTAGTTCTGAAAGTGGGAAAAATGACAGAGATTCCTTGATATTTCTAGGGTGTTTTGGAAACTTTCGATGCCTACTGGTTATACTAGTTCAGTAGAGGGTGTTGGGAAAATGTGAAGTAATAAATAACTAAATAAATAAAATGTTAAATGATTCAACTTAACTTCAGGTAGAAGTTCTTAAAGAGGGGGAGTATGTAATGTCCCATAATACTAATAAAAATAATAAATAATAAATAAATTATATTATTAGATAAATAGTAAATAAATAATAAGTAAATAATAGTAAATGAATAATAAATAATAATAATAAATAATAAATTGAAGTTCTAAATAAAATAGTAAATAATAAACTCGAGTTATAAATAAAAATATATAAAAGTAAACTATAAAAATAGTAAAAATGAGTGAAGTTAACAAAAGTAAAAAGGAATAAAATAAGAAAGAGTTGAACTAAGAAAACTATAAAAATAGTAAAAATAAGTAAAGTTAAAAAAAGTGAAATGAAATAAAATAATAAAGAGTTAAATTAATAAAAGCATTAAATTAAGTAAAACTTAAAATAAAGAAATAAAAGTTGCATGTTGACATAGGGAATGTGTGCATTCAATTCCTTTCCATTGTTTGGTCTATTTAATAGATGTTGAGGAAGATGAGAATCATCATTCCTTCATCCATTCTCTTGGGAGAAAAATATTGTGAAACAAATGATTCCCTGGAAGTAGTACGTTGGTTGAGGGCTCGGGGGTGGCCAATTGTAGAAAGGTTAGGTGCAACTGAGCCTATGGTTGGGTGGAGAGTCGTCCCTAAAAATTTGTTGCGATTAACAAGATTCAATAACATTTAACTCTTAAATTACAAGTAAGCAATATCGTCACTGCAGGTAAGTCGTCTCTGCTAGGGATTTTCTGAATATTCTATGCTAATTAGTTGAATAATTTTTGTGTTGATTATTAATTTCATATTTGATATAATTTGTTGCATGCTAAATTTTGGGGTTGTTACAGTATGATTGAAAGAATATAAACATATAAACTAGAAAAAAATTAGTACCTAAAATACTTGGTGACCTTGTAAATTGTCAGTTGATCATTAACAACATCAGATGGGTATTGGCTATTGTCAATCTAGCAAAGGATTTCTTAACAATTGAAATAAAAGATAAAAACCCGCATATGACTTCGTTCACTATTTTGTCATGTTCATATCCTAACAAACAACAAATCATTGAAATGATTTGTCTAGATATCTCTGAGAGAATATTTGAAGAATATGGTGGATTATATTGTGGTAATGAAGCATTTAAAGGTAAAAAGGATGCAATAAATTAGATTTTTCCTCTAAAAAATCTCTGCTGCTACCGCGATCTGGAGGAGAGTTGCGGCCCTCGTGACCTAGGAGTAGGTACGCTCTTCCTCCGCTGCTACAATTTGCGCCCGACTACATGACCCCTTAGGTGGACTCCCCGAAGGTGGCCTCCCTGCCTGACCACGCCCAGACATTTTCGACGTTGATCAGTTCACTTAATCCGCTAAGAGTAAGACCAGAAATTTCTAAGTTCGTCAAAAAAATGGAGGGATTACAAGAAGCTTCTCTTCCCCTTGCGATTCCTAGAATGGTTGCTCTCTCCCTCGCCGAGAAAGGCCTCATCGGGAAATTTACAAGGCTGTGGCCTTCACCGAAAACAGTGCAAAAATGGGTTGAACGCAACTGGTCGGACAAGATCAATGGGAAAATTTCAATCAGATTATGTGGCAGGGGCTATTTTACATTCCATTTTGAGACAAAATAAGACAAGTATCTTATATTCAGGAATGGGCCATACTTCATGGACACTAGAGGGCTCTACGTCAACAAATGGACTCCTGATTTTGATCCCGAACATGATGTGCCCAACGCTATCCATGTATGGGTCCACCTCCTTCACCTTCCCTTGCATTTCTGGGGTGATGATTTAGTCTGAGCAATAGGCAACACAGTTGGAAAATTGATTGACAGAAGCGAGCCGAAGGAAAACATGCAAGCATGCGCTAGGATCTGTGTGGAAGTGGATCTAGGGAAAGGTCTTTCTGAAGCGATCAAACTAAGGGTCGATAACTAAACTCACATAAAATAGTTAGACTACAAGAAAATTTCGTTTAAATGCAAGATATGCCATGAATATGACCAATTTTCTAATAGATGTACTAAAGTTATTGAGGTTGAAAACTATGACCCAAAATCTCAATGGGAAACCATAAAAAAGAAGAAGATTGCTTTGAATCTTAAAAACACCGGTGTCCATCTGTCCATCCCTCCCAATCTGCCCAACCCTCTCAATCTTCCCTCCCCGAGCAAACCCTTATCCCCCCCCTTATCCCATCTTTGAATCCCTCCCTAACCTCCCTCAACCCCTTCTCTTCCCTTGCTCCTACAGAAGAGGACCCTCCTCAACCTTCCATTCCCTCTCCGCTTCACGGTTCCTCTCCCCATTCCTCCCCATCCAAATCTTTCCCCCCCTCCTCCTCTATTGAACCCTCTTCAGCCCGAATTTTTACCAGGAATGCTACCAAAGAGCATGGGGTAACTCTGGAAACCCTTAAAAAAACTGGCCCCGGAAGAAAATCATCCAAGCATCATCGAGATGAAGCAACCTAGAAGGAAATCTCCCTTGGAATCCAACACCGAGTAGAAACTTTCATTGGAGGGAATATTAACAAAGAAGAAAGCCAACATGAATTAGGAGGGAATACAAGTCTTCAACCTGCATTCTGGAAATGATGAAATCCCTCTCTTGGAATTGTAGGGGACTAGGGCACTCCTCCAAAAACTCAGCTCTAAGAGACCTTCTTAATCAAGAAAATCCTGACATAATTCTACTTCAAGAAACTAAGCAAGGAGAAAGAGATATGGAGAACACCATAAATAAAATGAAGAAATACAAGGGCACTGTGGTAGAATCCAGTGGTGCCTCTGGAGGAATAGCTACCATCTGGAATCAGAATTCTTGGAAGCCAATAATAGTTGTCAAGACCTAGGACTGGATCAAAGTAAATCTGCAGAACACCCAAGAGAACAATGTTGTAACTGTGTACAATATACATGGATAAAATAATTACAAGGACAAAGAAATATGTTGGAACACCATGAAAACAGACAGACAATGAGGAAAATAAAAACATCATCATTGGAGGGGACCTCAACTTGATCCTGCATGCCAATGAAAAAAGAGGTGGCAGCTTCAATTCAGTCCCCTCAAGAGATCAGCCAGAAACTATCATCCAAACCCATGATTTGGCTGATATCATCCCCAAAAATCGAAAATTCACTTGGAGAAATCGAAGAATCAGTGCTGGAAACATTATGGTAAGACTTGATCGTTTTATAGTTGCTTTCCCTCTAATCTCTCATTACTCTGTTTCCTCCTCTAGTATCCTCCCATACTCTGCCTCTGAACATTATCCCTTCACCCTCTCCTTAGGAGATTAGACCTCCCTCAGGCCCTCCCTTTCAGATTCAATCCTCTTTGTTGTGACTTCCCTGAAGCCAGACATATTGTAAATTACTCTTGGTAGCAGCATGTGGAGGGCTCCCTAATGCATATTTGGGAGTCAAAGCTGAAGAGAGTGTGTATGGAACTTAAAGACTGGGCAAAGCTTCATTACAGGGAACTAGATAAAGTCAGAAATGAAATAAAAAAGAAGCTAGAAGCAATTCATATTGCCATAGACAGTCATGGAGTGAACCAAGAAAAGCATGAGTAGGAGAAACATCTTTATTGGGACTTGTATAAAGCAAATAGGAAAGAAGAAGAAAAATGGAGGTTTAAATCAAGAAACCTTTGGCTACAAGTCGGTGATAAAAACACCTCTTTCTTCCATAAACAAGCCACAGTTAGAAAAACAAGAAACAATATCTCATCCATAACTGATGATGAAGGAAAGGCACACACAGATCAGGAAGGAATCAAGGTTGCTGCTAACAACTACTTTAAAAATATTCTTACTGAAACAGTTGTGCCAGAGGACTACATAGATCTCTTGAATTACTTGCCCAATCTGATCACATATGATATTAATAGCTCCCTCACCAAAGAAATAGAGGAGGCTGAAATTCTCAATGCTATTTGGACATTACACCCAGATAAGTCTCCGAGTCTGGATGGTTTTTCCATCAGTTTTTATCTGACTTTTTAGGAACTCATTAAAAAGGATCTTATCAAAATGATTCTATGGGTACAAAGAATGAATAATATCGGTGGCTTCAGAAACTCTACATTCCTTTCTCTTATACCCAAAGAGAACCGTCCCTCTTCTTTTTCCAGATTTAGACCTATCTCCCTCTGCAACTCTTTGTACAAGATCATAACTAAAATCCTAGCTACTCACCTAAAAACCCACCTCCCAAACCTCATTTCTGAAAATCAAGGGGGATTCATTTCCCAAAGACAAATTTCTGATTCTATACTCGTGGTTCAAGAAGTCGTCCACTCGAGTATGATGAGATCTGAGAAAGGATTCATAATGAAACTCGATCTTGCTAATGCTTTTGATAGAGTGAAACATTCATTTCTCTTCTCTGTCCTTCAAAAAATGAGATTTAAATTTGAATTTATATCCCTTGTCAATGCCTGCATCTCCAACCCTTGGATCACTCCTTTAGTCAATGGAAGGCCTGGGAAATTCTTTCAATCTTCTCGTGGCCTGAGACAAGGCTGCCCTCTTTCCCATTTTATTTTCATCCTCATGGCAGAGTCCTTCAACAGAGCCTTAGATCACAAGCACAGAGTGGGCCTCATCACTGGTATCAAGTTCAACAATGGAGTTAAGATCATGAATCATTCACAATTTTCTTATGACACCCTCTTGATGGGTGGAGCCACCAGTATTATTGCTCAGAGATTCAAAATTATTCTTGACAAATTTATTCTGTATTCGGGAGGGCTGATTAGCGACCACAAAAGCGGCATCTATGGGTGGAATGCTACAAATAATACCATTCATAGTATTTCTCAAATATTCAGGGTCCCCTACAAGTTGAACTGGACCCATTTCAACTACCTTGGGATGCCTGTCAGTGTTGGGAAGATGAAGACCGAGGTCTGGAACATCACAATTGAAAAAATGAAAAAAAGAGAGTGCAGTAGTTGGGATCCTCTTGGCTTAACCTGGCTGGGCGCACAATCCCCCTAAAATATGTCCTCAGTGCCTTGCCTTTGTACCAGTTTTCCTTGCGTCATGCTCCCTCCAGCATTCAACAAAGAATCGAAGCGATATTGAGACAATTTTTATGGTAAGTGGGAAAGAATGAGAAGAAGAAATACAACTTAGTTAAATGGAGGTAGATCACTCAGAATTATGAAAATGGGGGACTTGGAATTCACATTACAAAGCTATTGAACAATGCATTTGGGGGGGAAATAGTGTGGCGCCTTATAACTGGACAACATTCTTGGTGGAAGAAAGTTGCGGAAACTAAATACCTTATCGCGGATAGGAAAAATCTTCTTGATCAGGCACTCCCAAATAGGCCCTGCTCCAGAATTTGGGCACTATGTAAAAAATTCATACCTTTTATCAGCAAATACATTTCTAAAGTCCAACAAGGAGGCAACAATATAAACATTTGGGATGACAAAATTATGGGACAGTCTCCTCTCACTGACAGGCCGAGCATCCATCGTATTCAAAACCACCTTCGGATTCAAGGTATAAACTTCATGGATCCGATATCCAAATGGGATGAACATTCCATTGCTTCGTGTGAATGGGTATTTCCTACCATTCCCCCTCACCTTGAGGTAGATTTGGCAAATATGAAGGCAATGCTCCATGGTACAACTCCATTGACAAAAGGCAACCATGATAGTTTTCGATGGGATCCCTCTAGATCAACATACACAATCAAAGGAGCTTATGGGTCCCTTCTCAAAGACCAATTCCCTTCTCCAACGTGGCCCATATGGAAGCTTACTTGGAAATCTGAATCTCTACCAAAGATTAAAATGTTCATTTGGATTTCGCTCAAAGGTAAGATTTTGACATTAGATAATTTAACAAAAAGAGGCATTTTTGGACCTTCCAAATGCCCCTTCTGTCATAAGGAAGAAGAGTCTGCACTTCACCTATTTGTGAGGTTCCCATATCCCAATCAATGTTGGAACGAGCTCACAAACTTCTCTTAGATAGACTTAAACACTATCAGTTCAATCTCAGAGTTGATAAGAAAATGGAAAAAGAAATATCCCTAGGACAAAAAGAGTAAGAACATAACAAAAGGATTTGGGACACCCTCCCATATGTGCTTGTTTGGAGTATCTGGCTGAAAATAAATAAGGCGACCTTTCAGGACAAGAAACCATGCCCAAGGAAAGCTCAAAACAAGACATGGAGTCTCTCAGTTGAGACAATTCTATCCAAAAGTAATAGCCAATTAACTTTAATGATCTTCAAGTAGAAGAAAAAACTTTTATAGGGAGAGTGCTTGACAAGCCATGCTACATCAAAACTCCTATCACTCAAAGTCACAAAAAGGTGCAATAAAAGATAAGACTCAAGGAAAAAGAGTTCATAAAGTGGTTGGATGGTTGTAAGAGACCCGCACTATTCTTTGATGGAGCATCGAAATCCAATCCAGGAATTGATGGGGCAGGGGGCCTCATTAGAAATGAACATGGATGCGTTTTGACCTCCTTTGAATGGGGGTTTGGCTCTCTATCTAACAACAGAGCAGAGGCCTACGCTCTGATCAAGGGGCTTCAAATGATCAAGAGCCTAAACCTGCATAATGCTATGATATTCGGTGACTCCGCCATTATCATTAACATGATGATAAATAACAAGCAATACCCCAACATTTCTCTCTGGAGGCTCATCAACAGATGTTGAATCTTGAGCAAAGACATGAAAGATCTCTCCTTTTATCATATTATTCGAGACAATAATAAACAAGCTGACCTCTTGGCTAGCAAATCCTACTCTAGATCAGCCGATCAATTACTCTGTCAAGTTGACATTTCTTTCGCCTCTCTGCCATGAAATCCCTCTCTTTCTTTTTCATAGATTTCATGACTTCCAATAGGATTGTGTTAGCATTTGAAATATTACCCCTTAACCTCAGCATCACCATTCCTGAGACCCCTTCTTCTCGTGAACCTCACCACGTATCCTTCCTCCATCCTTATTTTCTCTCCTCCCTTATTTACTCGACCCTTCCTCACTCCCCGTCTCACATTCTCTGCCTCTGTGATCACCCTCTTCTGCCTCTGACAAAGAAACAAGCCCACTCTATTGGGTCCATCTCTTCTCGGTGGAATACCGCCCTCTCTTTTGTATTTTATGTCTTGAAGTTATCTAGGCCTCTTGGTAATCATCGAGACAATCCTATTTTTTCTCCTTCGTTTAGTTTTTTTGATCTGCTGTCATGTGCAATAGTGTTAGTAATTTTTGTCTCCAATCCCGGCCTCCTCTCTGCCTCCAATAAGCTCGCACTACTGTTTGCAGAGTGTCTCTATGCCCATTCCTTTTGAGCCAACATAAGAAATGAAAATTGTCTACACAGAGAATACCTTTAAGCATAAATGGATTTGACTAATGGGAAGATGAAGATCAAGGAAGAAAAACACCGAGTGAACACTGCCTTTCACCAGCAACAGGCTCAAATCTGCCATCAACAACTACTAGTTGCCTCATACCGACACGCTCATGTGAAGGAATCCCTCCAGCTCCTGAAATATACACTAGACAATCGAATTTCCCCTAGCTTCAACTCCATAAATTTCTCCACTAGACGACCTATCAACATTGACTAATCCTTATTCCTCCCCTTTCTTTTTTCGCACATGTATTTTAAATTTTCACTTATGCTTATGCATTTTGTAATAATTTACCTTGACTCAGTAATTCAGTATAGTATCAATAGTTGACACTTCGGAGGCGCGGTATTTTGTTTGCATACCACTCCGTAGCTGTCCTCATCGCCATCAAAATGTAATTGGGAGATCTTCTTCCCCTTTTTTTCGAATATAATATAGCATCCGACTTTGTAAAAAAAAAATAAAAATATAGATTTTTCCTCCAATCTTAATTCATGATTCAATAGAGTCGGGAATTATTTACTTAAAGGTATGATATCTATTAGACTCCTATACCAATAGGTGTCATATTTCATGATTGACTTGATGAGCTATGTAATATGTTCATACCTTTTCTTGTTGCAAAGGTTTTCCATATTCTTAAAAAATAAAAAAAAAATTTAAAAAATGTAAAGAGGGTATACCATAAAAGAAAAATCAAAGGGTGAAAAGAATAAAAATTGGCCAAAAAAGTGAAAGAAATGAACCCCACCAAAAGAAAGGCCAAGGAAAGTGTGCAGGTCTAAATGCCACTACTTTTTGCTCTGATGTAATAAAAAAATTGTGTGCAACTTGTATTCTATGCCATAATTTATGAACAATCAAACAATTTAAGCTTGGCTAGTTCATCTTTCAATTTCATGTTTTAGAAATAGAGAATAAAATCTGACCAAACTGTTTAATCTTGGCAGATAAGTAGATAGGTAGAGTAAATAAAAGGAGTTCAACAATTTAATTTGAGCCCTTGGATGTAATAAGGCTAGAATTAGATAGGTTTCCATATGTAAAAGAAAAGTGTGATAAGGGTTTGCCAGTCTAAGTGCACCTTAATAAAGAAAAAAAAATGGTAGAGTAAAGTAGGTAGGGTAGGTAGATGTTGTTGCAGAATCACATGTGATGAATGATGGTTCTAAATGTGTTCAATTTTACTTTCATCACAAGTGCAAATACATATACTACATTGGAAAAAGTTCACAGTAGAGCAAAGTCAAGATTATTAACTTCCCCTCCATTTTTCCCTAAAGAATTCACTAATTTCCCTAGGCACTGATGTATTTGAAGATTAAAGGGGCTTAAGGCATTTCCTTGAATTTTGGAGGGACCGGACCCTCGGCTCAATAATTGAAAAAACCTAAGTACTTAAAATCATACATAATCACACTCATTCACTTTTAAAAAATATTTTCCTAAGTAAAATCCCATTTTACTTAGGAAAATCATGCAATACTCCATAAAAACCCTGTTCATGTAAGCATAAGTTAAATACATTATTTTAATGTTTTATACTTAGCGCTTGAGTTCATTTTTTCATATTAACATTGATTTTATATATTAACTCCTTATAGAAATGACCTTTTTCTATTGTATATAGCTCCTTTTTTTATAATATCCCAAAAAACCCATATATTATAGTTTTAACCAAAGTATTTAATCCCCACTTGTTCAAATAAAAAACCCACTATATAACCCCTTTGGTTAAAATATATCATTATATGTTAATCCCGCCCCCTATGGTAATTGGATTAATATAATTTAATTATCATATAATAGAAATACATTAAAAATGATTTAAAACATGTTTTATTACGTGTTTAAAAAAAAAAAAAACCATCCCTTGCATATTTTTCCTCCCCGACCCTTCATCGTATGCAGGAATTAATTAATCCCCACGATTAATTAAGAACCTAACACGCCAATCAAATCGCTCCCGATGTGATTAATCAATAATAAATTGTGTCGGGCCCTCCTATTAACTCCCCGTCAACTTCACTCCTCGACCACCGTTCGATCACCAGCTCCAAGATCAACGGCTGTTGATAATTCCGCTGGCCATCCCCGATCCGAAAAATAACGCCCGAAATGCCGGTGGTTTTCAAACAGTACCATGGCCACGTGTCATTTGTTCTGTGGAATCGCTGCCCATCCGCTCAATACCGCTCTCCCTCAAAAGCGGTGCAGGGAAAACCGCTTACGGCCTACCCTCTGTGATGAATCCACCGTACTTTTTGACGTCATCATCAAAAACCCGCCAAACTTTTGACTTTATGAATAAAACAAATGTGCTCGCGTCGTTTTCATTATCTCGTGCACTCACCAGTCTTCCATGCAACCAATTTCAAAAATCAACTGTCGAAGCCTACCGACCGTTACCTTGCTGAAGAGAATTGAAGTCAAGTATTCCAGTGTTATTCTGCCATAACCAGTACCTGTTCAAATCACTGTTCATTCAAAGTTTACCTGCCAATATCAACCGTTTACCCGTTTAAACACAAACACCCTAGCGTTTCTCATTTTCACTTGATTGTGCATTAAAACCCTTTGTAACCTAGCTGCGCCACCTGAAGCCTCTGTTAACCAATTCGAGCATGGTTTACCTCCCAAAAATCATTCTAGATTCACTCCACAGACCTCTGAAAATCGAATGAAACCTTTTCGACCTCCCCTACAAACCAATGCTTTCTTAACAATTTGTTTTGTTTTACAGGTGATCAGAAGACCACATCCTTGGATAAACAGTCTTAATACTAGTCATAAGAATTGTTTACTCCAAGAGTGTTATCAAATCTATTCAAACAGAGATGGAAGATAAAACATACAAAAATACAAGCAAAGGAAAAAGGATATTAAACGATTTACTATTGAAACAGACAGTGAAAAACTAAACTACACATTGAAGGTAAAAGGACACAGTAAAGAACAGTTAAAGAGTATCAGGGTCAAAGAGTATCAGGATTAAAGAGTATCAGATTGAAGACCAAGTCAAGTAAATCAGCTAGCATGAAGATAAACAACAGGGAAGACAGTTACAAAACATAACATACAAGTTCATGACAAAGTGAAGACAGATAAAAAATAGAGTGGTAAAAAGTAAAAGGTAAAAAGTAAAAATGAAGTTACAGAGGCAGTAAAATGGTAAAAAGAAATGAAAATACTTTCACCAACAATGAAGTTTATCCAAAGTGAAAGTAAAATAGTCAAAAGAACAAAAAAGTGGAAAGATGAAAAACACAACAAGAAGGAACATTTTTGAAGAAATTTCCTGTTTAAAGTCATAGTTTTTCAGAAACTATTGTGATCAATAAAAGATGAATTTTGCAAAACTGAAGGAGGTTTATGTTATTAAGAGGACCATCTACAAAAACCTCTCTCACTTTTCTAACAGCTATTATGGTTTTGGAAATATTAAACAATGTTGGAAAGCATTTTTTGCAGAAAATTCCAGTTAAGTCATAATTTTTTAGAGAATATTGTGGCCAATCCGAAATACATCATACAAAACTGAAAGTGGTTTTGTTACTAAGAGACATATATACAAAAACCTATCTCACTTTTTGCACAGTGATTTCAGAATGAGAGATACATGCACATATTTAAAGGCTATTTTTCAGACTCTGTAAAACTCTGTTTTACACATATTTTTACAGAGACTATTGTGCACAGCTGGAGAGGAATTTTGGGAAACTGAAAGAGTTGTATCTCACCAACATATGAATCCACAACAACCTCTTTCACTTTTTACATATCTATTATGGATTGAGAAATACAAAGATATCATTGGACCACAAGTTTTCAGAATTGTTGGAGCAGAATGCACAAAGAAAAGAAGCAGTTAGTGACTTGGATGCCTCACCATTAACTAAGAGTTGGATCAAATTCGAATTCTCCTCTTTATCATCACCTATCCATACAAAATAGTGCCAAATAGATGCATTAGTTTGAGTGTATTTTACTTAAGTTCTATTTATGTAAAATAGTTGGAGAGATTTGTGAACTAATCTTGATATTTTTTTCAAGATATTTTAGTTTAGAATTTGTATAAATACTTCACTCTTGGAAGTATTTTAGGGGGATTCTTATACTCTGATGTAACATTGAATATTTTGGAATAAAGAGCTTTGGAGAAATTTTTCGTGGCAAAACTGGACAAGGAATTGAGGCAGAAGACTTTTCTTAGGATTCATGTGTCAAATGAAGGATCAATAAGTCATCTCTATCCCATGTTTTGAAGTTTTATATTTGTTTACAATATCATTTGTGTTTCATTATCTTAATATTTAATGAAAAAGATTAAATCAGAAAGTACTTAGGTGTAATATGATTTCAGTCGTTATTATTCTAAATGTTTTCTTCTAAACTGGTTTAAATAGCGAATTCTTAATTGCTCCTGTTTGTCTAGTTCATACATATTTGGTTATTTAGTAAAGAATACTTAACTGCTCTTTATTGATAATCAATTTATTTCTCTTCTCTTGAATGTGTTGAAAGATTCTTTATTTCCTTTCATCCGTTTGAATTCCATTCCATTCACTTTAGATCTATAATTGTTTGTAGTTTGATTATCTTGCCTTGATAAACCATCTTTTGTTAAAAAACTTAAGCCAGTGCAGCCAATCCTTTGAATCCATTAGCCCAATGGACTAAAAATATTTGATCTTAATCTCAGCTAAAGAAATCCATCAACCCAAACAAAAACAAAACCCCTGAACTTTATAACTAGCCTAATATTTTCAAAAACAAAGCTAAATCTTATAGAGAGAGCCCTCTCTGGGTACAAATTGGCTAGATTCTGTACCTGAAGGTTGGTTTGTGGTTACCTCGAACCCCTTTCCTCTTCCAACAACTTCAAGGAAAATCTGAGTGATAACAATATCATTAGGCATTATCTAACATTTTCAAAATAGAATTAGGGTTAATAAAGAATAACATAGACCCAATCTTTAACACTATTACCTATTTGCTTGGAAGATATTTTTTCGAACACTAGGTGACAAACCTGAGAAATGGGTGAGTTTAGCGTATGATAAATTAGACCAAGTATGACTTCCACACTAATGAGATACACTATCAATATTCAAAACATTGGTATGTCGAGGATCGAAGCTCATACAAATCGAATTCACACCGAGTTTCATGAGTGTTGGCCTCTCGATAAATCAACAATAACTTGTCAAATTTAACAAAAAATTTGGGTTAGGGTTTAGCAAAGTTTCCCTTCATATCTAGAATTTACAGATTGAGATGCAATGGAAAGACGAAAATATAATTACCAATTAGCAACTTTGACGCAAAATTTCAAAATAGCATTAGATGGAAAACTCCTATATGCTTCTTCACAGTTTCAATAGTACAAATGAATTGAATGTTGTTTTCTCAAAAGCTATATTTTGAATAAGGAAAAATGCACCCCCCTACTCCTGCCCCCTCCCCACCCCTTTTTGACGTGTTTTATTTTTAATGCAACGAAGAAGACAAAGCCTCCTTATGCCATATGATAGAAACATTAACGTCTTGGTAAGCGCATTGCGTCTAACAAAAAGTGGGAGATGGGAAAGTCCTACGACAATAAAAATGGAAGTTACCATCATACCGAAAAAAATTAAATAAGTTTGATGATGGATGACATAAGTCATTTTTACATTATGAAGTTGGAGCTAAGAAAAGCTCTAAAGGAGGGGAACGTGTGTGTATAACGAGAAGCAAAGAGGATTTATATTTTTAGTGTGCACAATAAAGGATATGTAGAAGAGGGGTATGCATTGGAGAATGTTTATTATGCACATATCCTTGAATTCATACACTTGTTGTTCCACATTGTATTTCGAATAAGGAAAAAATGTGGCCTACCCTTCCCTCGCCTCCTTTTTTGACGTGCTCAACATATCTCTGAATATGTATGCTTTTTAAGGCAACAAAAAACGATGAACATTTTTATGTCATTCAACATAAGCATTCATGTCTCATAATGAAAATGGAGTGCATCTAACAAAAAGCAGGAGACCAAAATGTCCAAAAAAAACAAAGAGTTTATCGCCCCATTAACAAAATTAAATATATTAACCAAAGAATGACAAAAACAAATTTTATATTGTAAAACTAAAGAATAAGAAATGTGTACCATAAAAATGTGAAAAAAAATAATGTAAAAAAAAAACTTTATTCCACACACATCACCAACTTTATACACTTGTTATTTCACATAACTATTTTCAAAATTAAATATTTTCTAAACCTCTAAACCTCCCATTGTCACATACCAATAACTAACCCCGCCCCTGCCCTTGCCCCCAAAAAAAAAACCAAACAAACAAAGCAACCCCACTTGTTTCTATTTCAAACTAACGTATTGTCATTGCAACGACCAAACAATACCCAAGGATTATTTGTGTGAGCAAGTGACATAAAGTTTCAACCTTTAAGAGCTTTATTTTCTCATTATTTGATCGAAATGTCGTTGACCAAGCTTTCGTAGAATCATTGGCATGTGTGAATTGGAATGTACCACGATAGATGATTACTTTTTGACGATGGGATTAAAGAAGTCTTGATGTATAGTGATGGGTGCTTTCACAAAGTTTGATAATGACTACATTATTCAAAATCATCATTAATGCTAATAAAGAAGGAAGTTATAAACTAGTACTTGGTCATTTTAATAAATGACCTGACGGAACGCCGAAGGGGACGACGCAAAAGCAGCACGGACTTGGTCATTTTGGTTTTAAAATGAATTATAAATCTTGAACATGTCTTATTAACATTTTAGTCTTAAAATTTTTAACTCATTTAAGACAATTTCACATTAAAAATATTTAAAGCAATATTTCAATTTGTAATTCATTTTAAGACAATTTCACATTAAAAATATTTAAAACAATATTTCATTTTTTAAATTTATTTTAAACAATTTCACATTAACATTTTTTAAAACAATATTTCATTTTTTAATTCATTTTAAAACAATTTCACACACACACACACACACATATATATATATATATATATATATATATATATATATATATATAACAATATTTCATTGTTAAAATTTTGAGAAAAAAGAATACACTAAGTAAAACATTTCCTCGAAAACGCAATGGAACAATTCAATGTTGTGCTTTCTCAGTTACCTTTGTTTTGTATTGTCTGTCTCTTTTTCCCAAGTTCTTATCGATGCCTGCAAAGTTCTCCACATTAGTATTGCATACAAGAGTTTCAAAACTGAGTTGGGGTCACTTCAAAATATGATGTGGGTGCAGGATGAATTTGCCTATTCATTGATTTGAACAACTGTATATATTGTGTCTGGGTTGTCTGATACCATGTTGCATGAATTAATTCAGTATAGTTTGTCCTTCATAGCAATATAAGAAATCGCAGTACCCATTAAATTGGTTTCTAATCTTAGATCTTGCAATTTTAAGTTGCTTTCAACGTTAATAAATTAGTTTGTATGCTAGTTCTGCAATCATTTTACCAATTTTTATTTTATGATGCTGGTAAATAGAGAAGAAAAGCATATGTTCGGCGGGGGGCTCTTATGGCAGTGTTGTCATACCTAGAATTTTTCTCCACTGGTGTTCATGTGGTTTATTGTAATTGAAAAATAATTATATCAACAAATCGACAATTTTTATCCAAAAATCTACCTGAAGCTGTAAACATTCAATGCTCTTTGAAACTCCATTCAACATTCTAAAGGAACCATATTTAAAGAGTAATTTATTTCAAAATTAAAATTTATAGGTTCTTTTATCCATGAAATGACTATTGAAATGCACTAGAGGGTATTTTTCTTTAACATAAATGGTTATAAATTTGTTTTAGAATAATGCTCTTTCCAAGCCGTCCAGTAAGATGATACAAGGCAATATTAAGTCTGAAATGAAAATTGTTGAACAGATTATCAAAATGTTGAGACTACCATCTACAATAGCTGCTAGGTTAAAGGTTCCAGATCTGTCACTTTCTACTCGATAAGTGTTCAGTCGTATAAACTGTCCTAGCAAAATAACAACTTTACAAAACATTACATGTTTCAAAAACTAGCAATGAACAAGCTCACGGTGGGCTTTCCAACCATTACCGGATTTAGTTGACTGAATGACAGGAGATTGTTTTGTACCCTGAGCTGACCGTTGCTCCACAGTAGCATCCTCCTTATCCATCAGGGTGGGTTGCTCCATATGAAGCAACTAAAGGGAAGGGTGAGCCTATGATGGTTTCCTCCTATTGACAATCTCTCTTTCTATCTACTCAAACCTGGCTTGCAGCATATCCATTCTTTCAATTAGCTCTCCAATCTTTAACTGAGTCTATCTGAAAGTTGATTACAATAATTTTCCTTTGCATTGCCTTTGAGCTTTCAATGCACTTGTCTCCTAGTCTTCCATTTAGCCTCCCACTTTCCGGAATACAAAGAAAAGAAATTTTGTGCCTCTTCTACATTTCTCACGTTACTGGATGCCTCTGTGTAGCTTTGAGGACTCACAAACAGTACTTCGGTCTGAATGGCCATGTGGATTTTCCATGTTCCCACAAATCAAGCCTAAATATGTGTGCTGGTTTGGGGCTTGATGATCGGGACTGTATGTGGGCTCAGAGGAAATCAAACAGAAAAGTAATCTTCAAGCGAATGGATGGTAACTTCAAACAATTTCTAGGCATGTTGACTATTAATACCATACATTAATTGCTGCCCCATTCTTTAAAGGCCCATAATTAACACAGTACCTGCTGATAGAAATACTTGTGACTCGTTCACGTTGTGTATGCATCCAAACTTAATTTTTCAAGTGTGTTGTGTGCTTCATAGAAGATGGTGCAATATTGAAACAACCCCCACCGCCTCCTCATCCCCTTCCCCCACCCTCCCATTCTTTAAAGGCCCTTAAATAGCATCTAACAAGTTATTCATGCTTTCACTTCAACTATTATGCATTTATGTAACCATCAAATTGCACCCATTATATATATAGTCAATGGTTAAACATTTCCATATCAAGAGCTATCATTATATCTTAAAAACATAACAACTATCCTATCTGTTTACTGGTATCCAGCATCACAGAGAATGAACAATAGAAAAATACATCATCACCATACAACATAAAAATAACAGAATTTTTAAAGGGGACTCATTCAATTTATGTCCAATATAACCCAGTATATCATTCATAATCGTTCTTCAGTCATGAGATTGTAATATCCCAAAGGGATTTCTGTCCTTAAGGTTTCTATGTTGGCTAAGGTTTCTAAGAAATCAGATTATTCACAGCAGTGTACATTTTTCTATTTATCAAATAATAAGCATACATCTATATAATGCATGAATATAAAAGATCTTCACCGCAAGATAATTTTTCACAAGTCACACTGAATTTAGGGTTGATTGTCCAATGAACCATTAATCCACTAGTGAAATTCTGTTTCTACTGAGAGTGTTAATAGATCAACAGTATATTGTATCCCACCTATTCAATTCTCTGAACAAACCACTGATTTGCCACTAAAAAATTGTACACACTACAAAAGTTTGCTTTTGCATGGACTATCCAAAACTGCTTTGCTGATTCCAAGCTCTTTTGGTGGGGTCTCCTTTTATTGTTGCACAGCCTTGACCAGGATACCCTGGTATGCACCTGCAGCACCGGGCCAGTCAGACACGGCCAATGTAGGCACATGAGGGATTGCAGTAGGTTCAGGGACCCCCATTGTGCATTTGGAATATCGACACCCCATTGATCTCCTGGAAGGACGAGAGAAGGTGCTACATATTTAGCGATATATTCAGCAACAGGGGCATCTTCCTCTTCGTGATCCTTAGTTTCGTCCGCCTCTCTGTAGAGGAACAAATCAACCTGCAACATACCAAGTAACAAATACAATGTACAACTGGATTCTAAATTGACTTAACAGAACGAGTAATAAAATCCATATGCACAAATTATTATGCAAGCACTTACCGTGGTGTCCCATTTATGACCGGGAAGGATGGTTCCTCGCATCTGCAGCAGAACCATTCTTGCAAGCATCCAAAAAAGGCATCCAATGCTATGTTTTCCCTTCTTGTTGGCAGATATCCCAATATCCACATGTTTCATTGGTGAATCTGTGTCACAGAAAGCAATGGTTGCAATATTACCTAGGGCCACTTCTCTTATGGGCTACAACAAACATCCAAAGATTAGAAAAGGCGCGAGACATGAAAGGATCAAGAACTTGTGTGGAACAAAAATGCAGAAAAATGCAGATCCATTACCTGATGGTCAGTCCTTGGATCAGTGAGGATCAACAAACGATGCTCGTTAAACGAAGTCTGCACTTGATTTGTAAGCGTTCCAGGAGTGTGCGTGCCGGCTATTGCATGTGCTCCAGTGTATTGAGAAAATTTAAAGATGGCACGCTGCCCATATGGCCTTGCGGACTGGACAATAATATCCTGTGGGTTTTCAATTGCAACAATCACCCTTGCAGCGAGCTGAAGCTTTTCCCAAGTCTTACCTAAATTGATGATGGATATTCCTATCAACAAAGACCAATAAATTGCTTTCAGCAAATTCTTGGAAAGTGTGACGTCACTGTATTATTCGAACTGATATCGATCTCTCTGATCAGAGAGGCATTTAAACACAAGATCCCTATCAACAAAGACAAAAAAAAAATTGCTTTCAGAAAATTCTTCCAACAACAAGAAGTGTGACATCCTACTCGAACTGATCTTGATCTCTGATCAGGGTAGAGCAGAGAGCAATCTAAACACAATATGCTAAACCTAAACATAACATATCAAAATCAGATGCAACCATAACAGTCTTTAAAAGGGCACCCCATGTCTTTTTATGCTTTCTATGGCTTCCTATATCATTGGCATTTTAGTTAGCATTAGGTCATGGGTTTTTATATGGGTAACAGAGGCTTTATGCAATGAAAGGAAAATAGGGACAAATATAAACGCTGTAAAATTTGCAACACTGCGGACGAGAAAATAAATGATTTTGCACTGGTGTATAATAGGCCATATATATACTGAGGACATCTACCAAATTTGGGCAAGAATAATGTGATAATTTTTTTTTTTCTCGTACTGATACGATCTATTTTAAAGGAGAAAACAAAAGGAGCACAATCTTTTCGAGACTTCCACACCAATGTTATTACACTGAACAACCCAAAACAGAGGGCGCTACATTCTGCACACAGAGTAAGATTATTCCAGTACTAACAAAGGAAAAACAGAGATAAGGGTCGGTTACCATCAGAACGCCTCTTGTACACCTAATGCTCCATCTGAAAAGCACAGTTTTTCGTGCCGAGATGAACATCGGCAGCAAGCATCATCTGAATATCTGCCTCCTTTTGAGACAAACCCCCCGTCTTTTGCGCCTCTTTCAGATCTTCCGGCTCCTGCACACTTCACTGTTACTCTCCCCTTCCTCCGAGCTTTTGCAAAACCTAAAGCATGAGAAAGCCCTGGAGGTTGTAATTTTCTTACTTCGGTGATTCTTTCCATAGTGGATACGTGGAAGAAGGAAGAAAGTCAAACAAAATTATTAAGCCAGATTCAGGCCTGAAACCAATTCAGAGGTTTAATAAGTCGAAAATTCAAATGCAGAAATTATACCCAAAAAAGATGAAATTCTGAAACATTAAAATGCAAATGGGAAAAGTAAAGTAAACGAAATACCTCTCTTGGGGTTTGTATAATGC
The DNA here is from genome assembly GCA_034641835.2 of Pinus albicaulis. NCBI lineage: Eukaryota > Viridiplantae > Streptophyta > Pinopsida > Pinales > Pinaceae > Pinus > Pinus albicaulis. The sequence goes on from CM076574.1 coordinate 587,539,488, forward strand.
TGTTGCACACGAGGGAAATAACTCAGAACAATAATATTCATTCATGCCATGAGGGTAATCTATGTTGCAGAGCAAAACCATGTGGAATGTCTGTATAATGCTGTTGCACACGAGGGAAATAGCATATTGAGGTTTAGCATATTCTTACTTTTCCTAATACAACCAAGATTCCACTCTGCCCGAATAAATTGAACTTTAATTTGAAGAAAAATAAAAGTAAAGGAAAAAACTTTAAATGAACATTTAAGAATATCACAAAGTTATAAACCTTAATTTTAAAGAAAATCCAACATTTTATGATATCCCAAAGAAATAAATAAAGAAAATCATCTTAACAGGACCATGATTGTGATTATTTTCTCTGAAAGTTATTCCCTGCCAAAATGATGGCCTGATTGAGACACATTCGTCAAATGTACTGGACAGATCTAAAATGCTTGGAATATAGTCATCACCAATATACAAAGGAACTCAATTCGAAAATGGTAAAAGCTGCAAATAAAATGTGTTCACAAGAGCAGACCAATGAAAATCCAAATATGGAAAATTGCAGTCACCAGACAAAAACATCGGTGACATCCAAACATTTTTATACTCAAAAAAATCCTGGAAGATGACTGGTTCAATGAGCCAGTTAGAAAATAATTCAATTTCCACAAATGTGAATGATACTTCTTTATTAAGAATCATCATCAGACAAGATATCATAAATGAGAGCAATTTTTTACTTTATGTAGCTTTGTCATGAGAATTATGTTTCACTTCAAATGGAGAACTCTATTCTCAACCTGGATTTGGATTAAAAGAGGTTGCAATATACTCAAAGACTATGCAAGCATATTTAATTTGACCATAATTTCAAAGGGAGGAAGCACTGGCAATGATTTGACCATGGCCTCACTCAAAAGCATACAACTTAAAAGCTTGCTACCAGTGAGCAACAGTTTTTTCTGTGTCCAGAGTTCATCTTAGGGCTTCTTTCAACAGAATAGCTTTCTTCACTAAATCACATTCATCACCATTTTCAGAACTTTTAAAACAGTAGGAAGATAAGATTTACAATATATCTTCAAGGTAGGAAAAACAGGGATTTTATTTCATGTAAAGAGAATTAATTGCATCTCAAATTTACCAGTGAGCAGAACTTACATCAATAAAGACTCAAGGAATGCGAATGGAAAAAATCAAAACCTATTACTGTACAAAATAACTTCCACACCCACAAAATTTCATTTGCATCCATGATTCCTTGGCCCAACATTCTCAAAAATTCATAGGCATAGATATATATATTCATATAGATCAAAGTCCAGACAAATTGATATGATACATCAAACATAGGCACTTACTGAGGGAGAAAGACGAAACAACAGGCCTTCTTCCGGGTAAGTACTATCTTAATATTTTAAAACAAAAGGTCACAAACAATTAGTCAAAATTCATAGGCTATTGTAATCACCAACAAAATGATGAGTTGTGCCATGACCAGTAAATTCTAATAACATTTTTGTGAACAATCCTGCTTCTAGTATTTATATTGTTCGCACAATTCAAAAGAATCCGTCTCAAAATTATCAGCATGCACATTATTTCCAAACAACGGAAGCAAATGTGGCCTCATCTCAAAACAAATGATTTTAGTCGGATCACTAAATTTCATGTCATTAATTAAAAAAAAAATCCTAATGCCACTTAATAGTGCAGTTTGAAAGAATGACCTGAAGTTCCTGCTTGGCTGCAGATACCAGGAAGACCTGTCCTCAGCAAAGTTAGTGACACTTGCTCTCAAATAGCAGTTGAATAGCCACATGAGAAGAAACATGCAGTATACATCCAAGATAAACCTGAACAATACGAACTAGGGTCTCGATTCAGCGCAGTTGGATAAAAAAATATTCAAATGGTGGTAACATACAATAACTAAAGCTTTTAGAATGATTTTCAGATTTTCATTGTACCGTGAAATTACAGTATTATAATAGTACATGAATGGAAACAACTTATTTGGCGAGAGCCACAGTAAGAATAGAGACCCACGAACAGTCTGCTCCAATCACTTCAGGTTATACGCATAGAAGAGTGTAGCAATCACTGACTTTAGGCCGAAAGTAATCACAAAAAACAGAAAGCAAAGGGCTCATTTCCTCTTTAACATATTACAATTATCGCTCAATGGGTTCTGATAATTTGATAATGAACATCAGCATTCGTGTTGTTGAGCTTGAAGCACTTCAGTTCCTCAGTCACCAATCCAAGAACTTAGAAGTAGAATATGACACTATCTCTGGTATTTGAAACCTCATTTATACACCTCCAGATCCAAACCATTTCAACGGAGAATATCATGTGCCCCATGTTTCACAGACACTGGCATTCACTAGTGTCTATATTCGAGCCTTGTGGGTTGCACAACACGTCCAAAGGGGGAAATGCCGAAAAACAAACACTTTGTGTAAAAGTATTGGAAATTCTCCACGGAAGAGGTGATGAAGGAGCTCAAATTCAGACACACTAAGACTAAAGCCTCCTGTTGTACAACTACATAAGAGTGAAGGCCCTAATGACAATGTCAAACCCCAAATTCACTAAATCAATGTCCCTCGATTTTTTAGTCCAGAGCAAAAACACATACTTTCTAATTCCTAGCATGGTTGAAAACACCCACGACAGCCACTCAGCTCGAAACAAGTCTCTCATGAAGCTCCTTAATCTAAATTTTAAGTGGAAACATCCCTTTCTAGAAGGCCTCAGCATATCTCATAATTCATCCATCTCCCAATTAGAGCTGATCAGCCAACATCCTGCACAACCCCTTTTAACCTTAAAATGCACATTGTCCAATTCATGGAACAGAGCAGAGGACCTTGTCAACTTCCTCTTCCCAAAGTGTAACCATAAATCACTTCCTCTTAAAAATTTTGGTCTGCAAAGTGAGAACTGAAGCAAAACCCAAGAAGGCCGATGCATGGTCAAATGCAGACTGGACAGGAGCAGTAGTAAGAACCCCACAGACAAAAATAGAAACAACATTGCTTACATATATATGACAGCCAACGGGGAACCTTTTGCAGAAAATCAGACGCCATGCCGTCTTCTTTCAGACATAGATCCAGATAGTAATAATAATATAAAAAAAAAACAGAGACCATGTGGACCGACTTGCGAGGGCCTGCTATTTGATGCTCAAATAACTGTAATTCACCAAAACCAAAAATGAAAATAGATCAATGGTGAGATTCCCAACACTTAGGGCAGGAAGACTCAGAGCTAAGAGTTGGAGCCTCTAGGAGACTGCAGCGGAAACGGGGGCAACAACTCCAGATCCCTTTCCCTTGGCGTTTGAAGAGGCGAGGGATGCAAATAGAATCCCTTCTCCACAATCGCTCTCTCCTCCTGTGAAATCGAAGATTCATCGCACGACGTCGAATTGGAGGGGCAATCAAAGGGGTCGGAGCCATGAGGGTAATTTATGTTGCAGAGAAAAACCCTCTGCAACATGAGGGTAATCTATTCATTCACGCCATGAGGGTAGTCTATGTTGCAGAGCAAAACCCTCTGATTCCACAGAATTTCCTCCAAAAATTGCAGTGTGTATCTCCTCTGTACAGGGAAGTTCCAAATCGAAAATTACGAACAAAGGAACCGATAAAACCCCATGTCTAATTCCATGGCGGACACAAGCCGGGATCTAGAGATCAATTCCAACACTGCTTCGGTACCCGAGTTCCAGAAATCGCTTCTCTCGAACAGCATCCCAGACGCACCCGAATCCGACCAGGCCGAGTTTGATCCCACGGTCGCATGCTTGCAAACCGTTCTGGTGATGCTGGGACTCGATAATTCGGCTGTGCTCAATACGTTGTTGGCTTGGCTTGTCTTCATGGTGCTGGGAGCAGTGGTGCCTGCGGTCACCCTGTGGGCAACCAACTGCACCGACTGTCCTAAAGTTGAGGTGATTAAGTTTGAAGTGATGATACAGATCTCCGAATCCGATTTAGCTGCAGTTTCTATGCTGTGCATGGAAGGGGGACGACGCGACAGCAGCACGGACGCGGAGGAGGACGCAGAGGAGCTGACGCGTGCGGGAAGCCGCTGAGAGCAGGAGGGTGGCAGCAACCGCCAAGTGTCAAATTTTGAGAGGCTGGAAGGGCGATAGGTGGAGCACGGAGATTGGCTGGGAGCACTGTTCATCCCAGCAAAGCTCATAGTAGGAACACCTTCGGCGTAAAAATGATGAAAATTAAATAAATTAAATGATATAATCAAATAATATTTAAAATAATTAGATTAGCAATTGCACCACATGTTGCAAAAGAAATGTCGTAAGGAAATAGCATAAGAAAGAGTATCCTAGAAGAAATAAGTTGTTGCAGAGAAGAAGCCATTGTGAAAGAATGAAAGGCATTTTTTGCTTTCATGGAAGCAGGCCGCGAAGGTTTCAAAAATATTGATGAGAAGAGTTATTAACCAGAAAATTTTGTTATATATAAAGCATATATATAAACCAACATAATATAGATATGGAAATAAGAAATTGTGGGTGAAAACATATATATATAAACCAACATAATATGTTCACATATATAAAAATTTTGTTATAGATATTGAAATAGGAAATTGGGGGTGAAAATCTTTTGGTGATTAATAATGCTATGAAACAAGCATGAAATGAGCATGTAACTCAAATAAGATATTTTAAATACATTCAAGTACAATCTATCTAGCATATATGTAAATAAAGAGATTTTTTATTAACAGTAATAGAGTTTACTCCAAGTTCATCTACATATTCGAATAAATTTTATATTGTATATGAATAAAAATAGTCTTGGTCTACAAGAAAGTGCACGCCATTTTAATATGGAGACATTTTTGGAAGGAGATATTGTTCTTTATGTTATGGTTTATTTTCTTAACTCCAAACTTGGTTTATTCTTTCTCTATATACATAAGAAACAAAAAATACAAAGTAATTTCACAATTTTAAGTTATAGTTTTATATTTTATAATTACAAATCTAGTTTCTTATTAAACTATTTTACACACATCTGTTTATTCAAATAAATTATATTGTGAATATGTTTTCTCCTATTATTTGATTAAAAAATTATTGAACTCCCTACTAATTAAAACAACTATATTAATAAATAATTGAATGCCAAAGAATTGATTTTTTGATGTATAAATTATTTGTTTTATATGTCGTTGAATTTCCATTACCTATTATTTTCAAACCCCATGGGGAGGTATTGAACATGGGAGCCAACTTTAGGTAAATAAACATTCACATTATCAACTTTGAAAAAAAAATGTAATCCTAAAATTCTCTTACCTAATCATATTTTTAAATATATAATTGAGTTCCATTTATTAAAAATAAAGGCAATATTAAGAACCTCCTAGAGATATAAAAGGTAATTGACATGAAAAATAAAAAATCTCCTCATGACAACATATAAATGTTAATCTTAATTGAATCATTAAAAAACTAAAAAGGGATAATATAAAGTATCACAAATTTCTTATCAAAACTAAATGCTCCAATATGAAACAATGATTGCTTTCATCACAATTTTCTTATCAAAACTAAATGCTCCTATATGAAACAATGATTGCTTTCATCAGTTCAAGAGAAGTAAAAACAAGTTTACTGAGAAAGCAATGAGAGAGATTTTTTTAAATAGAAGAAATTTGATATTCATTAACAAAAAAAAACCAGATAGATTATGTATGTAGTTACAAACTATTACAACAAAGCAATTAAAGGTAAATTTAGTGTTATTTAAGAAATGAGAATTATGAACATTCAACATTATTGATCAAGATAAATCATTTCTTGTGAAATAATTTAATAAACTATATTCCACATGAATACCATGGGTGTTTTTATACACCTAAAATCGATCTAACTTATTAAAAAGAAAAGAAAAAACTAACATTATATAAAAAAAAATATAAAACTATTTACTTGTGGATCTAATGGCCTAAAACATTTCAATCGTCTAGCATTTGATCCAATGGCTCAGACATGGACACATTGGCACTAGGGAAATTGTTTTCAAATAAGGTCAATACCATGGGCTGCTTTTATAGTTTATTATTATTTTTGTTTTTTATTTAATTTACGCCATAAGACGTTATTATTTGAAAACAACTCTCCTCCCATGCCACTTGTCTTTTTATATGCCTTTGATTTAGATGTTAGACGATACAAATAACTTGAGCCATCAGATTGAAAATTAGTATTAATCAGTTACAATTAGTTCGGTAGCTCTACACCAAACTGATATATTTTCAAAGAAATAGAACGATATATATTCGCAGAAACTAAAACTCTAATCAGCCTCTGCGCCAGGCCTATACATTTTCACAGGAATTTGAACTCTGAGTAAATCAGCCTTTGTGCGTGGATGCATTTTTCTTTTATCCTTTCTCTGCACTTAAGCCTGTTCTGAAGAATTCGATTTAGAAGAAACTGAGATGAGAGTTTGTGTGCGCTAGCGAGCTAGGAGGTATCGCTGACCCTGGCACCTGATGGTGAGTAGATGTTGGCAGCACAAGGCGTCGGCAAGACAGAAATCTGGTGTAACAAGATTGTGCAAGCTTTTGGGTTCCTGTGACAATTCATCAAGCGAGCGGATGGAAGGCGTCGACAAGACAGAAATTGGGTGTAACAAGATTGTGCAAGCTTTTGGGTTCCTGTGACAGTTTAAGCGAGCGGATGGAAGAAAGGGGTTCAATGAATCATACTGCTTCCTTGATTTAATTGGTTTGATGGGACGGGACCAAAGGAGGTAGTTTAATGAATCCCAATCAATAACCAATTCATACAAACCGGTTTGGTATTTATATAGTTTCTCAGCTTCTTGATGAACATTTTAGTGATCTCGAAATGTCTTTAGATCTCTTGAAGAGGCTCTGATGCAGAGGGCAGCAAGATGGAGGAGGTGGATTAATTTAGTGTTTATTAGCTTTTGTTGAAATAGTTACATTGGATTAGGTTTTGTAGTGGTAATTTCAGATTTTTTTCCGAGTTTTTTTGCCTTAAAAAAAATGTGTATACTGTAAGTTGCTCCATGCTTAAATTTTCACCACTTTTTTGTTTTAGTCATTTCAAGAGCAATCGGGTGTATTTATTCATAGTTTTGAGAGCATAATATTGAAGTAATTTGGAGACTTCTTCACAATTTTTCACTCGCCCTCTCTGTTGGAATTTTAAATACAACATCAACCTTTTTATTTAAAGCAGAATCAACTATATTTGTCCAAAAAATTTTCGCTATTATTTTTTTGGTAAAGATTTGGTTATTGAAAAGCTTTTAGTGCACAGAGATGAGTTGGAATATAACAGCGAAATATTGTGCACGACATGCTTGCCTACTGACAGTGAAGAATAATAACATAAATCACTTTATTGTGTTGTTCTATTCATTGCTGGACTATAATTTAAGCATTTTACAGAGTTTAATGAGTTTGACTACTTTACTTTAACGAGAGTTGAAAATCAAAGTTCATAGAGGAAATGAATTTCTTGAGGTTTTCAAAAAAAACAAATCTTACTTTTCAAAAACCAATTTTAGGCACATGTTGCTCGTTGAAACAATGTTAAAAGTGAGTGTGAGTTAGTAAGGTCATACTTTTTGCATGGTAAAACATCCGAATTATGAAATTTTTGCATGTTGCATGATCTTGTTTTATGAATTTTTAATAATTTTTTTTTGAGTTTTTAAAGTGGATAAACCAATTATATTTTTTCTCATTATTAATGTATATTTAAAAATCACTATTTTATAATTTTTTTTAAAATAATACACATTTTAACATTATAAATAATAGTAATATCACAAGTAATTATGATTATATATATTTTTAAGCATAATAATTTATTATATATTGTTTTTGACCAGCATTATTAGCTAATATATATTTCAAAAATATAAATAATTTAAAAATATATATAAAGATGATATGATCATAACATTTTAAAAATATATCACAAACAATTATAATTATACAAAACATCATTAGAATAACATAAATAATAATGATCATGAATTTTTTGTAAACAGCATAATTAAATATACATTTAAAAAAAACACATTATGAAATATACATTTAACAATCATAATTTGTCATGCTTTTTTTAATTAATATTATTTTACTAATACAAATAATAATTACATTCATTTAATGTACATTTCTAAATTACAAAGAAGACAAATATGCATTTGATGATTAGTTACAAATTAATGTGTTATGAAAATAAAATTTAGAAATAAAGGTAGTTTTTAAAGTGATTTGTAAATTATAATATTATTTTTAAATGTATATATGAGTAAAATTAATAATACTTTTCAAGGAATTGGGTTATGTTCCTAAATGCTAAAAATGTTTTTTGTGATTGTGATTAGTTATGAAGTTGTATTATTATTATTATTATTTTGCTCTTTAAAAAAAATAATAGATATAATGTGTTATGAAATGTAGTAATAATTGTTATAATAATAATATATTTAAATGAAATGATATTGATTGTTATATTGTTAAATTATAATATTATTTTTTAAATATATATATGAGTAAAATTAATAATTCTTTTCAAGAAATTGCGTTATGTTCCTAAATGCTAAATATGTTCTTTGTGATTGTGATTAGGTATGAGGTTGTATTATTATTATTATTTTGCTCTTTAAAAAAATATTTTTATTTATGTGTAATTTGACATAGTCAACATGTTAAACATGACATTACAACATTTCTATTATACACCTAAAATCAATCTTAAACCAACTAACATTATAAAAAAATAAATATAAAACTTTTTATTTTTGTGTAATTTGACATAGTCAACATGTTAAACATGACATTACAAAATTTCTATTATACACCTAAAATCAATCTTAAACCAACTAACATTATAAAAAAATAAATATAAAACTATTTACTTGTGGAGCTAATGGCCTAAAACATTTCAATCGTCTAACATTTGATCCAATGGCTCACACATGGCACATTGGCAGCTAGGGAAGTTGTTTTCAAATAAGAACACCTTACGACGTAAATATATATGTAAAATGAATAAAGAAATAATGATAAGAAAATTAAGTGGAATGACCAGTGAAAAGGTGACAAATACTTAATATAATCAAAAAATGTGAACAAGGTTGTATAGCTATATAATCGAAAAATGTGAACAAGGTTGTATAGCTAGTGTTTCTTGCCACTTAATTTAATTATTGAATTTTGAAAAGTATGAACTCATTTTTATATTTGAACAAAGGTTATATTGTAGATACTCTTGCTTAGTTTAAGTATAGTTAGATTAGAGTAAAAAACAATGAATGAAAACATACATGAATGGATGAACAAAGTCTTTGTCGGTAGCCATAAGATACTGAGTCATTGATTTTAATAGTGTCTGTTGTAATTAACAATTGAGACACTCAGTAAAAATATGTATTTTTAAATTTTTATAATTTGTTTTTTCTAACAATTATATTTAAAACCCCCTAAAATTTGTCATATCTTGTACAACAACTAATAAAAAAAAAATATTTGGAGATAAATCTTAAATATCTTAAATGATTTATTTTTTTGGAGATAAATCTTAAATATCTTAAATGATTTATTTTACATACTAAGTATCTTAAAATTTTAATTGTTAATATTTTCTACTGACAAATATGTGGGAAAATATACCATACAATGACTATTTCGTTTATTAGATAAATTAGACAAAATTAACTACATACCATACACATATTACTTTTGTCATTTGTAATTGCCAATGGGATTTTAAAAACACTAATTTAATTGAGCTAATAAATGTTATTTCATAATTCAATGTAACTCAATAAGTTTTAACTATGAATTAAACAAAAACATATTCTTAATTTCTATTTTAAAAAAATGTGATTTTTATTTATTTAGTGTTTTACCATTAGATGTGATCTCAATTTGTGATTCTTATTAATGTTTTAGGGTTAGTCATGATTTCTTCGCATGATTTATAAGTGAAGATTAAATAATTAGTTTTAAAATTGTGTGTCAAAATTCTTTATACCTCATTCACTAAAAATATATACCCTAGTGAACTTATATCAATAAACTTTATATTTGATATAAACTTTATGTCAAATATAAAATGTTTCCATTCAAAGTTTCAAATTTCTAGAATGTCGTTGTACTATAGTTATGTCACAATTAATAGCTATATAATTTGTACCATATACATGAAAATCATTGTATAAATGCATCGAATCAAATACCATGAAGCATATGACTCAATTGTGTAGCATGCCTGAGACTTTGAAAGAGGAACCACTTGTTAATTTTCTAATTTATTAGAATCTCGTACAAATTCAATTCAATATTTTGAATGAAAAAGACAAAGGAAAAATCAAGTCTATTGTTCAATGTTGTTTAGTTTGTGGTCATATGAGATTTAATCACAACCTTTCTATGTGAAAACAATTTAATTGTCCTATAATCTACAAAATTTAAATTAATATAAATTATTTGAAAAAAAAACACATGTTTTTTTCCAAATGATTTTATGTAAAAAATTATTTCATGAAATAGTCTTTTTGTAAAATAATGTTGACAAAAATAAAGATATAAGTGCAGTGCGAAGCCTCTCTTTGTGTATGTGGGGACAAGTAATTGACACTGTGTTGGATATTGAATAAACCAATGCTCCCTGTGTGTTTCATGACATGGAATAACCACCTCTCATGGATCCTTATCTCGGGCGATGCGATCGTTCACTGACACCTATGAGTTTTAGTCTAATGACAATCGTGATTCCCAACAAGTGGTATCAGAGCGTAGGTCATGAGTACGATACATACCCGGCTCGCAATGTGGGAGAGATTGTTGGACATTGGATAAACCAACGCTCCTCGTGTGTTTCGTGACATTGACTAACCGTCTCTCATAAATCGTTATCTTTGGTGATGCCATCGTTAACTAACACTTGCAAATTTTAATCTAACAACAATCATAATTCCCAACATACTAACCTTAATGTTATAAGTCCTCTTAAATTTTACACCTCTCGCAAAGTATTTTCTTATTCTATTCTGCATGTAATACACAATTCTTCCTCGACTAGACCAATTAACTGATTTATGGTGCTCTTTAACTTTATGAGTGGTTTCAAACCAACAAAAATTTGAGAAAAATCATTATTATTAATTCTATATTTTTATATTATTTATGCACGTCTGTGTCTCTCTGTGTTTTTAGAATCTTTGCAAATTTATATCTAAATTTCTGGTCGCAGGATTTAAAGGCTTTGACGAGGTTCGAGTCTTTCCAAAGGATTTTCAGTGTTCGTAGCTAGATCTCTTACTCATCACTTCACACGGCTCACGAGGTAGCCGGTGAAACAAACGACAAAATTATTCATGGGCATAGACTGTATTTAGACAAAATATTGGTAGTCCTGTTTTAAAAACTCACAAATGGAGTTCTTTTGTGTCAAAGCTTTAAAATTGACTGAATTTATTGTTGATTTCCTACGCTTGAGTCCTTGTATAAGATATATGGTAGCTCTTTAGCCTCTGCAAAATTTGAAGCTCTTAATCTTTCAAGACATTTAAAGCCATAAAGCTCTAATCTGTGCATGTCTTTGTCGAAACTCAGGTCTTGTACCTCTAAGCTCTAAGGATTTGTCTGAAAGTTGGACACGCAACGCAATGTGCAGATTTGTCCTAAAGCTGGGCACACAATGCCCACAAGATTCTAAATTCATATCTTATGGATGCATATAATCTCTTATGGTCTGTACACAGTCTACATTATAGGTCTCAATCTGAATATTTGTGCTTTAAAGGCACTGCACCATATGACAAAAATTAAACTAAGTGTCAGAGTCGGTGTTAAGCGTTACGAGAAAAAGGAGACGGAATTGACCTCCGATACCGATTCCGACGGACCACCAGTTGGAGGTCGGGATTTGGAAACCAAGTTGGATTCGAACTTACAGTGAGATCCATAACTCCGGCCTTCCAGGAATGGGTCCCATGGCATATTGCATAGTTCCAGGCCTTTGTTTAACTCAACCAAAATAGCAACGCTCACGACCATACGTCTGACCCAACTGACCCAACTATGGTCGGATTTCCTTTTCCCATGTGACCTTTATTCCAAACTCAAACCGATGGCACGCCTGCTCAACAAGACCTCTCATGAGGTCAGGGTCAGGATGATGTTCACAATTGGTGCATGAACGTTCGGGCCCGACTTTTTACCCTCTTTCATATGAAAATATTTTAAAAGAATTCTCAATATATTAGAGACTCGTCTTCGTATTTTACTTCAGCTAAGCTAATAGCAGTCATGGAATTGAGTTTAATTGACTGTAGTGATTGAATAGTGTATCGCTTCCAGAGATCCAAGGAAAATGGTTCAAAAAATTTGGCCCAATTTGATTCCAAATGGGAGTATCACTTCCCAAAGCCATCTTATAGCTCTACTGATTTCTAATATTTCTTGTGGAAACAACGAAATAATATTGTACTTTGTGATGCTTTCGTCTTTTGGTGCTCTTTGTCATGTTGGTTCACTATGCAATGGATGGCATCTGTCTCACATTTGCAATACCTTTGATATTGATTGTTGGTCTCTCATTTTCAATATAAAGATATTGAAAATGGGACAAAATCTATATAAAAATATATATCCAAAATTCAACCAAGTCTCACATGACAATAAATTCTATACCATTCTATTAACAACATCACATAGCTAAAACAAATCATTTTAATATGTGGATTGGATTTTCTCTAATATGAATTTGATATAGATTTGGAAAAGGAATAGAAGATGATATTATATTTAAATAAAGAAAATGAAAATGAAGTTTAGATATTACAGAGAAGTCTATTATTACACATTTATATAAGGACAAAAATCTAGACGCGAGGTATATTTACTAGTTGGGATTATGACGATTGATGTCTTGTATTCTCCATTGGTTGAAAAAACAAGTAGACAATTTTTTTGGTAGGATTCGTTTGCCATACCCACACTTGCATCTTCGTCCTTGATTTCAAGAGTAATCTAAATAAACAAGATCAAAACGAAAACTAGTTCCAAGACAATGTAACTAAGACGAAGGAGGAGGAGAGGTCATCCTCTATGAGGTATACAACGGGGTTCATGGGAGTCATGGTTTACAAATGGATTAGATGCACTTGTGCAACTCAGAGACATAGATCACACATATCATCAATGGACGTAGCGATATAGTGGGACGAGGAGCGACGTACGACCCCAAGACAACGGAGTCAAGTGCAAGAGAATAACACAAAGGAGGACCAAGTTTGTCCCCAATCTCAGGTGAGCCATAGCCAACGTAGTCGGGGTTCATAAGAAGTTGACATGTGTTGTGACATTTTGCAAGCTTCAACCTCCAACCTCATAGTTGGGGCCAACCATCTCGACTGCTCCATTGGGACCCACTCTATACGGTAAAGAGGACATGGTAAATATTTTGTTTAAGATACAACAAAGAGTTAATGAGAACTGTCACTCCCCGAAAATAGAACCAAGGAAAATAAACGAAATATTTTTTTTTCTTACAAGTTCGGTTATGTTGTATTATCAAAAAAAGAGGAGGGGAAGAATTTCCACGTTACAAAATCACCCCACTCAGTTTACAAGATGAATTTATCTGAGGGGGTTCATTACTCCTTGATTGCTACTATTGCTACTATTTCTATCTATTCTTTCTGAAGTAGATTCTATTACACTTGTGCTATATTTCCGTACAAACTTTTCTAAAAGGAGAATACATTTGACTTTCATTTTTAAACTAGATTATTACCTATTAAACTGATAGAAAACATGGAAGGCATGAAGAAATACTCTAGGATTCGTTCTGACTTTTTGATGGTGGCTTCTCGCGGAAAGTTGATTGACTCTTCCATATGGTTGCATCGATTTTGAACCTTCATTAAATATTTGGTGCATGTATCCCATTGCTCGCGGAGTATGGTCATTTTTGCTTTAGAGTGCACTTTGTCTTGTTGAAATTGATTCCTTAGATTTTCAATCACCACTCTATGAGATTTACAAAAGGATTAGGGGTGCTTTTTATCATCTGGAGAATCTATTTTCTTGGAGAAATAGGGAGAGACTGCACTTCTTCCTTTTCTTCTGGCTGTAGATAGCTTTGATCTACCTTTGAATGTTGCGTATCCTTCTCTGATGGTTGTGTTGTTGTGTCTTCTTATGATAGTGCTACTGCTTTCTTTTCTTAGAATGAAATTGATTTTTCTATTGTAGAGAATGTAGATGACTGTGATTAAGAGGGGATTGGAAAAAATCCCCAAAGGGTGGATTGATAAGGGGAAGAAAGGGAGGGAGCGGAAAAAGGAAAGAATGAGGGGGAAGCTTTGAGAGCGCAAAAGCGATTCAAGATGCCCGGTCCAATAAAGATGGGGGAGCCAAAAGCACTTGCAAAAGAGGGAGTGGATGTTAGGGAGATTCGAACAGAAGCTAGAGTGAGAAATCAGGTAAGGAAGAAAGAGCAATTAGGGGTTGAGAAGCATGAAAGGAGGGTGCTCAAAAGAAAGGACAAGTTTATCTGTAGAGAGTCAGGCCTTCTCATGAGAATTATATAAGAGAAGATGGGCAGTATATCAATGAAGAGTCATTAGAAAGTAAAAGAGATTCTGGGTGAGGGTACTCTGAGCCAAGATATTGAAAATTTTTGGGAGATTGTGCATGGAATATTAAGAGGGATTGATGTGAGGGAAGTCAGGAAATATGATCTTGTCTTGGCAGTGAATCTGTTGTCCTGTGTAACGATGGAAGTGCATCAAGAAATAGAATATAAGAAATAACAACATGGGATAGGGAGGTGGGTTGTGAACCTGTCAATTTTGACCTGGCCAACATTTCTTTGAACTCCTTCATTGGCTTGAGAATCTGCTTGCTTATTGTTTATTCTGAGGATGTAATAGTAATCTATCCCTCCAATCTATCTTTCAAGATGCTTGGCTCTGTGTAGAATTTGGCAGAGAGCTACATTTTTTGGGAGGTTCCCACTCACCATTTCTTGAGTAATGATAGAGGAGTCTCCAAAAATAATCACGTTGTTGATTTTCTTGTCCCTTATAATCTTAAGGCCTAAAAGAAGTCTATAAGCCTCTACTTTATTATTTGACATTTGTCCCATCCCCCAGTTGTATTGAATCTGACTAATATTGTCTTTGAGGATATTAAGGCCACCTGCTCCTGCTTTTCTCGTATTTTTCTTTGAAGCACCATCGAAGAAAAGATAGGGCCTATTGAGAGAATTGGTCCACCTTTGAAACTCTGTCTTAGTATTTCTTACTTTCCAGATTTGATGGGCCTTTGTAACTTTTGGCAAGTGGTGAACGGTGATCTTATTAAAAGAAAAGCTGATTTAGCTTCTTTCGTCATGCTGTAATTAAGTCATATCTATTCCATAAAGCTCTTTAGCTGTGAGAAACTCAGTCATCAGCCCCTAGGCTTTTGAAGTCACTGTGTTTACTGTGGGGATTTTTTTATTATTTTTGAAGACTTTCCCATTTCTAGCTAGCCATATTTGCCAGCATAGGAAGGATGGAAGGTTGTTCTAGAACCTCTGAATTGTGGATTTGCTTTTGAAGGAATGGGGGAAGCTGCTTCTCCATTTGCTTATAAATTGATTTAAAGGGAGTCTATAATTCAGATTTGCATCTACGGGTGACACCATTTTCTCCCAGCATTCTCTAGAGAAAGGGCACTCTAGAAATAGGTGTTGAATTGTTTCCTATGCCTTCAGACAGAGAGGGAATCGAGATGGGTCACATATTCCTCTCTTTTTTAAATTTTCTGCTATTAGAGATATGCTGTGAAGCAGTGTCCATAGAATTTTTTTTATTTTTGGAAGGGTTTCCACCTTCCAGGCCTACTTCTAATATTTCCATTCTTGCTGCCTCTGATGCTCTTGTATTTTTTAATATCCCATCTTAACTGAGTACTCTCCTCCAGTATGCTTCCAGAAATAAGCATCTTGGGTGTTTTTGTCTATTGGTGCAGCTCCTTTGAGGAGAGAAGTCATGAAATTCCATTGATTAGTTAAATCATTAGGCAGGTTGGGTCTATCCCAATGTTTCCATGTGCCATCAGTTTCCCATTTAGATATGTCCTCCAATTTTTTGTGGCCTTCTCTTATCATCCAAATATTTATTTCTTTGATGTCCGAGTTGCTGCCTAAGGGAGGATTTCCCATTATGTTGTACGTCCAAAGGTTGATCCTTCCCCCATTTCTAGGCCTTATGGAGGTGTGTTCCTTGATTAATTGAATTGCACCGGAGATGAGTTTCCATATTTGGGTGCAGGGTCTTGTGGGAGGGCTTCTTTCCAGAATAGAGATTCTTGGAGCATTAAGATATTTTGCCTCTAAAACTACTTTCCCTAGAGTCTTTCTCTGGTAAGGAACCTCCAAGCAATCTTGGTTCTTAGAGCCATATTCATTATCCCAGGGGTTTTTATGGAGACGCCTCCATTTTTGCAATGTGCAGTAAATTGCTTCCAATTTACAAGGCTGAACTTTTTTGTTTCGGTTTTCCCTCCTTGCCATAAAAAATTCTGATGATGATTTCAATTTTCTTGTGGATGGTTGTTGGCGCTGCTATTAATGTGAAATGATATAAGGCCAAGGCTGAAAGAATTGATTTAATGATTCAGCCCGCTTGAATTAGCCAAAGCATCCCCCATGCTTGAATTTTATTTTTCATCTTTTCAGCATATTTGCTCCATATTTCTGTCTTTAGATTTTTCTTGGTGATAGGCAACCCAAGATATTGGAAATGGCTCCAATTATTCTGTAAAGGAATTTCCAGAATTTTAGACATGTGTTGAAGAGCTCTTATGGGGGTGTTCCAACTACAAATACAAATTTTTCCATTGTTGATAAACCCTCCTGAAACATCCATGAAATTGTCAAGGATGGTTTTAAATCTTCTGGAAACTATACAAGATGCTCCACCCATTAGGAGGGTTTCATCTGCAAACAAAGAATGATTAATTCTTTTGGTTCCTCTGCTGATTGTGAGGCCTGTTAAGGTAGCATTTCTTTTGTTGTGTTCCAATTTCTTGCTAAGAGAGTCAGGCGTTAGGATGTATAGAAAGGGTGACAGGGGGCAACCTTGTCGAAGGCCCCTTGAGCTTTGGAAGAATTCGCATGGTCTACCATTAACAAGAGGAGCTATCCATGGTCCTATTGTGCATTCCTTACTTGTGTTGATGAAATCTTCAGAAAAGCCATATCTATTAAAAACAACAGCAAGGAAGGTGAGATTAACTCTGTCAAAAGCGTTAGCCATGTCCATTTTCAATATGAAGCCTTTTTCATTTATAGAGAAACTTGATTGAAGGGCCTCTTGGACAAGAATGATATTTTCTACAATCTGGCGGTTGGGGACAAAGCCTCCTTGATTTTCTAAAATGAGGGAGTGGAGTAGAGGTTTGAGCCTTCTGGAAATTTTTTTGGAGATGATTTTATAAGAGGCATTGTAGAGGGAAATTGCTCGAAATCTATTGAGGGTGGTGGGGCGAGGGTTTTTCGGAATGAGGGCGAGATAGGTGGAATTAGTGAGTCCTTTGTAATGATTTTCCAGAAGGTGTGGTAGAAAGAGATAGGAAATCCATCTGGGCCCGATGCCTTTTTCAGATGCAGATCCCAAGTAGAAATCATAACTTCTTTTTCCGTGACTTCTTTAGAGAGGATATTGTTTGTTTCTTTATCAATTAACTTTGGGATGTGAATTAATATTTCCTATGGGTTTGCCTGATTGTTTACAGCTGTTAGTAGATCTTTATAGTGTTGGCAGACCTATTTTTTTACATCTTCTTGTCCCTTTATTTCTGCCCTCCTCCCATGATTTTTTCAATGTTTTTACCATTCTTGTTTTGGCTAAGTTGTGAAAAAATGTAGTGTTTTTGTCTCCAGCTTGGATCCAAATTTGCCTTGACTTCAACCTCCATGTTTCTTCCTCTTGTCTAATGTTCTTGTAAATTTTCCAGTGTATTTATTTTTCCTTTGCTTGCCTTTCAGTTGTGCTGTCAGTGTTTTCCATTTCCTCTTAGATTTTTGTTAATTCCTTTTCTAATGCTTCTTTCTCTCTGTGTGGTTCCTTGTAGTTGGAATTTGCTCAGCCTTTCAATCTTACTTTGAGGGCTTTGAGTTTCGTCTCCCATATGTATGATGGAGATCCGCTGATATTTTGTTTCCATGTTTTTTCCACCTCTTGTTTGACTTCTTCGTGGCTGCCCCATAGCTAGTTGTATTTGAAAGGTAGAGGTCCATAATTTTTTGTTGTTACAAGCTCAATTAAGACATGTTTATGATCTGAAGCTGCTAACAAGATGATTTTAGAAGAGACTCTACTATAGCTGGCCACCATGCTATCCCTAATGAGGATCATGTCCAACCTTTCTTTGATATTAACCTTCCCTAATCTTCTGTTATCCCATGTATATTTCCCATTTTTGGGAGCGATGTCAAAAATATTACATTGTTCCATGATTCCTTCAAGAATCTCTCTGTTTGGGTCTGGCTGAAAGGTGCCTCCTCTTTTTTCCTCCGCCTTGAGAATAAGATTAAGGTCTCCTCCCAAGATGAGGTTTTCTTCTTGATCGCCCATTGTAATTTCTTTTAGTGTCTTCCAACATGTTTCTTTATCCCTATAATGATTTGGTGAATATGCTGCATTTTCCAGAATTGTATTTATCCGATGCCCTTTCATTGTCGAGTGTTGCATGTGCCATTTTCCTTTTTTTCAGATGGTACAAATCCCTCCTGAAGCTCCGTTAATTGAAATTGCTTGCCCTTCGTAATTTTTTTATTTTGCTATAATGTTGTCCATCTCTTGGCTGCTGATTTTTGTCTCTTGGATTAAGAGGATGTCTGGTTTTTCATTTTTTATGAGGTCTTTTAGGAAGTTTATCTTGGAGGGATGACCTAATCACCTGCAATTCCAAGAGACAACTATAATTATTTACTATTGGTTGTGGTTGAGGGACCTTTCCCTTTATGGACTTGTTGGAATTTTTCTTTGTTCATGGTGCCTTTCTCAGAGAAACTTTCCAAAGCATGTTGCATTCCCAAGGAAATATCCTTGACAACTGCCTCATCTCTTATTTCTCTATTAGATTTTCTTCCCACTTTCTTTGTATTCTCAGTGGAAAGAAGGGACTCTTTGGATTGGTTTCGAGTTAGGATTTAGTCTGAGGTGAGGGGAGGGGGGCTGGAAAGGATGGGGGGGTCCTCCTAATGAGAGAAGAAACATAGAGGGGGGCCTTGGGGGGGCGGAGGAGGAGGGGAATGTGAGATCAGGGGGATGGAGGTGGGGAAAAGGGAGGGGATGAAGGGATTTGAAGGGATGAGATTTTTGGATAAGATATGAAAAGGATTGGTGCCCTGAAAAGAGGAGGAGTCAGGGATGGAGGAGGAGAGTTGGGAAGAAGGTCTGGTGGTAGGGGAGGGTGGGCTAGATGGAGGTGGGGGAGGGGGAGCAAGCTGGTTTTTAGATGCAGTATTTTTTTTTCTTGACTTGTTCCCATTTTGGGTCTTGGTTTTCTTCCACATATTTTTTAGTTTCTTCTTTTTTACTACATCTATTAGGAAAATGACCATACTCGTGACATATCTTGCACTTAAAAGTAATTTGTTTGTAATCCAGCTGCTGAATGTGCATCCAGTTGTCGACCTTGAGCTTAATGGAATCCGAGAGGCCTCTTCCTAGATCTACTTCGACACAGATCCTTGCGCATGCCTACATGCTTTATTTTGGTTCACTTCTATCATTATATTTGCTGACGAAGTTTCCTATTGTTCTCACCGATTCATCTCCCCAGCAGTGCAGGGGGAGGTGAGGTAGCCTGACCCAAACTGGAACAACATTTGGGACATCTAGTGTTGGGTCAAAATTAGGGGTCCGAAAATTTAAATATAATCCTTTGGTGTCCATAAAGTATGGGCCACTTCTAAAAATGAGGTCTCGATCATCCTTGGATTCGAAGTGGAAGGTGTAGTAACCTCGACCACATAAGCGAATGGAGATTTTTCCTTGGGTGAACTGAGCCCAGTTTCTTTCAACCCATTTCTAGACAATCTTGGGGGATAGCCAGAGACCAGTGAACTGGCTGACCAAACCTTTCTCAGCTAGAGAGATCGTAGCTTTTTGGGGCAAGGTAGGAGGCAAGGAGATCTTAGAGATAGAATCCAATTTCTTAACGAACTTTGATATTTCCGGTCTAGTTTGTTTTGGACCCATTGATTCAATCAGAGAAGCGAAGGCGACCATAGCCACATTAGGCTGAGCTTGGGGTGATGGAATGGTGCCTTCGTTGAGGGGAATCGCACCTAGATCTGGCTCCGGGGAGTCCATGTTAGCTGAGACCCAAGGCTGCATGCGGATCAGCTAGGGCTGGAGCTTGGGCTCACAATGCACTCATCAACCCTTCGAATTATTTTTTGAAAAATAAATGAAATATTAATTAATCTGTACGATGGTTAATGAAGGTTGGTCGATGTTGTGATATTAAAATGCATGAATCCCCTTTACTTCCACATTCCTTGTACGATCCGACGACTGAATTCATCATTGCTAAATAAGACTCCATCCCTCTGAACCAATCATAGCCTAAATATATAGAATTCAAAAATTCAAAAAGATAAAATATTTTTGTTCCCTAATGTCAACTTTACTCATTGTTGGTTTAATTGTTTGCCAACAATGGACTAATCAAGTGTGAACACATTATCTAATGCGTAATATAATGCTAGGGACATGGATAATAACCCAAAAAATGATGATAGGTAGTGATGCCTCTACTACAGTCTCATGATAAGTATCTCCACTCCATTCTTATGATAATTATCCATTCATAGTGCTCCCAATCCATATGACATTTCAAGTGACTAAATCAATTTTCTCCTCATTTGGTAAATATTTGAAAAAGTACAAAGTAATATGACAAATAATTTGAAAGTTAACCTAGAATTAAGATAAGTAATAATGAGGAAATGTGTATGATGAAATTAAAATTATTTTCATTTTTAGATAAAATGATTTTTATATATTGTTTTCTAACTCTTTTACATTTTAGTTTAGTTTTTGGGATTAAATTTGGTGTTACAATTATTATAGGGAGGGTGAAAAATGAAAGAGATGTTGTAATGTCTTGTTTGTTAAACATTTTGATTTTTTCAAATTACATAAAAATAAAACTTGAATAAAATTAATAAAATAAAATAGAATAAAATTATATTTATATATAGTTAATTATACTTTATAATTAAATTGGTCTAGATCCATCTTCACTTTGGATCTATCAATGGCAGTAGGTTTAGATCCCTCTTCGTGCTTGATAGACCTAGAGTTAAGAGGGATCTAGGCTGGTAGGTAAGATCGTGAGGTTGTTTAAAATGTGTTTTTGAATGTATAAATAGATTCAACTCTTATAAAAACCCTTAGGTAATTTGGATTATGTCGAATACAGAGTTATAACCTATGATCCTAATAAATCTCTATCATATTTTGAGCAAAATGGACTAGAAAATATGCTCGGAAAAATGTCAAAAGGTAAAAGAGTGAGACTATGACAATTTTATCTATTTTTTCTAGTCTTTGTTGCTTTACATGAAAGCGAGGTTCATCATATAGATTTAAATTATCTTTTGCTATAGATATTTGTAAGAGGAAATTTACATTGAATGACCTTTTGACTCTGTTTAAAATTATTCCAACTTCATTTGCTACCTTAAAAAAATGTTCTATAGCCTTAAGAAAGTTTCCTAAGTGTATTCTAAAATGGATATATTTCTTAAGAACACTGACTTTTCTAGATGTCATTATGACCCCGAGGTCTATACCCAGAAATTAAATAAACATCTCATAATACTTGTTCTTTATGTTGATGATCATATTTTCTTTAGTACTGACCCCAACATTTAAACCATATGAAATCTAACCTTCAAAATAATTTTGAAATGATAGACTTAGGATATTTGCATTATTTCCTTGACCTTCAAGTATTACAAACCAAGGAAGGAATTTCCCTTTCTTAATCTAAATATGCATGTAACCTTCATCACCACATTCACATGGATGATTATATACCACCCCATATCCCTTCTAGTATAGAGTCAGACTTGTTGCCACTAATGTTACACCTATGATTTGTAATACTAATTAGTTTTTAGCCTTTTATTTTTTACTTATACATGTCCTAATATTTCCTTTGTTATTAGTTATGTTTCCTAGTATATAAAAACATCCCATGGGAGCCATTGCGAAGAAAAAAAACTAAAGAGATACATTACAATTTAAGGGGGACTCCTTTGGTGCTTGGTTTCACTAAATTTGATTGGGTTAGTGACCTTGATGATCAAAATTCCACTATAGGTTATGTTTAGTCTTGGTTCAAGATTTGTCACTTGGACTTGTAATAAGCAATGAGTTATTGCTCTGTCTTCCACTTAAGAAGAGTATTGAGTAGCAATTAATTCAATTCAAGAAGTATTCTGACTTTGATATGTTCTTTTAGAGTTTAAATTCCAATAGCAAATTTTGACGACACTTTGGTGTGAAGTGTCATCTAGCTCACTAAATATCCATTTGAACATTAGTGCAACAAAAACATTGAGTTACATATTTACTTCATCATAAAGCTTATTTAGGATTGTGTCCTCGAAAAACTATTTTGGCCTACAAATGATCAAGTTATACATTTTTCACAAAACCTATTATAAAAGTGAAATTTTCCAAAATTTAATTGATGTTAAAAGTTTAGGAAGTTGTCAATTAAGGGGAGGAACAGAATATAATTCCTAATTCTCTCATATTCTGTCTCCTTTTTAAATACTACAATCCTATTCTAAGTTGATTTTAAGGCAGGATGTTAAGATATTTATGCACTTAGGAGTTAGTTAAATTATTTTGGCCTATTCTGTATTTAGGTAAAGCATGTATGCATTACTATACATTTGGAGTTATTTAATTCAATGATCAAAATATGTTTTAGACATAAAGTGATCCAACAATTCACCTTCTCATTGATAATAACAACTATATTGATACGTGGGTTCACGTTTGATTATCAAATGATCTTTTTTAAAGAGGATGGGGTGGGGGAGGTGGTTGTGGGGGAATACCTTTGCTAATGATTGACTATGAGGAACTCATATATATTTTTTTCCTTTTGCATTAATATATCACCTTAAGTGACCATGTTCACTAGGGCTTTAAATTATTTCTTTGTTTCAGGGTTTTAACCATGCAATACACTAGTGTACTAATATTTGATTTATTTTTTGAGTAGTTACATAAGGTATTTGACATATGCAAAAAAACTCTATTTATCAAACAACCCCACATGAAAAAAATGAACTCTTATAGCCAAAGAAGCAATGAAGTGTATTTCTTTGAAATTTATGCTTATAATGAGGAAGCAAAATTTGAACAATATTTTTTCTTATATTGTGCAACTTACGTGCAAATAAGGGAGATATTGGATTTGCATATTAGAGACTAATAATTAATCTTTCAAGTGGATCTAGTGAGAGGTAAAGCAAGATTAGCTATGAAAATGATGAACCCAATAAGAAGATGGTTGAGAGTTACAATCAATAAAGTAGTGACCCAATGATGCAAAAAGAAGATACCTAATCAAATGGAGTACACCAAATACCATGATGTGAGTCTTCTCATTGCATTATTAATTCTAGTTATCAAAGATTTTACTTTATTCTCTTAAAAATGGCATGCAAAATGTAATTTCATCTTCCAATATGATTGCTTAATATTGTAGATAATTTAATAAACTATATTGATAGATACCATAAGATTTTCTCTTGGTTATGTGATCTCATGTATGAGACTAATGCTAGATGCTACTTGAAAGCACACAATCCAACTGTTGTAGCCTCAATGATGTCAAGAAGGGACATTGGTTTTTTTGCAAACACTATTTATGTTGAAACCTCCTTTTAGTTTTGGAATCTAACTTAAACCTTCTTCTAATTGATTGAGAGCTCATATTCCTCAAATGAAATAAGTTAATGGCCCGTGACCCTTAGACAACGAAATCACCTTTTGGTTTTGGAGTATGACCTAAAATTACATCTATTTGACTAAAAAATCATATTCCTTTAATAACATAGGTTAATAACTCAAAACTTATCAATATGTATAAATGCATAAAACAACTCTTTTAAAAATTAAATATAAGTTATTTGATATAAATATATCTTATTTTTATATATTAATATTATTGCACATAAAAAAATCTTAAAATTATATCACCAAAATGAAAATTATCTTATTTATATATGTTAATATTGTTGCAGATAAAAAAAATCTTAAAATTATATCAACAAAATAAAAATTAATGAGTGTTTTTTTTTTTTTAAATTTAAAAATGAATAAATTTCCTATATTTTATTTCTTTTAACATCACGAGATTCCAAAGACCAGCACTTTCACGTCGATGTAAAATTACAAAAATCTATTTAAATATACGTCTCTTTTAAAAAATGACAATATAATAAGAATATATTATATAAGCAGGAAAGACACCAACACTTGCACGTCCATGCAAAATTACAAACATCTATTTAAATATACGTCTCTTTTAAAAAATGACAATATGATAAGAATATATTATAATAAGAATAACACTTGCACGTCATGCAAAATTACAAACATCTATATAAATATACGTCTCTTTTAAAAAATGACAATATGATAAGGATATATTATAATAAGAATATATTGTAAGTATAAAAGAGATCAACACTTTCACGTTCATGAAAAATTACAAAAATCTATTTAAATATACGTCTCTTTCAAAAAATGACAATCTGATAAGAATATATTATCAGTATAAAAGAGACCAACACTTTCACGTTCATGCAAAATTACAATATTCTTATAAATATACGTCTCTTTAAAAAAATGACAATCTGATAAGAATATGTTATATAAGTACAAAAGACCTATGGAACCACAAACCTTCCGAAAAGTAAAATCTGAATATAAACCATAAATCACACTATTATCTTTCTTTTAATATACATTATAACGTACGCACTTACGTCATTCAGAAAAAAAACAACTCAAGACCTACCAAGGGAAAAGACAATTTATGCGGAAAACAGATTCCATAATCACGTTAGATTGTCTGGTGGGTTGGAGTACGAATCTCACAAGTAAACAAGTTTTAATGGAAAAGGACTTTACAAAATTAGGAGAGTAAATGGGAATGATTTTACAAAAAAATTAATTTAATTAATTTAAATTATATATATATAAATTTAAAAAGATATAATTAAATAAATGATATATTTTATTTATGATCTTTGTTTAGTTATAATATATAAATAAATGAAATAGTAGTTAGTTTTTGTTTTACTATTATGATGTTATTTGTAATATTTGAGACATTGTTTAATTGATATGGTTTTTTAGTTAAAAACAAGAGCATTATTTACACTATTAGTATTGCACAATTAGAAGTGACATAACATCAATTTGCAATCTCCCATTAACATTACATTCAATAAACTTAAATATTTAAAGATTATCTTCTTTCTAATTATTTTTAACATGTTTACAATTCAAAATAGATTAATTTATAGATAATTAAAAATATCAATGATGAAGTATGTTATCAATGTTGAAGCCAACCAAGTATAATGCCATAGACTTTGATGGGATGCCATTTTGTATTTTTGCATATGATATATGATGACTACACATAGGGTTTGCTAACTTAAATATTATAAGAATGATAACCTATAAGTGTATCTCTTGGTTAGCACACAAGCTTAGTTATTATGATTATGATTAAAGCCTACATATGTATCTTTAGGTCAACTCACAAGCTTAGTTATGTTAGCAAGCAAGTTTAGACATCAACCATACCTTCATAGGGAATTAACCCTCAAACATTACCAATAGGTAACTATGAAGATTTGTCATTAAGGTTATCATCATATGCATTGGCATGCATTTTGATTGCTAGGAATATCCTCAAACATAGTTGTGAGGATCTTGCCTTATGGTTGTGCATCAATGCACTTATATATGAAATTTCATACAAACAACTTACAAGTGGAACTAATATTGATTTAAACCACCTCACAATTGCATAATCGTGTGACATTTTTGAAGTCTTTAAAAGATGAAAAGGCTTGTGAATTATAAGTTGTGGCCAAATCTACTAACCGACATAGAGGGATTTTAATAACTTGATCAATTAAAGACTGAATCGATGGTTGGTTGTTAAAACCATACAAGATATAGAGCCAATTAAAAGACTGTATTTCTGTTTCAAAATTTTAATCGAGTATTGGGGGGGCTACCATGTACTCATATATATATGTGTGTGTGTGTGTGTGTTATGTAAAAACTTTTATTTTGCAGTAAATATATAATTATTAATGTATATATCTTTTGGAGTGATAATATAGTTTTGGTGATTTTGAAAGAGCTTGCATAGGACAAACCTTGAAAATCCCCACTTGAGGTAATACATTGTGGCATTTGTACATGTATAAATCATAAGGTAATTTGGATTCTATTGTTAGTTAGTTAATTTTCTTGTTATTGCTTGCTTTTAGTTTTTTTTATGCTCAGTTTTATGTTTTAAGCTTATTGTAGGTTATGCTACAAAATTACCTTATTCATGGTATCGCTCGGTAAACAGAGCTAAATGGTGAAATTCATTGTTTTAGCTCCTACAGGCTTTACCATGTGAAGTTCCACGAACCATGTTGAAGATCAAGAATATTGTTGATTCCCATTCTTTATGTTTTAATTTAGATGTGTGATTGAAATAGGTTTGATTTACTTTATATTCCAAGTAAATTAGATTGCATGATAATTGGTTTGATTAAAGAGAAATCCTATTTCTGTGTATACTACAACGAGCGCCTCATAAGATCATTTATGACTCCAAGTTGATAAATTAATATTGTAGATAATTTAATAAATTATATTGATAGATACTTTAAAATTTGCTCTTGGTTATGTGATGTCATGTATGAGAGGCTAATGCTAGATGCTACTTGAAAGCACACAATCCAAATGTTGTAGCCTCAATGATGTCAAGAAGGGATATTGGCTTTTTTGCAAACACTATTTATGTTGAAACCTCCTTTTAGTTTTGGAATCTAACTTAAACCTTCTTATAATTGATTGAGAGTTCATATTCCTCAAATGAAATAGGTTAATGGCCCATGACCCTTAAACAACGAAATCACCTTTTGTTTTTAGAGTATGACTTAAAACTACCTTTATTTGACTAAAAATTCATATTCCTCAAATAAAATAAGTTAATAACCCAAAACCTATAAACATGTATAAAAATATAAAAACAACTTATTCACAAATTAAATATAAATTATTTCATATAGATATATCTTATTTATATATATTCATATTGTTGCACATAAAAAAATCTTAAAATTATATCAACAAAATGAAATTTATCTTTTTATATATTTATATTGTTGCACATAAAAAAAATTCTTAAAATTATATAACCAAATGAAAATTAATGAATATTTGTTATTTAAGAATGAATAAATTCTCTATATTTTTTTTGGTTAACATCAGGAAATTCCAAAAGACCAACACTTTCACACTTTCACGTCCATACAAAATTACGAAAATCTATTTAAATATGCGTCTCTTTTAAAAAATGACAATCTGATCAGAATACATTATATAAGTTTAAACGAGACCAACACTAAATCACGTCCATGGAAAATTACAAAAATCTATTTAAATATACGTCTCTTTTAAAAAAATGTCGATTTTACAAGAATATAAGTATAAAAGACCTATGGAACCACAGACCTTCCGAAAAGTAAAATCTGAATATAAACCATAAATCACACTATTATCTTTCTTTTAATATACATTATAACGTACGCACTTACGTCATTTGCAAAAAAAACCACTCAAGATTCACAAGGGAAAAGACAATTTAGGCAGAAAACAAATTTCATAATCACTTTAGATTGTCGTATAAATTGGAGTACGAATTTCACAAATAAAAAATCAACATCTACATTGAAATCAATTTATCTAATGCAAGCAATCAAATAAGATTAGAAAATAACTTCTACACTGAAATCAATGCATCTAGTGCAAGCAATCAAATATAATTATAAATCAACATCTACATTGAAATCAACACATCCAATGCAAGCAATCAAATAGTATTAAAAATCACCACCTACTTTGAAATCAATGCATCTAGTGCAAGTAGTCAAATATCATTAGAAATAAATATCTACACTAAAATCGATAAATCTAGTGCAAATAATCAAATAGGATTAGAAATCATCATCTCCACTTAAATCAATCCATCTAGTGCAAGATATGTTCTTCCCTCTCTCCACCCTCCATCCATATCTATATCCCCCTCCATCTCTTCATTTTTGTCTCTATCTCACCCCCTAAACACACATGCTCTTGCACCCCATATCTATCAATCTCTTTGTCACTCCCTCCCTCTCCCCATCTCTCTCTTCTTCCCTCTCTTCACGTTCCATCTATATCTCTATCACCCATTCTCTCTCTCTCTCTCTCTCTCTTCACCCACCAACTATGTTACTATATCCCTCCCTCTCTCCTTATCTCTCCTTCTCTCCCCCCTTATCTCCATTTCTCCTTCTTTGTCTCTTTATCTCACCCCCAAACATACACACACACACACTCTCTCTCTCCCTTGTCACTCCTCTCTCTCCACTTCTGACTCTCTATATTTCTTATTTCCTACTTCTCTCCCGCTCCAACTCTATCTCACTATCGATCTCTCTCTCCTCCTCTCTCTCCCTTTCTCTCCTACCTTCCTCTCTCTTCCCTGATCTCTCTCTCTCCCTCTTCTTCCCTCCTATATATCTCTAGGGTTAATATATATAATGATATATTTATATATATTATAATATAATAAATTTAATATTGTATTAACATAAAGTTATTAAATTTAATAATATTAATAATATAATATATTAATATGAGTATCAATTTAATAATAATAATAATAATCTTTTAATATTATATTAGGGTTAATAATGTGTTTTTGCATGGTATTAATAATAATTAAGCCCATGGTATTTGGACCATAGGTTTCACCTAAATAAAACCTATTTTTTGAGTGTTCCTAAATATAAAGCATATTATGGAGTAAATATGAAAAGAGGTTTTATTTACTTACCATATCTCTTTATACTTATTTTATATTTATTTATTTGTCATATCTCTTTATACTTTTTTTATATTTATTTATTTACCGTACTTCTTTTATAAATATGGTATTTGGCCCATGGTATTTAGCCCATGGAATCAATATTAATTTGTCCCATGGTATTCATCCCATAGGCTTCATGTTTTTGAGTTTTTTTAAATATGAAAAAGTTTATGGAGTAAATATAAAAAGAAGTTTTTATTTATTTACCATACATCTAGTTTATATATATTTTTATTTATTTACTATAGCTCTGGAGTAAGTATAAAAATAGGTTTTATTTATTTACCATACCTCCGGATTATTTAGATTTTTATTTATTTAAATTTTGAAATATTACAATTTTGATGGGGAAATATTTATATCTTTAAAGATTTTAATTTATCCATAAAACATGGGTTTTCTTTTTAAAGATTCATTTTACAAATATTTAATTAAAAGAAATATTAAAAGATTTTGGATTTTGATTGTTTGTGTTGAATTAACTTCTTTTCCTTTGATTTAGAAAATGGTATTGACTCTAGTAAAGAGTAAAGATGTTTAAAATTTTACTTAATTTGGAAATCAATGTGGTGAATTTTTTTGTTAAAGGTAAATTTATGATCCATTCAAATTCACATATATAATAAAGCGATTATTAAATGGGTGAGATAATTTACTATCCATTCAAATTATATAAATAATACATAGTTGTATTTTAATAATTAATTTCAGACCATTAATAAGTTTAAAAAGTTATATATAATCTAAATATGAAAGTTTTATAAAATTAAAGATTAGGTTAATTCTTTGGCCGATATTAACAAAAACAAAATTTATTATTTTTTGAGGACGTGACATACTTAACATCGAGGTTATATTGGGCTGTAGATTGAGCCTCTTGGCGCAACAAGTTTTATGGAAAAGTACTTTAAAAAATTAGGAGAGTAAATGGGAATAATTTTACAAAAATTTTAATTTGATATATATATATATATATATATATATATATATATATATATATATTTTATCAAAATTTAAAAAGGTATAATTAAATAAATGATATATTTTATTTATGATTTTTGATTAGTTATAATATAAATAAATGAAATAGTAGCTAGTTTTTGCTTCTACTATTATGTTTTATTGTTGTATTGAATTCATATAGGAAACATATACTTTGCCATTATTTTTAACTTAGAACATGTAAGAATTCAAATTATGATGTTATTTGTAATATTTGAAACATTGCTCGTAGACATGGAAATTTAGTTAAAAACAAGAGTATTATTTACACCATTAGCATTGCATAATTAGATGTGACATAACATCAATTTGCAATCTCCCATTAAAATTACATTCAATAAACTTAAATATTTAAATATGATCTTCTTTCTAATTATTTTTAACATGTCTACAATTCAAAATAGATAAATTTATAGATAATTAAAATATTAATGATGAAGCATGTTATCAATGTTGAAGCCAACCAAGTTTAATGCCATAGACTCTCATGGGATGCCATTTTGTATTTTTGCATATGATATATGATGACTTCACATAGGGTTTGCTAACTTAAATATTATAATAATGATCACCTACAAGTGTATCTCTTGGTTAGCACACACGCATAGTTATTATGATTATGATTAAAGCCTACATATGTAAATTTAGGTCAGCACACAAGCTTAGTTATGTCAGCAAGCAGGTTTAGACATCGACCATACCTTCATAGGGAATTAACCCTCAAACATTACCAATAGGTAACTATGAAGGTTTGTCATTAAGGTTATCACCATATGCATTGGCATGCATTTTGATTTCTAGGAATATCCTCAAACATAGTTGTGAGGATCTTGCCTTATGGTTGTGCTTCAATGCGCCTATGTATGAAATTTCATATAAACAACTTACAAGTTGAACTAATATTGATTCAAACCACCTCACAACTGCACAAGCGTGTGATGCTTATTAAGTCTTTAAAAGATGAAAAGGCTTGTGAATTATAAGTTGTGGCCAAATCTACTAACTGGCATAGAGGGATTTTAACAACTTGATCAATTGAGGACTGAATCGATGGTTGGTTATTAAAAACATTCAAGATATAGAGCCAATTAAAAGTTTCAATCATTTTAAATTTGTATTTTTGTTTCAAAATTGTAATCGAGTATTGGGGGGGCTACCATGCACTCATATATATGTGTGTGTGTGTGTATGTTATAATTCCCTTAGGCTCAAAATATGGTCATGTTAGTATTATGTAAAAACTTTTATTTTGTTGTAACGATATAATTATTAATGTATATATCTTTTGGAGTGATAATATAGTTTTGGTGATTCTGAAAGAGCTTGCATAGGAAAAAACTTGAAAATCCCCACTCGAGCTAAGAAATTGTGGCATTTGTGCATGTATAAATCATAAGGTAATTTGGATTCTATTGTTAGTTAGTTAATTTTCCTGTTATTGCTTGCTTTTAGTTTTTTTTATGCTCAGTTTTATGTTTTAAGCTTATTGTAGGTTATGCTACAAAATCACCCTATTCATGGTATCGCTTGGTAAACAAAGCTAAATGGTGAAATTCATTGTTTTAGATCCTACAGGGTTTACCATGTGAAGTTCCACAAACCATGTTGAAGATCTAGTATATTGTTGATTCCCATTCTTTATGTTTTAATTTAGATGTGATTGAAATAAATAGTTTTGATTTTCTTTATATTCCAAGTAAATTAGATTGCATGATAATTGGTTTGAGTAAATAAAAATCCTATTTCCGTGTATACTACAACGAGTGACTCATAATGTCATTTATGACTCCAAGTTGATAAATTAAACGACTGTATATGCTAAGTGTATCGGAGAATTAGAAAGACATAATCATTGTCATTTTTGGTGTCATTGTCGAGGAAGCACTCAAAGAACTAGGGCTTCTACTTTAGAATAGTTATAGAAAGTTAATAGACCAAGATAACCTTAGGAAATTTTCACTACCTATAAGATGGTATTCTCTTAAGGTATCATGCATTAGGTTATATTGGATGCATCGAAGAGAACAAGACCAACACTCCTCTTGTGGTGCAGTAGGTTCCAACCACACCATTAACACATTAGCAAGAATATGAGGTAATGGGAAATGCGGTCCAAGAATCTGACCAAAGAACCCGAAAGAGAAAATTCCATCCAATATAATAGCAAATCCTCCAAAGGTTGAATCATCAGTTGCTGCAATTATCAATTTTCCAACCTCAAGATCTTCTAAATTCGATAAAAGAACCTGAACCTTATAAAATAAAACAAATATGAGATTTCGAGAAACACATATATTGGGATGGGGGAAAGAAGTAGAAGGTCCAAAATAGAAGGAACTAATTACTTTTGAATTCCTTATCCAAGATGATCCAGATTTATGAAAGAACACAATAAAATACCGAAATAGACATAAACAAAGAGATGGAGCTGAAATAATACTTCATTTCATTAATATCAAATAACAGAAATATGCTTATAGACATAATGGAAATAAACTAGCTAGGGCGATGGTAGCTTATCTCTAAGAAGAGATGTGGCGGCTACAGGCCTCTGAACTGTGTTACAATGAGGCTCGAGGGCCTATTTATTATTGAGAAACAATGGAAAACCCTAAACATCCAAAAACATAAGCCTAGGAGATGAAGCGCCAAAACTATGAGCCCAGTTTGGGTAAATTGGTGTTTCAACTTCCTAGGGACGTAACTTTGGCATACGATCTCTGTTTGACGCACACCATACCTCGTTAGAAATATATATATGAGGACTACAAATTTTGATGTGATAAACATAGATCCATGGACCCAATTTTCTCTTGGTTTTCCCAAAAAACGTTGTTTAGGGGTTCAAATGGAATAGGTGGGTGGCCACCAATATCCACCTAGATCATTAGGGTCTCAAAATGGTTCCGAAAGTTCATGACCTGAAAAGCTATTAAAAATAGTTAGTTTTCCAAATGGAATAGGTGGATGGCAACCAATATCCACCTGGATCATTCCTCCCTCATTAGGAAGCAATGGTACCCATTGCATTAAGTTCCTCCATGAGAGGAAAATTCTGCTAAACTTGGTATTGGATTTTTCCAGGATGTCATGGACCTGCTGGTGGACGTGCTGGATGTGTTCAATAAATTTGGTTGCCTTAGACAGTACATGTGTGGATTCTTTATGTGTAGTCACACGAGGTATGACAACATTAGGCAGCGGTGCACCGAAGATCAGATCAATGGATTGCTTGTTCTGATAGTGTAGAGGAACCTTTATGGGTGAGGAGAAAATGTCCTCGTATTCCTCCACGATTTTGTCCATCTACTACAACTGTGCAAGGGAGCCCTGTTTTGAGGCTGTGGCCACAATCTTCTTATTTCCCTGTGAGAAAGTTGTAAGGAAAATAAATTTCTGGGTTTGGGAAACAATCTTATTGTATTTTTTTCCAATAGTCGAGGAAATGGCAGGAGGCGGTACTACCTCAGGTATCATGTACAATATATTTCCCAAAGTAATAGCAATGGCCTAGAATCATACATAGCATGTCACATCCACAAGTATGGTTGGCCCAATAATACATCAGCTACATCAAGAGGTGCAACATCACACAATACCTCATCAGTGAATGGCTTGATGTTGTACAGAAGGCGGCACTGCTGGCAGATGTGGAGATCTCTCCCTGGGTGAAGCCACTCAATGGTATACGACTGCGGGTGTGTTATGGTCGATAGGCTAATATGCTTTACGACCTCTACTGAAATGAGGTTCTTTTGGCTTCCACTAGCGACAAGAAATTGTAGTGGAGAACCCTTCACCCACATCTGTGAATGGAAGAGGCGCTCCCCTTCCTCTGGATCCTCGGGATCCTCCCTCTAGAGCATGGTGGTGGAAACAATGGAACTGGGGTCTGCATCAATGATCTGCTTCCATTTGCCATCTCCCTTGTCTGGTTCTGGCTTAGGATCAAAACATGCATCTGATTCGGGTGCCTTCAGTTCGGCCACCAGCGACTGTTTGGCCTGACACTCGTTTATGTTGTGAGTGGGGCTATTATGAAATTCACACCACTTACCTGTGTCCTTCTTTGGATTTGTGGTGTTGTTATGAGTTAGCCCACTTTGGCTCTGCCCCCTGTTCTGTGGTTCGGGGGTGCCTTTCCTTGGCTTCGGATTCGAGGATCCAAAGTCTCGCTTCTTCTGCTTAAATTTCTACTCGATCTTGGCAGCATAACGATATGTCGTGCCAAGTGAGGTAATGTCGAGGAACTTTATTTCCTCCTGAATGTGTCTGTACAGACAGCTACAGTACTTGAGCACCAAATGTCTCTCTGAATCTTTAATACCAAACTTTGTGTGCAGAGTATGGAATAGATTCACCAGTTCGTGCACATCTTGATCCCTTTGCAGTCACAACGTGGTACATTAGATGTACTTGTCCTCATAGCTCCCCACGGGGTAATATTGTTCCTTGATGTCATCTCGGAATGAATTCCAAGTGGGTGTGACTGAGAACAAAGAGGGTTCCCCCTCGTCCTTTTTCTCGCAGTAGGTTTCCCACTAGTCTTTGACATTAGGAGCGACTTTGAGGAGCGCAAAAATAATCTTTTCTCGGTCAGAGAAATCATGGACTGAGAAATAACTTTCCAACAAATTTAACCATCTTCCTATAGCGTCTGCATCTATTTGGCCTTCAAATATAGGAATTCCAAAGTGTATTTGTACCTTGAAGGGAGTGGCACCTCTAGAGTGGCTGTTGGATGCAAATGCACCATAGGTGGGCAACCGTTGAAGGATCTGAGAAAATTTATCCATCATCACGTTCCTTTGTTTTTCGAGGGCCTCCTCAAGAAATATTTTGATAGGATCTCCTGCTCCCTCATCTTTCTTTTCTTCCACCATGAGAGGTCATCGGGGTTTGCGAGGCTGATCTTGCAAGGGTTCAAACAGATCGAGCCCTAACTCCTTATACCTTGACCTTGTTGGGGACATGCAAAGAAAAACAGAGAAAGAGAAGACCACTATGATTTATGCAGGAGCACAATAAAATACAGAAATAGACATAAACATATATATGCAATGGAAATAATACTTCATTTCATTAACATCAAATAACATAAATATGCTTACAGACATAATGGAAATAAACTAGCTAGGGCGTTGGTAGCTTATCTCTGAGAAGAGATGTGGTGGTTACAAGCCTTTGAACTGTGTTACAATGAGGCTCGAGGGCCTATTTATTATTGAGAAACAATGGGAAACCGTAAACATCCAAAAACCTAACCCTAGGAGATGAAGCACCAAAACTATGGGCCCCGTTTAGGTAAATTGATGTTTCAATTTCCCGGGGACGTAACATTGGCATACTATCTTCATTTGACATGCACCATACCTCGTTAGTAAGATCTATCCAAATACTACAACTTTTGATGTGAGCAACATTAGTCCATGCACCTATGTTGCTCATGGTTTTCCCAAAAAGCGTCGTTTTGGGCCTCAAAACGACTCCGGAGGTTCACGACTCAAAAACCTGCTAAAAATAGTAAGTTGTGCTGAAACTAAAAAACTGAAAGAACCGATGGTGGGGGTTCAAATGGAATAGGTGGGTGGCCACCAATATCCACCTGGATCATTAGGGCCTTAAAACGGCTCCAAAATTTCATGACCCGAAAAGCTGCTAAAAATAGTAAGTTGTGCTTAAACTGAAAAACTGAAAGAATTGATGACGCCAGTCCAAATCGAATAGGTGAGTTGCCACCAATATCCACCTGGATCACAAGATCACGAGGGATTTGTTCAAATGAAGAAAATTTCGCCTTCTTCCCTCCCTAAATTTTGTAGTTTATATATTGAAGACCCAAATACCTTTCTCTTTGATTTTGATGTCCTTTAGTTACAATTACTTGAAGCTCCTTCCAACCACTCTTAGGGATGTGAAATCTATGCTAGACCATGGGGTTGGGAGGAAGTTATATTTGAACATGGGATGAGATGAGGAAAATTTCTTGGAACGATAGCAAGACTACTACATAGTTTGGGACATTTGAGAAGAAATATTTAAATGATTCAAAAGGATGATAACAATCTAGAAGACTATTACTCGATTTAATTATCTTAAATTCTCGACATTAAATTGTTAATCTAGGGGCTTAAACTTGTGCGATACTGACATTGTATGTGCATTGTTTAGGACATAAATGGACTATCTAACCTGTTAGAAAAAGAAATTAAACTTTGATCTAATGCTGCAAAGATAAAATTACACTTTCAAAATCAAATGGCTCAAGATAAGGAATATTCTAAAGAGATATTGATCCCTAGATGGAAAATCATAGATATGCTTTGTTGGCCATACAAGACAATATTTTGCTCAAGTGACATTTCTAAGTGTTCTCGTACTTGTTTATAGAGAAAATCTCGTTTCCACTTCGTAAATGAGACCTATTCGTCTCTATATGTTGTTATATTAGATTTCAAATGAAGCATATAAACAAATATAAAAAATGAAATCAATCCACCATTAATAATTCTCAAATAAATAATTTATTGTTTGGTTTACCATACAACGTTTTATTTGATGCAGGGAAAACTTTAAGGATGCGATATTTCGTATAGAGTTATAAAGGGAGATGAATAGTGTATTCAATGTCCATTTGAAGGTAGAAGAATCATTCATTTTTTTTTAGAGTAAAATATATCAACTTCGTGAATAATTGCTTTTTGGAAAAAGTCATTAGGAAAAAAACTATAAATTCTTACCATACATAAAATATTTCAATGTCTTCAAGCAAAATAATTTTATATAAATTTTACATATATAGAGAAACTATAAGTAAAAATATTCTTATCCATAGGTACTTTTCACATCTCAATATGATGGAGATGCATAATTC
The DNA here is from genome assembly GCA_034641835.2 of Pinus albicaulis. Lineage (NCBI taxonomy): Eukaryota > Viridiplantae > Streptophyta > Pinopsida > Pinales > Pinaceae > Pinus > Pinus albicaulis. Next base: position 587,576,650 of record CM076574.1, read on the forward strand.
CTTCAAGCAATTGAAAGTACAAAAAAAGTATTATTTTACTAATAGGTTATGTTTACATCTTCATATGAGGAAGAAGTGTAATTCCTTTAGTGCTTAAGGTGGAGTTGATGCATCCATTTTTGGTCTGAGATATAAATAAAATACTCTCTCTCTCTTTATATATATATATATATCAATTGAAAGTAAAAATTTCTTATCTTTGAGATTTGTAATAGATATTTGATAACCAAAACAATATTCAATGTCATCCATAAATATAATATTTCAATGTCTTTCCTGTGTAAATATATATACAAAGTTAAGATGGATCTATGTTGGTTCTTTATATATATATATAACCAACATAGCTCCATCTTAACATTGGATATATCATGAGCCAAGAGGGATCAAATTCCTTGAGGTGCAAACCTTTCTTTGGAAGACCTAAGGAAATGTTTATGGCTCCAAGGATTTGATTCCTTCCTCTACTTGATCCATTGAAGTTAAGATGGATATATGCTAGTATAAATTTAGTTTTAATGGTACTTATTTGGAAATATTAAAAATGTAAATCCATCTATATATCATATAAATTAAATGGTTGGTAAATAACTATAGGAATCAATCCATAATAAGCATTAAAACACTTCATTATACATCTCCTGTTACATCTCCTGTTGCTAAAAAAAAAAAAAAAAAAAAAAAAATCATAAATCTAACTAAATTATAATTTTATTATTATTATTATAAATAAGCTTTGTTACAATGCCATGACTTATCAATACTAAATTCCTAACAAATTATAACTCATTTCATATGACACTTGTTCACATGATATTTTTTTAATTAATTAATTTAATAAAAAGGGAAAAAAAAGAGCATAATTACTTTGGAGATAAATTTCAACATTTTCCATTATTATGCTATATACAGCTAAAAATATTAAAAATATAAATCCATATATATACCATATAAATCAAATTTTTGGTAAATGTTGATAAGCATCAATCCATAATAAGCATCAAAATACTTACTTCATTATAGATCTCTTGTTGCTAAAATTAAAAGAAAATTCATAAAAAAACTAACTAAATTATATATTTATTTTAAATGATGAAATTTGGTGTTGACATTAATGTTAAAAAAGTACAAGATATTTTGAGTATGATTACACAATTGATGATGGCTATTTGAGGTCCCTAATCAGACATGAAGAGGACCTAAGCCTGATTTTTGACATAGTCTTCTCCATCCTATGCAACAAATTCTTAATGGTCAATGATAAATGCCCCCAATATTTTTTAGTTGGATCCTCGATTTTATATTTCCACGGTAGAACCATGGTAATTCCTCGTCATCTCTTGAGATCAATTTTGGTTCAAATACCATCAAAATTTATTGTGGGAATGTACACAATATTTGTGGCCGAATTGTTTTGATCTTCAAATTGGTGGATATAAATCTATGCATTTTCCATCAAAGGAGATTTGATATACAACAATGAAGTGTGTTGAAGTTTGTCATGCACAGAGGTTTGCTTTAAATTTTTTCTAACATAGATTTGATGTTGGGTCAATTATGGTGATCTGAGAAGTAATTATTATTATTATTAGTATTTGTTCTGTCACATGATCGATTACGATATGTTGAATGCATTCTAATGTGAAGGATTGTTTTGATATATCTTTGATCAAGAGCAATTGCATCTTTAGTGTGATCAAGCATTTAAAGGTTGCAAGTGTTTTTTTTTTTTTGGGTATCACATATGGTGTTTGATTATGTGAATAATGGTGAAAGCAAGGTCATGAGGTACTGCGTTGAAAGAGTCACTAGATAATGTTTCAGATCCAACGAATTGTACCTTTTCTCTGTTTCCTTTTCATAGGCATATCATTGAGAACAAATTGTAATGATTAAAATTGCAAATATGTTGCAGCTTGTAGATTCTTGCGATTATGGGATATGTCCTAGAGTGTTAAACATATGATCTGTTCTAATATGACTTCATGCCAATTTGATTTGGTGCATGATGTTTTGTACAATGATATAGAGGATCAAATTTTAAAAAATCATTTTCATGAGGTATTTCAACTCTGTTATAACTTCTTCTCTTAATGACAGTAGAAGTGGTTTGGTTTTAGTGCAGTAGCTATCTTTATTGGCATTTCAATCTAGTATGCATACCATATCTCTTGAAGTTTTATGAAGTCCGTGGAGTTCTTTCTTGAAGTATGAGAACATGGTGAGTGTTGAAGAGCATAAATTGATGTAGTGGTTTATTTGACGTATATTTTTCAAGTTTGGGGTTGCCTACTATTTGATGTTGAAGCTATTCAATAATACTCTTGTCATTATTGTTGTAGTATGACAAGGGTACTATAGTTTCTATGATGGTTTATTGCAGTATTTACTGAACCATGTCAAGGGATTTGTAACCTTAGCTTGATCATGTATATGATAGAAAGATAACTGTATGAGATGGTTGATATAGTGCTTTGGTATCTAGTGTGTCATTTTGATATGTTTATGAAGGTGGTATTGCAGTGACAAGTGGATGCTGCTAGGCTCATGTGCTGATTAAGACAGAGGGTATGGTTGTATTGTTGATAATTAATATGCTTAGGAGTATTGTTGAGATTGTCTGCTACTATAATAATTGACATGGGTACTATTGGTAGATTAATGCTCGAAATTGAATTTTTGGTGAAATTGTAATAGACAAAGCAATTCCTTTAGATAAAGTGGATTGATAATACTTATGAACTTGTATGTTGATTGAAGTTATTGATACCAAGGGCTACTATTGGCACATAATGTTGATGATATTGCAGTTGTGTAAGTTAGATGGTGCATAACTTCTCCAATGATAAAGTAAGGGAATTAATTCACTGATTTTTTTTTAGTTTTTAAGATAGAATTTGTGATATACAAGGTATTATTTGGTTTTTTAATGACAACGAGTAGATTTTCAATTAGATGTTGTTGTTAAGTTTGAGTTTCTCAGAATTGATATAGCCAAGGTATGAATTCTACAACTACCCTTTTCTTGAATATGTTGCAACCATTGTTGATGAGGGTTATTGTTTATTTCGCATGACTGAATGAATGTACTAACCACATATTGCTAATGATGTTACTGCCATGCAAGATAGATGTTACATGGTTTTTCCTTATTGACAAAGTTGAGGTGTTTATGAGCTTGTTTGATAGTTGTTGATTGATTTGGTTATCACAATACATCACTGACATAAATGATGCATGTTGAGATTATTCTATAATTGTGTGGCTTATATATTAAGGGAGTGGATTCAATTTGAAAATGGATGATAAGGGGGTCCATGTTGATTAAGGGGGTTGGTGCCAAAAAACTAATCGAAGGAAGTGGGTCCTTCCTGCTATTGGGTGCTAGTGAAACATAGAAGGGGGTGGGTTCTTCTTACTGGTGGGTGTTAATGAATCATCGAAAGGGAGTGGGTGCTTCTTGTTGGTGGGTTGCAACAAAATAGTGCAAGGGAGTTGATGCTCATTATTGGTTGGTTCCAGTAAACATATGTAAAGAATAATTAAAAGAGAATAATAAGAATTATGGTTTCTCGCTTTATGGGTTTCCACCTTAAAAATATTTGTGTCTTAAGTGCAACTCATGTGATTTTCCTGATGTTTCTTGATCTATTTATTTCATGCATGGTGTTTACTCATTAGTGTTATAAAAGGAGGTGTTAAAATTTATTTTTTAATTAAGATAATTTTATACTAGTTCACACCCCACATTAGCATTAAAAATATTTTTAAAATTTGTATCAAAGAAAGTGTCTTCCAGACTTAGCTTAATTGCTAGAAGGAAGATCTAGCGCAAATGGAAAATTCAGAGGATGTATTTTCAAGAAAACCCCATCAGTTCAATGGAACGAATTTTACATTTTGGAAAAAAAATGTCATACGAGGGGTCTCTTGGAGTAGAAGTATGGGAAATTTTTGACAAGGGGTATCAAAACCCTGAAACCATTCCAACCGATGAAGGAGGAAAGAAGAATCATGAAATTAATGCTAATGAAATGAATGTCATTCTGGGAGTACTTGTTAAATCATAATTTGTAATGGCAATGTATTAAGAAACTTCCAAGAGATGTGGGACAAACTTGTGAATAACTATGAAGGGGACACAAAGGTGAAGAATGCAAAACTATAAAAATACCAGACACAATATGAGAATCTGAAGATTTATGAAGATGCAAAGGTTGCTAGTTTCTTCCTTAAAGTATATGAATTAGTAAACACTATGCAAGGTTGTGGTGAAATGTTCGAGGATTCTACCATTTTTCAAAAGGTACTAAGATCACTAACTCTTAGGTTCAATGTCAAAATTTTAATAATTGAAGAAATGCAAGATTTGACCAGTTATCCATGGAAAGCTTCCATATAATTATTACAGCTTACAAAATGAGGACACAATGAGACCAACATAAAATTAGATAATCCACTTTCAAGGCTACGAGCAAATGTAAACAAAATAAAAAACAAGAGAGCTCCAACTACAACTCAAATGATGAGGAGGAAAACTTCATGAAAAATCTACAAAAGGGGACCTGAAAGTACAAAGGTAATATGCCATTTAAGTGTTTTAATTGTGGAAGAATATGACAGTGTGTCACTAAATATCCATAACAATGTAAACTATCAAACATGAACTATGTCATGTACCCGTTTTTTGAGATAGCAAAAAAGTAATTCGAATTTGTAAAGTGTTGATTCAGAAAACATTTTTTAAGCATATTTTTTGACACTTTAAATTTTCTTACATATCAAGTATAATTTTTTTATTTTTTTTAATTTTAGTGATTTTCATGCTGATTTTGAAAAGTGTTGATGCAACGTCAATCCCTTTTTTTAGAAGACTTATTTTTTGACTTTAAATTTTCTAATGTATTAAGTGTGGATAATTGTTTTCTAAATTTAACAATTTTTGAAGTAGTCGTCTTCTTCTCCCCTGGATTTTTTTTTAAGTGTTTTTCAGGTTGGATTTTTTTGTCTTATTATAATTAGTTTTTTAGTGAGATCTTTGTTCTTTTGCATAGTTTAAAAAAATGTCGATATTTTAAAGTTTCAATCTTCTATATATTTATATATCATTAATTAAAATTTCAATGCATATCAAATAATTGTCACTAAAAAAACAATATTTGTTAACAGTTGACTTAGAAATACACATTTTCAATATAGATATAACAAAAAAAAAACACATTTTGAGACTTTTTGCTAAAAGTGGCATGTCAAATAAACGATTTTTATAAGCAAACATAACAAAAAAAGTCTAAAAAATAACAATTTTTATGAATTTTATGTAAAAAACAATAATAATATAATATTTTTTCAAAAATTGATGATTCACATAAAAATTAAAGTGAAAATCACTTAACACAAATAATAAACATATAATAACAGTAGTTGAATACCTATTATTCTCATAAAATCTAAAAGTCAAAACATTACAAGTATAACTAATTAATAGTTATAAAAAATGAGCTTCATTTGCAAGAATAACTAAAATTTAATCAGTAATATCATATAATCCATGCTCTTCATCTTCTAGAGTTTCATTATTGTCTTATTCCATAATATTTTTTGATTCAGCTTGGTCATTTTCCTCTTTTGATGGATTTTTGATGTCTGTGAATCTCCTAAAGTATGCATTTTCAATCCAATCATTCCATCTAATGGTGGTTGAGGTTCCTTTTCCTTTTTTTCCACAAGTGTTTCATTAAAATCCCCTTTCCTCAAGCCAACTTCTTGCATTGCATCTAGAAGAAATTGAAGAGAATTAATTCTTTGCTGAATAAATTTACATTGTATTGAGTCTTTTTCAATGACAATGCAATTTCTTCCTTTTTGTAGGCAACATGCTAGTGTTGTACCTAATAATCAAGCACAAAAGAAATAATTAAGTAAATTAATATAAACAAATAAAAATTTAGAAAGAAAATATTGAAATTCAATTTTATATAATAAAACTTACCCGAACTTGAGAATAAATCCAAAACCCAATCTCCTTCATTTTAACATAAATATATGAGATATGTAACCAATGACTGTGGTTTTTGATAAACGTTAACTATCTCTCCTTTTGCTTCTTTATCTTCATATGTTAGTTTGTTTACAAAAACATCTACCCGATTCAAAAGCATAAGATTATAGCTATCATGTTTTGTCCAACATTCAACATGAATGAACTCACAATCACTTATAATTGGTTGATCTCTGCAACCAATAAGATTTGAATTTTTATTGTAACATGAAATAGTAAAATTTCAATTAACTTGTACATAAATGATTTTTCAAATACTAATCAAACATATAATTTCAATGTCTTACCATGTAAGCTGCATCCTTGAGTTTTCTTTTCCCTTAAAGATTGTTAGTAACATTGCCAATTGTGTGTTTGAATGAAATGTCACAAATCTCCAAAATAGTGACATTGTGACTTCTAGAAATCCCGCAACCACTTTACTAAAATCTTGATAAATATAATGGTCACTATCATATTCAATGTTTGGGATATTGAAACCATGAGGAATATCTGCAATGACTAGGGAATAATCCTTTTTAGGTATGAGTTTTGTAATGGCTTCACAATCACCTTGTATTATTTGATATTGGATAGTATGGATCCCAAAAGAAATGAGTAAGACTAAGATTAAGTTCAACATTACTAAGACGTTGGTTCCTCATCCTTTCCATCTTAATTTTTTCAATAAAGCTTCTGAAACTATCTCATACTCCATTTGCATAATTCTTTGACATATTTAATGAAATAAAAAAATAGATGTATAAGTTATAAAATAAAAATAATATACATATGAAAAAAAAAAAATGTATAAATCAACATAATTTTTTAAATGCAAGATAAAAATCTTTTAGTGTTGATGTAGAACTTGAATCTGGGTAGTTGTGTACAACATCATCTCAACTATCTTCATTCAACAATTTAACCATTTGTTCTTATATTCTCATATAAACCTTGTGACTGAATAAATAAAGTAAAAAATGTTAATATAATGATATGTATAAAAAATATTACCAAAAAACAATATTTTATATTTAAAAGAAACTTATAATTCATAAATACATGAAAATAATTCAATAAACTTACTTTTGAAATTTCTTGCACATTTCGTCCAATGATAATTCACCTAACTTCAGACAAGATAATATTGTTTTGACAAGTTTTTCATCCTTCACTCCTTGCATTTCTCTCCATGGTGTGATAGTCATATCTTCTCATTTTAGGACAAGATTTACTGCTGATACATATCAATGGTTTAGACTTTTTGACCTTCTCATTTTTCATGCCAATGTTCTCCCACATGTAAATAAATCTCATTAATCAATTCCCATATCTCTATAGTTCTAAATGCCAACTGGAAAATGTTATCCATACCTCTAAGTATTTCTGAATTTACTTTTCCACCTTTTGAATTTATTTTTTCCTCAATTTGATAACCTATTTCCATACAACATTCCTTCCAAAAGGCCAGACTAACCTTTGTCTTATCCTCACCATATTTTTCTTCAAATTCATCTTGAATAAATCTAACCCTTTGGATGAAATTAATATACATCTTGTACTCATTATCTATATTATGATCCCATGCCAATAAATTTTCTTTTCTATCTATTAAACTGACATAATTGATACATTTCATTGTTTCAAAACATGGGTTATTGAGATATTTCTCCATCAATTGCCTTTGAGCTTCTACAAAATGGTTTCCCCCCAAGTACATAATATTTGTATCCAAAACATCTTGACTTATCAAATGTTTTTTTGTTGGGAACTTGAATTGGATCAACTATAGAATCACATAATCAGCCACATGTGCATATGGATTTTACCTCATCAACATTTTCAAGTTGTGAACATGCAATTGGTGTGGCTTTCTAATTTGATATTTAAAGTGTTCTTCATTTGGCTTATAGATTTGGATGGAATTAAGTTGAAATGTACGACCATTCTCAATCAAGTTTGTCTTCATCAACTGGTGTCAAATGGAATTTTGTTTTGTTTTAATAATTCTATCCTCTAAATCAGCTCTTAGTGTAATTATTTCCCTACTTCATTTTGAGTTTTCACTATGATCTTCACGTTTGCCCATGATTTTTTCAGAATGATCAAATTTTAATTTCTTCCTCCTATCACTTATCATATTATCTACTACATAAGCAATCTACTCATCATCAACTGGAAGGGAGACATTCTTGGGAATTTTTGTTTTTGGTCATTTATGGATCTTCTCCTTTCTAACATTAGTTCTAATCTCAAATTAGTAATGTCAACATATTCTTCAACTTTAGCTTCAAATTCCTCATCTTCAAAAGTAACATGTCTAACTTTACTAGATTGATCCACTATAGGCATTCTTTGTTGATCCCTTGTATGTAGTATTGTAGCATCATGTAGTAATTTTGTTTGCTTGTTTCTCATATCTTCTCCTGACTCTAAGTGGAAACTATTGATAACATTCGTAATATCTCGCAATATAAAATAAAATCTTCCCAACATAATTGAAATACCCTCAACAAAATTCTGACAAACAGAATATAATATGTCAATAATAACTAAGTTATAAAAAATACAATGATACAATTACAATAACTCAAAACACATAAATATAAATAATAATACTTACAATCTTTTGTGTAATGTCATTTATGATTTGTTTACATATATTTGTAGAATCTTCCGATGTGTCATACATTTACAATGAAAAATGATATCTAATATTCTCATGTGACTTGTGTGGTTTTGTAAGTACATAAACAACTTCAATATCCGACACCAAACATATGTCTAATACTTTTCCCAACACCTCATAACTTCCACCATCGTAAATCATACCAACATATAGATATATCTACAGATCTTCTTCGCCTTCTCTATTTTCACATGAAATGAAATTTTTGCACTCTTCACTTCTTGTAATTTCTTCCAGTATGAAATCAACTTCTATTCCTTTGAGGAGCCACTTGATATATTTTTACTAATTAACTCAAGTCAGGTTCATTCAGTAGTATTTTTTGAGGGTCCACCTGCAACTCTAGATGATGTAACTTTTGTCTTTGGTTTATAAAGATTCACAAAAACCTTCCTTGATTCCATTTTCTTGCAATATATATATATATATATATATATATATATATATATATATATAAACACCAGAAACATGCACAATGACCCCCATGCAAAGTGGGTTGTTAGGTTCATCCAAGATACCAAAAAAAACCCCATTCTTTCAATTTTTTTTTTTTTTTACATTTTCCCCCTGGCATGCAAGGGGCCTCTTTGTCGCTGGTGGGCATGCCCATCCAGGGCACAATGCCCCCTGGAAAGTAGGGGGTCACGGTGCCTTAGCTGAGCGCGTCCAGCCATGGGCGTGCCTACCCTCTTAAGGCACAATAGGCTTGGTGTGCCTTGGGCAGGCACACCCGACTGTGGGCATGCCAATCAACCCCTTGGCAGGAAGGGGGCCACTAAGAATCGACCCCCTGCATTCTAGGCAGCTGTTGTGTCGTCTGGGGAGCATTGTGCCACTGGTGGGCACGCCTACTCAGGGCACAACGACCCCTTGCCTTCTAGGGGGTCGTTGTGGGGCCGTTGGGCATGCCCACCCAACCATGGGCATTCTCGCCTGTGGCACAAGAGTCATGTGTCGCAGGAGGGCATGCCCATGGCCGAGTGCACCCACCCAAGGTGTAACAACCCTAGCAAAAATTACATGTAATAAAAGTTAAAAATAATAACCATGGTTGATGGGACACTTATTCCAAGTTGGATGTTGGGAAAAACATCCTAGTGGGTGTTCATTTGGTTTATTATGGCTAAGGAAATTGGCAAAGGCAAAGGAAAATGATGTGGAAATTAAAATGAAAATTTTGGTACATTTATTTATGAAAATAATGGAAATTAGGAGAAAAGGGAGATGGTTGGATGTGAAGAGGAAAATAATGGAAAATGAAGAAAATAAAGGCCTCTTCCATAAAAAGTATTCTAAGCATTAGTTGGTACCTTTTTGTCAATGCATTTTTTGGAGCTCTCTCATTATTATCTCTCTCTCTCTCTCTCTCTCTCTCTCTCTCCCCTAGACACTTAGAGTGTTTGGAGTACTTTAGCATTGGAAAAAGAAAGGCAAGAAATCAAGCAGAAAGAGGAAGAAAGCAAGGAGGAACAGGAATCAAGCAACTACAAAAGGATTTTTGGAAGGTATTGATTTGCATCTGTATTTTCCTTGATAGATATGGAATGCATGGTATTTCATGTTGTTATTTTCTATCTTTACATCGGTTTTTCTAGGTGTGACAGTGTTTTCATCCTAGCCTTTCCATTTTCGGATAACCATGGTGTTGTGGAGTTATCATGTTTTGGTTTAGCTAGATTACCAGATGGAGTCAAATTTGAGTGGGGTGGACCTTTGAATTGATATAACACATGGTATAGTAACCCCTGAACCGAACTGTGGGTTTCGGTAAATCCAGATAGTGTGTTTCCTCGGTAGGCCTAGGAATCCTCGATCGGTGAATGACAGGATATACGGTAAATCCTAGAGGTGGTTTTCTCTCCATCAGGCCTAGGTATCCTAAGTTTGGGATATATGGTAAATCCTGGAGAGTATGTCTCGGTTTAGGGCCTAGTGACCCATTATCCAGACTGTGGGTTGTGGTAAAGTATGAGAGACTAGGAGACAAGAAAATTCATCACGGTTTAGGCGGAGAGAATCTAGTGATATCCATGGTTGTGTTGGCCTAATGATCGGGTGTAGATCATGGTAAAGCCGGGTTTATGGTTGATGAGGGTGAGGTGGTTTAGCCTCGGGATGCTTTGATTGGGTTTTCTATTTGAGTCCCACATTCATTCTTGGAATATGGCACGAGGGTGATTGGCTGAAGAGATATTTGGCTCAACCAATCTATGGTCGGGTGGAATGTGGAAGTCTCATATTTGGTTGGTTTTTAGACTCATTGATGAGAAGCTCATACATTTGGTATTTGATGTATAATTTCATTGGTTATTATGTGGATTATATTGTTGTTGTATCCTTGGTATTTTTGTTGTTATTATGTTGGTTATAAGCATGTATTTTATCAATGATGATGTATGGATCTATCCATATTTTTAATTGTAAATGAATGCACAATGTATCTATGGTAAAAATTATTATATTGCAACTAATAATGTAAGGGAGAAATGCTTCTTAGTGATTCCCAGATAAGTATGAGACCCTAATGTTTAAATCTGTTGTTTAGACCTGTAGATGCAATGTTTGTGACATGTTTGACGAAATTCATGTCATGGCTAGGATGAGTCCAGAGGAGTTCCTAAATGAGTGATTACATCAATGATATGAATATGGGAAAACTAATTTTGTTGTGCTAGCTCCCTCATTAGTATAAAATAAATGTGTTTAGAATCATCTCAAATTAGCAAGTTGTGAAAGGTTTATGTGTCAAGTTTATGAGCAATTCATTATGTAATTTAGCTTTTAAAAAATCATGTATAGAAAATAAATTGCAAATAAATAATGCACAACAAACACATTACACAATAGCTGATAACAGAGTTCACCCTTCTTGGGCTACATCTCCATGGACCTGCTTCAAATGGCTAGGCCCTCTTTGGATTAATGGTCAATTATCTGATTACATGCACCTAAAATGCTCCAATGGCTTTGAAACTTGATTCATTGGATTCAGAAGATCCAAAAACCTCAAAATAGACTCTTCAAGCTCTGAAAATGGTCTTCAGATGATCTAGGCATGGCCTCCTCTCCTGGTGGCCCTAAGCTTCTTTAATATTCAAAGTGGAAAAATCACTTACGGAAGTGATTTAACGCCTCTGCAACCTACAATATCATGCTCAGAGCATCCAAATAATCTAGGAATGACTCTTCTTGAGCCAAAAATGGTTGAAATATGCCAAATTTATGGCTTATTTAATTTTCCCTAGGAAAATTCCTCCAAATCTTGAGAAACTCCAGTTAAGTCTGCTAATTTTGGAGGTAGCGCCGAATTTGGCAGACTCCATCATCTTCTCTGTCAAATTAAGCTGGATTAATTAACTGTTAAGCAAGAGTTAATTTTTTTATAAGCAGGTATTAGCGCTAACCGCGCTCTTACCATAATCTGAATTAGCAATGAAGATTAGCGAAATTTAAACCTGGATTAGTGGTAAATAAATGTGCATTAACTTTAATCTCCGTCATTTATGTTGGCCCTCCACCACGGTTCTGAGCATTGGTCCCGTGGTAAGGGGCTAACCCCTTTTTACCTCCGCCATACCATTTTTTTAACATAAATATGTGTCACGAACCATAGTTAATAAGGTCTATTGTGCGGTGTATTGATATGGCTCTTGGGTAGTGTGGCGGAGGTCACGGGTTCGCCCTCGACCTCTGCCCTTCAGAAAATATGTAAAATTTTTTCCACAAACTATAATAAAATTTGACCTTAATAAAATTCAAATTTGGCCTTGGAGGGGGGGGGGGGGGGCACATGGCGGTCTCTCGGCTTGCCACGTGTCAGCACCCAATTAGATCTTAAAAAACCAACCAAAAACTACCAACAAACCAGAAATTTGGGCCACTCATAATTTGATACTTGTCAGCATGCCATTGGCCAGTGGAAAAACCCAAATTTTTACCTTTGACCTTGTTTGACCCCCTTTTTTTTTAATTCGCCTGTTTGGCACGATGAACAACAGGCTCTAACTTTCACATACATTGTTCGTTTTGAATGAAACAAAGTGCACCAAATTCCTGGCGACGAGACCTATTCGGTCATTCTAGTTTGGTGCAATCCTAAGCACTTTGAATTTTTGGCAAAATTTTGCCTCTAATCTAGATTCCAATCACTCCTTCCCACTGACAAGATTTTGGACCCACAAAAGTTGGTTATCTGATAAGAGCTTAATATTATTCTCTTTCCCAATTTCTGTCAACTTGATTCTAATTGGAAAAATCTCCATGATAACCACTTGGGTTCATTGACATGCCTTGCCTTGCAAATGGCTTAGTGCTTCAACCAATGTCCTCCTTTTGCTGCTGACTCAATCCAACACTTTATGGTTGCTTGCTGACTGATAAAACACTTTTTGTACCAAAACGATCCCTCGGTGCTTGGAAAACTGACCGATGGCCTTCCCATTGATAATCATGTTCTTCCTTTGCACAAACATGCATTTGATGCAAGCTTCTCCTTGGAAACCACTTTCCCAAGTTAAGCACATCTGAGTGAACTACAACAATGAGTTCCAACATCAGTAATAACAAGAAATTAAATTACCATTCTTTTTACCTCCACGGTTCCAAATTCCACATCTGGAAGAATGCATTCACCATCTCTTTCGCTTCTTGGCATCAAAACATCAAATGTTCTATAATGGTTGTTGTTTTAGCTGAATTTTTTTTTGGCATCTTGTCCCTTTTGTCCATCATCCTCTAGTATTGACATGTTGCTCATGCCACGATTTGAGAATGAAGGATAATCATGATCCTCTCGCTCAAGAGTGAACCTTCCAAAATCTTGCGACATCTTGTCACAAACACAACCATCAATCTGAAAAACACATAATGCAAGAAACACGGCTTGACGACATATCCTTTTGCTCCTTCAAAGAAACAAATTTCACATCATGTGAACATTGCCATGTACTCTTACATCATAGTGCACAAACTCATTGACCAAACATAAGTTGACAAAACATGCCTCTTCAACCCATTGACTCTCAAGTCAAACAAAAAAATGTACAAATTGTCATCTTTGCTGCATCTAAGTGAGTCAACATAATCTAATTTTCAACATATTGCTTCATGCAACATGCAACATACTTTTAAGAGAAAATAAATGCATCAATCATCAAAATACATGCAAGGCCTTAATTGGATAAGAAATCTAACCATCTCTTACCAAACCATTTCAATGGTGCTTCTTTCAGTTGCACTTCATCCTATGAATCATCCTGACTCACATGAATTATGGAATCCTCTTTTCCATTCTTGTCAAGATCTCTTTCCACCTTCTTCAAATGTCGTGGATGACACAAATTCCAACACTTGTTTGACCTTTCTTATGGCAATGGGTGCAAAACAATTACATCTTCTTTTCAACATGGTTTCCATTGTCCAATGGACCTTTTGCTTTCTGCCTCGTTTGTTTAGAAATTTTCCTGTGCATGACTATCTTCTTCCAACATCTTGAAACATTATGGTTATTCAAACCGCAAAAGGAACATGAAAAATTTCTCCAAATATTATGTGAATATTTACCATGTTTATCATAATCAAAATAAAATTGATTAAAGGCAGATTTATACCTTGCACATTCACCTTTGTCGCCTTCTTGAGGAGGTGGATTTGATGTGGTAGTGGCTCTCTTTGGAATACCAACAATTGCTTCAATGGTTTTAGAGCTTTCAACATCCTCTTGTTTTCCATTCTCATTAGCTGCATGCTTCTGAGCACCTTCTTGCAAATTGGTTTTAAAACTTTTGCATTCCTCATGAACATAATCTTCACAAGCTTGAGGTAATGAACATGTAATGAAAGTCCTTCTTGGAACACCTTCATGTGCCTCCTTGACTTTGGAGCATTCTCCATCATGTTTTTCATAACTAGGATCCAAATACCTAGTCTTTTCCTCAACAACAATTGGCTCAACTATGCCTTGTGCATGTTTTCCCAATCCTTTATCTTCATATCCCATTTTCATCAATAATTTGGACCCTATTCCTCTAGTGTGTCTCTCAAAATCACATACATATTCATTGTGAGAAGAATTAGAAGATAAAATTGAATTGCATACCTCTTTTTCATGCACATAATTGGCTAAGGTTTATTTTTCAATATGGAGCTGAGTCTCCATCTAATGCATATTTTCAAGAAGCTCTTGCTTCTCCTCCTTCATGGAAATCAACTGCTCTTGAAGTATAACACTCTCCTTCTTATCTTCATACATCTCTTGCATCGTATCATTCATGATGTAGATCTTATGTAATATCTCTTTATCAAAGAGTTTTGCTAAGGAATATTGACTAGAAATAATGCTTGATGAAGTTGCCATCACACTTGTAATGCAAAAAAGCTTCTTTGTTGTGATTTGAGAACTGAGCTCTCAATCTTGACCTTCTCTTCACAGACATAAACTTGCACACAGTTAAACTCTCCTTACACAAATTCAAAACCAATAGATATTTCACTAGCTAACCTTGGAAAATTATCTTAGGCTAAAATGAGCTAAACTGTGCTCTGATACCAACTTGACTTGAATATGGGAAAACTAGTTTTGTTGTGCTAGCTCCCTAATTAGTATAAAATAATTGTGTTTAGGGTCATCTCAAATTAACAAGTTGTGAAAGGGTTTATGTGTTAATATTTGTGTCAAGTTTATGAGAAATTCATTATGTAATTTAGCTTTTAAAAACTCATGTACAACAAATAAATTGCAGAGAAATAATGCACAACAAACACATTATGCAATATCTGACAACAAATTTCACCCCTCCTAGGCTACATCTCCATGGACCTACTTCAACTGGCCAAGACGTCTTTGGATTAATGGTAAATTATCATATTACATGAACCTATAGTGCTCCAATGGCTTTGAAACCTACTCCATTGGAATCAAAAGACCCAAAAACCTCCAAATAGACTCTTCAAGCTCTCCAAATGGTCTTTAGATGATATAGGCATGACCTCCTCTTATGGTGGCCCTAGGTTTCTTTAATCTTCAAAGTGAAAAAATCACTTATATAAGTGCTCCAACGCCTTTGCAACCTACACCATCATGGTCAGAGCATCCAAATCATCTAGGAATGACTCTTCTTGAGCCAAAATTGGTCGAACTATGCCAAAATTTTGTCTTCTTTAGTTTTCCCTAGGAAAAATCCTTCAAATTTGGAGAAGCTCTATTTAAGTCCGCTAATTTTGGAGGTAGCGCAGAATTTGGCGGACTCTGCCATCTTCTCAACTGAATTAAGTTGGATTAGTTAATTTTTAAGAAAGACTTAATTAGTTGATAAGAGGGTGTTAGAGCTAACCGCGCTCTTACCATAATTCGAATTAACAATGAAGACTAACGCGACTTAAACCTGGATTAGAGGTTAATAAAGCCGCATTAACTTTAATATTCGCCATTTATGGTGGCCCTCTGCCACGGTTCTAGGCGTTGGTCCCATGGTAAGGGGATGGCACCTTTTTACCTCCGACAAACCATTTTTAAAACATTAATATGTGCCGCAGACCATAGTTAATAAGTTCTATTGTGTGGTGTATTGGTATGGCTCGTGGGTAGCGTGGGGGAGATCGCGGGTTTGACCCCGACCTCCACCCTTCGGCCAATACATAATTTTTTTTTTACAAACTATAATAAAATTAGACCTTAATCAAATTCGACCCTGACTTGGGAAGGCGGAGGAGCACGTGGCGGCCTCCCAACTTGCCACATGTTAGCACCCAATTGGATGTCTACAAACCAACCACAAAATTCCAAGAAACTAGAAATTAGGGCCACTCACAATTTGACACTTGTCAACATGCTATTTGTTGGTGGAAAAACCCAAATTTTGACCTTTGACCCTGTTTGACCCTCTCTTTTTTTAAAATTTGCCTGTTTTGCACGGTGACCAATAGGCTCTAACTTTCACATATGGAGTCTGTTTTGAGTTAAACGAAGTGCGTCGGATTCCTGGAAATGAAACCTATGTGATCATTCTAGTTTGTTGTGATTCTGAGCACTTTGATTTTTTTGCAAAATTTTTCCCCTAATCCAGATCTCGATCATTCATTACCTTTGTTTTAATGTTATTTATCATATCCTAAAGTTCCATGAAGTTCTGGGCTTTGGGGCTGAAAAGGTGGCACAAATCCTAGGGTTGCAGGCATAGAACTGACCATTTGGGGCCCTGGCCACTACCTTGGCCTTGGAATTCTTATGGCTATAGGTTCCCAACCACTACCTTGCCTTGGAATGCCTGCGACTATGGCCTAAAAGGGTCAAAAGGCCAGTCTCCCTCAGGGGTCAGGGGTCCGGGAGGTTGGGTTACCTCTCGGGGATGTGTTCGATGCTGTGTAAGGTGTTTTTGTCATGTTTGCATCAATTCCACTTCCTCAAGGTCATCTAAGAGGTTGCATATTGTATTAGTATCCTCTAGTCACATGTTTATCCCAATTGGTCGGTTACTTGGGTAGATGTGGGAAGATGGTGTTATAGAGCGGTATAAGAGCAGAGTTCAACCGTTGGACTAGATGGGCGGTGTGTTGGTCATGCTTTTATACTGGTTTCTTATGTGTTTCTTATACCTATGTGATATGTGTTTGTTGCATCCATGTTGTATTGGCCATGGTGGCAGTGGTGTCACCATGGAAGGACTGATGGTGTTGTTGTCAACATGTGGTCATGTGTATATGACTGATTGAGTGTTGTTTATGCTTATGCATTGTTCGTGCACGTTAGCTTACATATTGTTACATGTTGTATATGCATTTCTTTCTTATGCTAGGTTACATAATTAGTCATGCTTTTGTGTTGTCCGTGTATGCCTGCTTGAGTGATGTTATATGCTAAACATGCATTGGTCGTTCATGCTGTGTTACATATTGCTTATGCTTGTGTATGGTCCATGCTTGTGATTTTGTGTGGCCAAGTTTGCAATGGTGTGTATTTGATATAGGCATGCATTGATGACTGGAATCCAACTGGAATGAAATTTATGTGTTTATATGACTATACATTATATGTTTATATGTTTTCATGATTATATCTATACATGTATTACGCTGATTTGTTGATCTTGCAGGATGTATCTGTATAAATTATACAAACAATATGTATTTCATGTATTCAATCCAATCAAGCAATGTATTAAAGAAAGATATTGAATACTTCTACAAAACAATTGTGGAAAATAAAAACAATCCCCAATCAGGACAAGTAAAGAAATAATCCAATCAAAGCACGACACAGATAATTTCCCGAGGAAAGCTTGTTGCTCAAAACCCTGCTAACTTCTATTGTATATTCAGCATGGAATCATGAAACAATACAATGCATTCTTTCTCACAAGAATCTCCTGCACTTTGCTTATCATCTCACACTATCTTGGACAAAATCGACAACCACTTAGCCAATTCTCAGCCTCTAAACAACCTACGTTGCTTACGCAATTCCTGTTGAATGCAATCCCTATTCTTTAGGAATTTTGGCCTTCCAAAACTGTGCAAGGATCATGGGCAATCCAATGTGTGTTTGGTTGCATGTGTGCAACCCAAGAATCCTACAACTGATAGTTAACATCCCTTTAACCTTTGTCTCAACTAGGTCTCCACTGGAACTGAAATGCATGTAGCTATTAATAGTAAATCATCAGTTGCATGGTAGATCACTGATTGTGAATTAAATAATATTTAATTCACTTGATCTCTCACTAGTGAAATAATCAGTTACAACTAGCTCAACTAACTTTAACTCACCTTGATTGAGTTAATTGATTTCTCATGCATTAACTAATTCACCAACTCCAATTCGAACTCTATTACAACTAGAATTACTCTACATGCCTCACCAACTACCCTCAATTCGAAATTCATGAGCTATATGAGTTTATTACACTCAGTTAACTTTTAAAAGTGATTTTGAGATAAGATTACAACTTA
The DNA here is from genome assembly GCA_034641835.2 of Pinus albicaulis. NCBI lineage: Eukaryota > Viridiplantae > Streptophyta > Pinopsida > Pinales > Pinaceae > Pinus > Pinus albicaulis. Next base: position 587,595,324 of record CM076574.1, read on the forward strand.
TTGTCCAACTTAATTAAGGGAAAATTAAATTAGACACTGACAATTTAATTAATTAAATTGGCCTTCACACTAATGTATTGCTAGGACCTGTTGGTCCCACACTAGTGTGTGGTGTTATCACTCCAATAATTCTCAAGGGTTGTTTATATTTTGGTTAAATAATATTAAAGTTACCACAAACCTAATTTTAAGCCTTAGGATCTAGCCTTCCTATTTCTCAGAGAGAAGTCTCTCTATATGATTTATCTTTGTTGATTTTAGTTGATTTTAGGCTAGTTATGTAGGATTACTTGAGATTTGATTTTTAGTTTGGTTTGGTGGCGGAATCACTAGTTCAGATGGATATATGTAGGTCTGAATTCCATTGGGCTAATGGAGTCAATGTATCAAGCAATTAGATCATAATCGAGGTTTTAAAGGGAAGTGTTCACAGGGCAAGATAGCTGAGTTACTTTAGATCCTTAGGATGATGGTGAAAATGGTTTCAATCGGGATGAGAGAGCGATTAAGGGTTCTCAGATCTGGATAATGAGTGAAAAGATAGAGGTCAATTGAAACTAGGGATAAATTAAGAATTCCCTAATCTGGATATCAATGTAAAACATGTAAATGACATAAAAATTCAAAACATAGTGCTTTTTAAACATATTTTGAAATAAAATTCCTGTTATACATTTAGATTTATAAAAGACATTCAAGTATTGTGAAAAATTCAGATAAAAACAAATAACATTTGAGAATACTTCACTGAATGGCCCAACACATGAATCATGTAATATGATCTCTTTATTTCTTAAGCTAGTCTGCTGACTTGAAAATGGAACAATGAACCCTTAGGTTTTAGCTTAGTACAACTATAGAAATGTTTAGCAATTCATCCACCCTCAAGACTTCAAAATGTGAAGTATTTATAGAAAAAATCTTACAAAATATACTAAAAAAAACTTAGGAATTATTCAAGGAAAAATAAATATCTTCATGCAAGAAGAGAGAGACAACTATCTAACTAATGCAAGTGTTCCCTGCTTTTATTGATTTTTTGTTTAATTGTTGATATTTTGCTGTTGATTTGTCTCTGATTGTTGCTCAACGAAGGCTGCAGTTGAGTGTCTTTCGTGATGTCTCACTTTAACTTTCAACTAATACACTTTAAACTATGATGCTCTTTCACTGTCATGTTTTCACTACAAACTGTTACTGCTCTTTTTAACCTTTTGAATGCTCTTCTGTTTTATCTTTGACTGCCCTATTTTAATCTTTGTTGATTTTATAGTAAATCAATCGATTTTTCCCAAAATTCTGCCTCTGGTAATTTGATCTTCACCACTCTCCTAAATATTTCATCAACCTCTGTATATTTTAAAAATGTGGGCTTTTTGATGTATAAGTGTTTTACCTCATGCTGTAGGTAAAATAAATTCTCAAAACTTTTGTAAAGCACTTTCCCTGTTGGAATTCCCTGCATGGCTGAATTATTAGCTTGCTCCTTAGCCATCTCTCTGATCTTCTTATCATAGTCTTCTTGTTTCATCAATTTATCATGGATAACCAAGGGATTAGGCGACAGACCCATTTCTTTCAGTACATCAAACTTATTCATAAACTTGTTTATAGAAAACTCCATTTCCTGACACTTTTCCTCCAGCTGTACCATCAAATTCCTTTTAGATATCACCTTTTTTACTTCAATAATGGTTTCTATCTTATCACTAATTCCAATTTCTTCGAACTCCTGCCTATTATTTGAATTAAGAAACTTTATGATTATTCCATTAGCTTCTTCTGGTTTCTTACCCAGTTCTTCTTTGATTGTCTGGATGGCTTCACTTGCTGCTTTAATAAGATCATTCTGCACATAAAAATGGATGGCCAAATATCATTGACAGATTCAATGATATTGGCCCATAATATTTTCTTTGCTTGGCCCATGGAATCTGCCAATGTTAATTCCTTTTCTAATATCTTTATTCGATCATTCAATCTATTTGACTTCTGAACTTCAGCCTTATGCATTAACTGTGCAAATTTTTTCTTATCTTCAAGGCTTTTGATTTTTTCTTTAAGTCTTTTTATTTCAGAAGTCTGTATGGACATGTCTTCCATAGATTTTATAAGTCTACCTACTTCATAAGTAGGATGTGCTGCTGTTGTAGATGAATTTGCTGTTGAAGTTGTTGCTGAGGTGATAGTAAGTGATTTAGCCATTGGGACTATAGGGGCCAATGATTCTGCTAATTTAGAAGGCACAACTATTGTGATTATAGGAATTGCAGTGGCATGAACTTCTTCTCTGGCCTTTTCTCTTAGACCAACTTGTCCATTTCATTCTCCATTTATTTTATTTGGGCAGTTAATTGAAGGATGAAATTCATCATTTCATCTTTTTTACTTTGAATTTCTAGAATTTCTTTAGCTTAAGGATGTTCTGTAGGAGGCATTTTGAGTTGCTTTTTTAATGCAACAATGTCTACATTCTTTTTATTTATCAGTTTTTTCTGCAACTTTGACATTATTAGGGTCATATCCTACTTCAATTACCAAATCCTCCAGATATTTTATTCTGTTGTCTTTAGCATGTGAAGATGCCTTTTCTAATTTAATTTGATCTCTTATATTCCCAAGAGTGTTTTGAAGCTTCTGTACACTCATGGCCTTGGTGGTCATTGTATAATATATCATTTCCCCTGCATTCTTATGAAAGTCAATTTGGTCCAAAGGATAAACATCCTTGGCCATGACTTCAAAATCTGTCTTTTTGTAATTAGAAGATCACTTAGGATTTTGAACTGTGGGTTGAAGGAATGTCATCTGCATATTTTTATTCTTATAATCAAAGGCAAAAAGTAGTCTGTTCTAGCTACCAGGATTCTGTTTCAGATATTGGGAATATATCTCAGTTTTGATTTCCTCATTTCTGGTTTTGATTTCCTTGTATCTTTCTTTAATGTCCATATCTTTCTCTGCTGGTTTGCTGGATGAGGAGACTTCAATACTGTGCTGCTTCTTAATCATCTGAGTTTTTGATACTGAAGGTTGGTATGTTTCTTTAGAAACTGCAGGAGGAGCATTGTCTTTCACTATTGGATCTGTGTCAATTACCTCAATTTTTTTCCATTTCCTCATTTACAGGATTTAGTTTTTGTTTCTTCCTGTACATCAATTTAAATTTGGTTTCTGTGTTAGTCTCTGCAATGTATGATCCTTTTTCTCTATTTATTTTTTAGTTCCTATCTTCTTGGGCTGGAGTCTGCAAGATGTGACTAGTATCACCTTGCTTCTCTGCCTCTGTCAAAGTGTTCTCCAACCATTTAGATTGATTGGATTATTTCTCAATGTTTGGCTTTGACTCATGCACATAAGGAGTTTATTTACATTTAACTCTCATATTGCTTATTACTCCTAGAGGATCATAATACCACTGAAAACTTTGACTGAACTTAAACTCCTGCAAATGCTTTTATGCCTGTGGACCTGCATCTCTATTGTTGCAAATAAATGGGCCAAACTGATTCTATATTTTGAACTGTGTTTTATTTTTGGCTACCAATAAATTAATTGCATCAGAATTAAAGATCTGCCTGATATACGCAAGGGAAAATAACCTCATTGAGAGTGATTTGGGTAGTTTATGTTAGAAAATTATATATTATGGAACAATGCAACACATAAAATATGCGAAAAATACAAGCACACAAAACACATAAAATCATAGAAACATAGATACATGTGGTTCACCCAGTTTGGGCTACGTCCACCCCGAACCGCTAGTCCTTCCTTTCTATTATCTAGCAAAAATTGAAGAGACAAAACCTACAACAGATCCGTTGTAATATCCTCTGTTCTTGTAATATCCTCTGTTCTCTCTCACAGTCTCCCTATCTATTTCTCGCTCTGAGAATACACACATAATCCACAGCCACAATACAATACCCTCATTTATACAAGGGGGTTGCCTTCTAGGGCAAAAAACCCTAAACTAAACATAAATTCTACCGTCATATCATCCGCCTATGAATGGCCCAGATTGACTAGAAATTACTATACTTTTACAAGGCAATTTTACATCTGTTTTTAGCTTCGGGGGTGCTGCCCCCGAAACCCCCGCCTGGGATCCAATATGGTTTCCACCTACTGACCCCCCCACGTAAAGTGATTAATTACGAAGGCATCGCCGCCCTTTGGGTTGTGGGTCCAATGCTGTGATACAAAGTAAACAAGATAATCAGGCTCCACACCCAACAATCTCCCACTTGGAGACCGATTGTAGCAACTCCATCGCTGCTTCATTTGCTGGACAATGACTCCTCTTTAGACCTGGTTGTTTCTCATCTTCATCGTCATCCTTGAAGACCAATTGAAACTGAGCATGTTCTCAGTTTCTCCCTGGTTACAACTTTTGTTAGCATATCTGCAGGATTCTGGCTAGTGTGTATCTTTTCCAGCTTCAACTCTCCATCTTCCAATACCGACCGTATGAAATGGTACTTGAGATGTATGTGTTTAGTCCTAGAATGAAATGCTGAGTTCTTTGCAAGATGAATAGCACTTTGGCTATCACTGTATAGTGTGCCCATATCATGCTTCTTACCCAATTCATCCATAAACCTTTGTAACCAAATCATTTCTTTACTAGCCTCTATAGCAACAACATACTCGGCTTCTGTTGTTGAAAGTGCAACAACACTTTGGATTTTTGAAACCCAACTGACAGCTGTTCCACCTACAGTAAATACATATCATGTAGTGCTCCTCCTGTTATCTCTGTCACCTGCCATATCTGCATCAACATATCCCTGTAGAGCAATGTTTGAACCACCAAAGCATAATGCTTGATTTGTGGTACCTCTCAAATATCCGAGAATCCATTTTACTGCCATCCAATGTTCTTTTCCTGGATTATTCATGTACCTACTTACAACTCCCACTGCATGTGCAATATCAGGCCTTGTGCAGACCATTGCATACATTAAGCTTCCAACTGCTGATGCATATGGAACTTTAGACATATATTCCATTTCTTCGTGGGTGTTGGGGCACATCTCCTTACTAATTTCGAAATGGCTAGCAAAAGGTGTACTAACCGGTTTTGCATTCTGCATATTAAATCTTTTCAACACCTTTTCTATGTACTCATTCTGAGACAGTGTTAATTTGCGATTTTTCCTGTCTCTAGTTATCCTCATACCAAGGATTTGTTTTGCATCTCCCAAATCCTTCATTGCAAATGAATTTGCCAATTTTCTTTTGAGCACATTTATTTCCTGCATGTTAGACCCTGCAACAAGCATGTCATCTACATACAATAACAATATAATATAGCTACCATCATTTTTCCTTTTCAGATAAACACAATGATCAGAGTGACATCTAGTATAACCTTGTTCAGACATAAACTTGTCAAATTTTAGATACCACTGCCTTGGAGCCTGTTTTAAGCCATACAAGCTCTTCTTTAACATGCACACTAATTTTTATTTCCCTTTGACCTCATATCCTTCTGGTTGCTGCATATATATCTCTTCCTCCAAATTTCGATGGAGAAATGTTGTCTTTACATCTAACTGTTAAAGATGTAAATCTTCCGCTGCTACAAGACTTAAAATAGTTCTGATTGAAGTCATCTTAACAACAGGAGAAAATATTTCATCAAAATCAATACCTTTCTTCTGTGCAAACTCCTTCACCACAAGTCTAGCTTTGTACCTCTGTTTTCCTCCATCTTCTTCCTTCAGCCTATAAACCCATTTATTCTGCAATGTAGTTTTACCTGCAGGCAACTTGACTAAGTCCCAAGTCTGGTTATGCATTAAGGAGTCCATCTCTTCTTCCATGGCTATCTCCCACTTCTTCCTACTTTCAACCTGCATTGCTTCTTCATAACATTCAGGTTCACCAGAATCAGTCAACAATAAATAATATAATGAAGGAGAGTATCGTTCAGGGGGTCTACTTATCCTGGTAGATATTCTAACACCACTTTTAGGTGTTTGAGGTGCCTGTTGCTGTTGTGGTGGTTGTTGCTACTGTGGTTGTTGATTATTATTATTTTCAGGCACCTTTACTTTTTCAGTTATCTCATCAAGAACCATGTATTCCTTGCTTTCTTTTTCCTGTTTCTTTTCCTGCAACTGATTCTTATACAAGACCTTTTCATTGAATATTACATCTCTGCTCCTAATGATTTTGTGATTTTCATAATCATATAAGTGATATCCAAAATCATTAACACCATATCCAATAAAGGTACATTTCTTTGATTTTGCCTCAAGCTTTGTTCTATTTTCTTTATTAATATGGACAAAGGCCTCACAACCAAAAGGCTTTAAAAAGAGTAGTTTACCTTTTTACCTGTCCATGCTTCCTCTGGAATACCACCATCCAAGGAACTTGAAGGCCCTCTGTTTATTAGATAAACAACAGTATCTACAACATCTGCCCAAAATTGTAAAGGAAATCCTACATGCAATCTCATGCACCTTGCACGCTCCATGATTGTTCTGTTCATCCTTTCTGACACACCATTTTCTTGTGGTGTTCTTGGAACTGTCTTCTCTCTACGAATTCCATGCTCTGAACAGTACCTATCAAACTCTTTGCTGCAATATTCACCTCCATTGTCTGATCTGAGACACTTCAACTTCTTTCCCATCTCAATCTCAACTAAAGCTTTCCATTTCTTGAAAGTATCAAATACATCAGATTTATTTTGAATACAATAAATCCAAGTTTTTCTAGTTGCATCATCAATAAACGTAACATAATAGCGAGAGCCACCGAGAGATGATACCTGAGCAGGTCCCCATACATCTATATGCACAAGCTCCAATTTTTCACTCTTCTTTTCTTTCCCAACTCTGAGAAATCTGACTCTCTTTTGTTTTCCATAAATGCAATTCTCACAGAAATCCAAATCAACATTCTTCAAACCCGGCAACAAATTTCTTGAGTGAAGAATCTTCATTCCCTTCTCACTCATGTGTCCGAGCCTATGATGCCATAATGCTACATCTGCTCCTTTGGAATTTAAAGAATTAACAGAGTTAGAAATACCATTGCATAAATACAATGTACCAACCTTTTCACCTTTTGCTATTACCAGCACTCCTTTGGTGACCTTCCAAGTTTTATCTGTGAAAGTTGTCACACAACCTTCACTACCTAACTGCCCTGTTGAAATCAGATTTTTCTTCAGATCTGGAACATGCCTTACCTCCTTTAGTAGCCATTGGTTTCCATTCTGTTGTTTTACAATAACTTTACCCATTTCAACAATTTTACAGGGTTTATCATCACCCAAACGAACTTGTCCAAAATCTCCTTGAACATAGTCATGAAAATATTTCTTATCAGGTGTGGCATGGAATGAAGCCCCTTAATCTACAACCCAAGAATCAGTAACATTTTCGAAAGAAAGAATCAAAGCATCTTGTAACACATCACCTGTCACATTTGCTTCATGATTGTTTTCTTGTTGTGTGTCTCCTTATTTTCCCTTCCGAGATCTACAATATTTCTTTAGGTGTCCTTTCTTTCCACAATTCCAGCACACTATTCCTGATCTGGACTTGGATCTGCCTTTCCTTGATTTACTGCGATATCCCGAGCTCTTTCCTCTTTCCATTCTTCTTCCCCTAGACTTTGCACTCAAAGCATTACCCGATGTCTCACCGGAGCTTTTCCGTCGCATTTCCTCGCTAAGGATAGCACCAACAACATCATCAAACTTTAAAGTACTAGATCCAGAAACAAAGTTACTAATGCCCATTACTAAACCATTCCAACTCTTTGGCAATGAGCACAAGAATAACAGAGCTCTAACTTCATCATCAAAGTTTACCCCTACAGAACTTAACTGACTGGTAACTGTATTAAATTCATTTAAATGGTCTGCAACAGATCCACCTTCCGACATCTTCATATTAAATAGTCGTTTCATAAGAAATACCTTGTTTGAGGCCGATGGTTTTTCATATAGTTTCACCAACGTCTGCATCAAACCCTCTGTTGTTGTTTCCTTCGAAATATTGAAGGCGACTGACGCCGCAAGACACAACCGTACTGTTCCGAGTGCCTTTCTATCAAGAATGTTCCATTCCGCGTCTGTCATGGTCGCCGGCTTCTTTGTTTTTCCGCTCAATGGTAGGTACAGATCTTTCTGATACAGATAATCTTCCATCTGCATCTTCCACAGCGCAAAGTTTTGGTCGTTAAATTTCTCGACCCTAAACTTACCATCGTCCGCCATTGCTCCCACTCGAACCAGGAACCTTTTTTCTCGCTTTAGCCATCACCAAATAAACCGGTTTGAGCACGCTGTTAGAAAATTGTGAGACAGGATAACACACATAAATATAAAATATGCTACACAAAACACATAAAACCAGAGAGACATAGATATACGTGGTTCTCCTAGTTTGGGCTACGTCCACCCCGAACAGCTAGTCCTTCCTTTATATTATCCAGCAAAAATTGAAGAGACAAAACCTACAGCAGATCCGCTGTAATATCCTCTGTTCTCTCTCACAGTCTCCCTATCTGTTTCTCGCTTTGAGAATACACACATAATCCACAACCGCAATACAATACCCTCATATATACAAGGGGTTTGCCTTCTAGAGCAAAAAACCCTAAACTAAACATTACTTCTACCGTCATATCATCCGCCTATGAACGGCCCAGATTGACTAGAAATTACTATACTTTTACAAGGCAATTTTACACCTTTTTTTAGCTTCGGGGGCGCTGCCCCCGAAATCCCCGCCAGGGGGGGGTGCTTCCGAAAAGCGCTACTACCCCCCCTGGACCCCCCACAGCAGCGATTAATTACGGGCGGCTTTGCCGCCCCTTTTAAGGTACAGGGGTCCAATGCTGTGATACAAAGTAAACAAGATAATCAGGCTCCACACCCAACAGTTTATATGGAAGAATATTAGAGCCATATACCCTAATTTCTGTGTGATTTTGATACAGGTACCAATCTCCAGTCCTAATGTGCTCTAATAACTGCAAGACCTTCTTAATCTCCTCACTGATTCTTGCTTGAATGCTGTTGTTCAACATGTTGACGAGAGCATGAATGAAAGAATCAATGAATACTATATAGGTGGAATGTGTGGAGTCTTTTCTGATTAATGGAGTCCAAAATATAACTAACTGTGGGTTACCTTCGACATCAAGTTTTTGAAGGTTGAGGGAAAATTTCTGAGACTGGAAATATAAAAACACGTGAAGTAGGACTGATGAATACTTGAAAACACCTTATTATAGCATTTTGACAATTTGTTCATGCATAGTATCGGCAATGTACTAGGAAAAATTGAAAATGGTAGTAGGAGGCTGACCAGGTGTGAAAGTAGATAAGAAACCTAGTACTAAAGCATCAACATTCTCATCTGTGAAATAACAAAGAATAAAAAACAACATCATAATGATATGTTTGGTTCTCTCAGAAAATATTGCAGATGGGTAGGGAGGATTTGTCTTGGGAGTCTCTACAGATGAAGGAATGAATGTCTAAAATATCTGGAACCCCTTGGGGAATTCCAGATTTTGATATAACTGTGTAAGAGCCTCAATAGACAAAGGGATTTCATTTTGTCTAGGTTGGATGTGCAGAATTTGTTTGATTGACTCAGCTGTGATGGTGAGCATAATTTCTTTTCCAGGGGTTATAATGGCTCTTTGATAAGGGAAATAGAAATATTGACAAATTCTGATCACTTATGGGCACTGGAAAGTCTATGGGACAACATATTTATGCAAATTGGACTCCCAGATAAAAGCTTCATCAACTTGGTCAATAGATATGTCGTGGCTCCAGCAGTGGAGCTCAAGAAGGTTAAATTCATTGACAGGATCACTAATTTTCAAAACTCTATCTACTAAGGGGGTATGCTCTACATATACAACAGGAGGTTGTAGGGGATTAGAAATTACAATACCTTTGGAAGCCATTGTTAATTAATTTCTATCAATTGTTTATTATTTTAACTTTGAAGAATAGATTTTGGCCTTTAGCAGCACCTCTGAAAAATTAATATAGTTTGCAGACTGATTTAGGATGAAGCAGGGGCTTATCTTCTTGGTCTACAATGGTTCAATTTATCCAATATTCAATCTCTGTGATTAAAACAGTCTCAAGCTCTCAGAATTTTGTAAACAAAAGACTAGGGTCTTGCAGAAAAGGATTTGGAAGGCAAGAGGGCTTTCTTTAGGTATGCAGAGGCTCCTAAAAGATTCAATTACTTATTACTTTCTCTTTAGATTAAGTACAAGTCTTTGCTTTGAAGAATACATGGACAAAATGAATATTTTTAAGTTTGCAGAGGGTTTCTGAGGCAACGAAGGTTCTTTGAAGATTTTATGTTCTTTATAATGCTTCAAATCAGGTTCTGCACTGGTTGTATCAGCAAATGATGACGAATTCTGGTGAAAAAGGCTTGATATAAGGTCGACAAAGTGATCTGGTTGCTTGGAAATAGGACAGAAGTCTTTGTATGCAGAAATTGTAACAAAAAGGATGATAGTGCATAATTGGGCATTTTTATATGCGTTTTAACCAACAGTGATTAAAACATTAATGTGTGGGTCATTTCAAATGGGCAGGATGGTTTTCGCAACGGGCGGAAATACTGTTGAGTGGTTTTCGCATGAGCAAAATGTGGTAGGCGGTAAAGTTTGGATGGATGCGATCGAATGGGATAGCGCCAAGTAGCCAGGAGTGGAGCTCCGAAAACCACACATTTCGCAAGGTCAGAGTGTAGTTAAAGGTTAGATGCTCGGGGACGCGATAGTGATTGCTGGCCATCGGATCTGATGGGTGTTGATCTGATGGTCGAGCAAATGCGATGAATCCGTCAGGATTGGATAGGTGTGGGGCTCAAGATAATATGATGTGATAGGTTAAATATGCATATAAACTATGGTTTTATTGTATATGGTTGGGGTTTAACACATATCCAATGGGGTTAGGGAAAGTGTTATTTGCATGGGGTCGGGAGTTTATGATAGGTGGGATTTAATACATGGGCCCAAATATAAATCAAACGTGGGGGAATTAAACTATAGTTTATAAATAAATTAAAGGTTTTTGGGGGATAATATATATGCAGGAATTAATATAATACGGTTTTAAAATGTATATAATGGGAATTAATAAATAAAGATAAATGTTAATAATGAAATATAAAGCGAGAGATAAAATACAGTAAGGATAATGTTAAAACTTAATATCGGGATGGGATTTTTACAGTGGGGCCCAATACTAATATTTTAAACTTGAAACTTAGGATAAGTGTATTTTTAGGGGTATTTATGAATGAAATGGAAATTAATAAAGGATTTTTACTTTTCCAAAGGAAAATATACATTTTAACTTAGGAAAAGGGATTTTTTGCAAGGGAAAAAGAGTGAATTAAGATGAAAGAGTAAAAATGAAGGTGAGGGGGTATTTTTACAAGGGAAATAAATTTAGAAGGAAATTAGTAAGTATGAAATGATCAATTCCTGCTATCCATGCCTTGTGAAAACTGCTTCTGCCTAGCCATCATATTTTCTAACATTTTTTCTTCATTTATTTGGGTGCATTTGAGCTTGTAGACCCTTATTCATTTTTATTTTAACAACAAATTATCTAATTCTAACCTTATTACTTCTAACGGCTTAGATTAAAATATTGAGCTCCTTATTATTCTCTACCTAACTACTGATCTGCCAAAATTAAACTGTTTGGCTAGATCTTTATTCTCTATGTATCAACATGAAATTTAAAACATGAAAGATCAAGATTAAGAGGATTGACTTTCATGGATTGTGGCATTTTTGACAAGCTGCACACAATATTATTTTGCAGTAAAAAGTAAAAAGTAGTGGCATTTGAATTTGAAACACTTTCATGATCTATTTTTATCTCTTTTTTTGTTGGGGTTCATTTTTTTATATTCTTTTTTATCTTTTTATTTCAAATCATTTTATTTTTCTTTTAGGACTTTTACCCTCTTTACATTTTTTATTTTTAATATGGGAAAATAATTTGCAGAAAGAAAAGTATGTACATATTACAAGACTAATCATAGTCAATTCAAAATTATGAATCCTATTATTATAGGACCCTAACAGTGGCTCCACCTGGGGATGACATGTCAAGAACTTTAAGACCAATAGCCTTGAAATTTGAATGTCCTTGCCTTGAAACTGTTTTATGAGCTCTGCATTATTCATACTTATGATATTTTGTCTTTCAAAGCTTAGGGCCTTCTCTCTGGGCTTCAACTTTGTAAGAAAAACATCCAATCCAATCTAAACTCTGAAATGTTATGTACAATGAGTAAAATAAAAAAAATGAACTAATGTTATTCTGGGGAATAGTAATGCTTCAACATTCTACCATTGATGGGTCCATCTGGCAGATCTTATCCATCCAAATTCTTCAAAAAGAATGCATTGTTACCTCTGTAACCATAAATGACATATGGACCTTTCCATAGGAAATCAAATTTACCTTGTTTACCTTTCTCTTCTCTCCTGGAATCCCACTTAAGAACTTTGTCACCTATGTAAAAATCATCCTCCTTTGTCTTCTTATAAAATATATTTTTAATATTATCTTGGACAACTTGCGACTTGAGATAGACTTCTTCCTTGGTTTGCTGCAAGTGTATGGTTTGATTTATCCTTCTCTGGATATCATTGGTTTCTACCTGCAGTTCTTGGATCATCTTCATTACTGGTACTCCTAAAGAGGATGGAAAATCAACATCCATCCCATATACAAGTTGATAAGGGGTGAACCAATGGACTTCTTTGTGGTGAGTCTGTCTACCCATAAGGCATTAACTAACCTTTTTTTCCATGTCTTTTTATTGTCTTCTAGTAGTTTCTTGATGATATTAACGAGGCTTTTATTGGATGATTCAACAAGACCATTACCTTGAGGGTAATAAGCAGTGGAATGGCCAAGGGTAATGTGGTATTTGTTACAGAATTCAATCATTTTATTAGACTTGAAAGCAGCTGCATTATCAGTAATGAGATTTTGGGGGCATCCAAATCTAGATAGTATATTGTTTTCTAAAAATGAGATTACGCCAGAATCAGTGGCTTGCCTAGAAGGAATGGATTCTATACACTTAGTGAAATAGTTTGTGGCTGTAAAAATTCATTTGTTTTGGGCCGAGGATGGTGGGTGAATTTCATCAATGAAGTCTAGACCCCATTGCTGAAATGGCATTTCAGTGGAGATGGGTTTAAGGGGTAAAGGTAGTAGTTTTTTCTTCCCTTCAAAGATATGGCATTTGTGATAGGAGATCACATATTTTTTCACATCTTCAAAAAGTGTAGGCCAATAAAAACCAGCCCTCAATATTTTATCTTCAGTTGACTTCCTGTAAAGGTGTCCTCCACAGTCACATGCATGAAACCCTTCCATAGCTGTATCAACTTCATCTTTAAGTAAACAATTCAATAAAATGCCAACATGATCTTTCCAAAACAAAGAATTATCTATGATACAAAATTTGATTTCCTTTAACTTTAAAAATATAGCTTTAGTTCTTGATAATCCAGGAGAAGCTTGTAAATTTAGTAATACAAATATAATATATGCATACCATGGTGAATCTGAAAAAGCTTCACTGATATGTGGAGTCACCATCTCTTCCTGATCATCTAATTGGGCAATAAAATTTATATCTAAGGCATGACAGTTTGATTCAGCCTTGATTTTGGCTAAACCTTTGATTTTAATGAGTTTCATGGGCTTAATTTACATGTCATATTCCAAAATGGTGGCAATCCATTTGCCTCTCTTGCCATCAGGCCCATTCTGAGTTATAATGTCCTTCACTACTGAATTTGGAACATATGCTATGATGTGTGAATACAATATGTACACTCTAAAGTCTTTGATAGCCTTCACTAGAGTTAGTGCTTGCTTTTCCATTATGTTATACTTCAGTGTGGCGTCTCTAAGTGATTTGCTGAAAAAAGAAATGGACATAGCCCTGATCATTTTTCTACAGTAAAACTACAACAATAATATGTTTTGAAGCAAAAGAAAAAATACTAAAACCTTTTTTGAAATCAGGACTTATTAGGACTGGTGTTTTTGTAAGGGCTTGTTTGATTGATTCAAAGGATTGTTTGGCTTATACTATCCATTTAAGTCTTGAGTCTTTCTTTAACATGTTATTTAGTTCTCTAATTATTTTTTCTAAGTTTTAAATGAATCTCTTGAGAAAATTGATTTTACCTAAGAAAGCCTGAAATTTCTTAATATTCTTAGGATGGCTTATGTTCAAAATGGCCTCTGTTCTAGCCGAGTCTATCCTAATTCCTTCTTTTGAGATTATATGCCCTAATAGTTTACCTTCTTTAAGTCCAAAGAGAGTCTTTTTGGGATTCAAGGAAATACAAATTTCCTGCATTTGATAATCACTTGTCTCAGATGATCTAGATGTTCATTGTCAATTTTTGAAAATATAGTTATATTATCTAGATAAATTACAAGAAAATCATGAATTTCTTTAGCAAAGGCTATATCCATATCTCTTTAGAAAGTGGCTCCTGCATTCATTAATCCAAAAGGCATTTTAAAATACATGAAAGTACCCCATGGAGTAGTAAATGCAGTCTTTGGTTGGTCTTCTGGCTGAACTAAGATTTGATTATACCCAGAGAATCCATCAAGTAATGAAATCCTGGATGAACCAACCACCCTCTATAAAATATGATCCATATTGGGGAGAGGGTAGTTATCTTTTAGGGATACCTTATTTAAATTCCAGAAATCAACACAAAGTCTGATTTCCCCTGTTTTCTTCCTAGTAGGAACTAAGTTTGAAACCCAATTAGAATATATGATAGGTGCAATTATTTGATCTTCATACATTCTCTTTACCTCTTTTTCAATTAAAGGCATTAAAACTAGATTGATTCTTCTAAGCTTCTATTTGAAAGGTTTTTTATCTTCTTTGATAGGTATTTTGTGTTGTATTATGCTAGTGTCATAAGATTTTAGGTCTTCATAACTCCATGCAAATACATCCTGAAATTCCTTAAACAAAGTTATGTATTTCATTTTTTCTTCTTGAGGTAATGATTTGGAAAGTTTGATGAGTTTTGGCCTTTGTTATGTTCCTATATTGCATTCTTCTATATCTGATTTTAATGGTTCCATCTTTGGTTTTCTTGCAACGTTATTTAAATCAAAAATATCTTTAAGGTTTAAAATGTCAGAATCATCATCTGCTAATTCTTCAATTTCTACCTTTTCTAGTTTATCTATTTCTACTTGAGTGAATTTAGTGGGTTCAGTGAAATCGAAATTATTTACATCTATATGATTGTCTATTTTATCACCTACTATACAATCTGTATCTATGTTACAATTCTGGAATTCTCCCTCAGCATTCATGAAATGATAGATTTGAGTATCCTGTGAAAAAAATTGCCAATATTTTAAGTTGTCTGGTATAGTAGGTTTGTGTCTTACTTCTGCTGTATATTGGTGATTTGGCTGAAAAGGCAGATTTCAGGTACTAGCAAAAGGTTCTAAATTGTGTTCTTGTATGTTTTGTTTCCTCAGAATTACAACAAAGTCACGTTCAAGCAATTCTTTAATCAGATCTAAAATTGTTTCTCTGTATTGGCTTAATCTAGGATTATATACAGAATATTCTCCTCTAATTTGTTTTTCAATTAAGTCAGAGCCTCCCATGATAGAAACTCTTTTGCCTCCTAAATTTCTAACAATTTGCAATACTAAAATTATAGCTTCATACTCTACCATGTTTTTTTTTCGTAAGTTGTTCTAAATCTATTAATTTGAAAACATATATGTACATAGTTTATAGGCAGGGTTGGTAAGCTGCACTTAACCAATCCCTACCTTTGATACACTATTTCTGGACAGCCGTGGGGGAGGGGGATGGCCCAAACAAAACTTGCGAGCAAAAATTATTGTGTGCGCAGAGGCACTGATACATTTGGGAGTATGAGAGGAAGAAATGACAGTGTAGCCCTATGGGCACAAAAGACAGAAAAAAAATAGGACTGAACAACAACACAAAAATTACGCGTCCTCATCATCCCTGCAGTTGGGGGCTTCCTCGAGAATAACGCAGGCATGGGCCTATATGATGGCCACTTCCCTAGAAACTTCCACTTCAGCAGCAGTGCGAATGGGGAGATTTGACGGAGCGCAGAGTATGGGGAAGTATGGATTTACTCCATCCAGAACCCTCGTCCAGATGCCGTCAGAATCCATTATCCAAATATTGTGTCTTCATCTACCTACGTAGGGCTATTCGGTGGGGCAGGAATGCGTTGTGGTGAAGGAGCCCTGGAGAAGTAGGAGGACCGTCGCGTACCACGTCTTCCTCTTTGTGTTGGGATTCTGGCGCAGGCTATGCATTTTTCAGGAACATAAGGGTGGATGGCAGGGGAGTATGAAGAGGAGCCCTCGAGCCATTTGAGTCGATTTTCCTCGCCACGATGGTAGTGGCCTGGGAGAGCTCCTCGTTGACCTTTGCGAATTATGTGTTGCCACAGCCTGGGTGCCATTGCGCCCTTGGGAGGGATGGCAAGGAAATCATAGGGGTAGGAGGAACTGTAGAGACTGGGGGGCAGGTGCGCAATGTGCAATACACCAAGCGAAGGGGGGATGCGTAGCTTCGCACCAGGACTTGGACTTCGCAGCTGATTTTTATCAGCGAGCATCCAAATCAGGAGAGCAAAATGCAGCGGAGAGCAGGTGATGGGGGGAAGGGGCCGAGAATGTGAGGATATATAGGAATGTGGAAGAGGCATGTCAGAGAGGCTATGAGTGATCTGCATGTGAGGCTTCAGCTGGTGGGCAGACCCAGATATATTAGCAATGCTGTAGTACTGATTATGCCACATGTTCATTAATGGAGGTGAGGGTGAGGTGATGGACTTGTTTAGAAGACATCAAGCATGTCCAGTCTGCATGATAATTGTTTCTACGAGGATCGTGCGAGGTGATAATTGTGATTAGATCTACAGTAGGTGATGAATTTCTATGGGGATCTCTGTTGTCCGCGTGCGGTGGGCTTTTCTATTCGCTGGTGTCAAGCATGTCACCCGTATCCAAGAGCATACTCTGCCATGTTTTTTGTACATTTGAAGTTTAATCTAAAGGCATGACCTTCTGCATGATTTTTTTCCATGTTGTGGATCCAAACTCCTGCTCCTGCTCCTAATTTGTTCATTGAGCCATCAAAATCTAGGTGCCACATTGATTCATGAAATATGTTGTCACTGTCTGGGTCTTTATTTTTCTATTTTAATTCTGTGTTGTTTTCTATACTAGTTTCTGAATTACATAAAATGAAAGATTCCATATCAGTAGGTGTAGAATAAATAGGATAATTTCGAGGTCTTTCTACACTACTGACCATGTGCTTCATTAGGGTCTCTCTGTAAAGTTTCTTGGGTTGACCAAATACTGAAATAGTGGCATAAGACATGTCTAATTGTAGAGATCCTTGCAGTTTTTCTCCCCATGAACGAGATAAAAACATTCCATATTTTGGAGGGATGTCAGCTACTACAATATCCATGACTATACTTTTTCTAGGATATTGGACTAGAGTGACACATAAATCTTTAATTAAGCCTAGACATTTCACTTTACTGGAATCAAATGAGAAAAGATCTTTATAAGGTCTAGTGATGTCTAAATTTAAAGTTTCCATAATGGCTTTTGGAATTAAATTATGTGAGGCTCCCAAATCTAGCATAGCATTATGTAAATTTTGACCATGAACAGTCAAGCTAATGTAGAAAAGAGAAAATCCTCCTTCTTGGTGTTTTCCATTTACCTCAAGACCAAATATTAGTTCTGGTTGGTCATTGCTCAAATTAGCAGAGTCTTCTCCTTCATTCATGTTTAATGTGTCAGTGATCTGTGATTTGTATAAATCATGCTTAACCAATTCTGTCAAAGGAATTGGTATCTTTAGTTTGGCAATTTCAGTTTGGATGTTGAATAGAGCTTGTATTTTTCCTAACTAAATGACTTCTTCTTTACTAACTGCAGTTTGAGTGTGTTTCTCTTCTTTTTCTACAGTTGGTTTCATTTTCTGTTTGTGTTTCCACTGTTTAACTATTTTTTATCTTCTTTTCAGGGACAGTTTGATTTGCAGTGGTAACTTTGGCAGTTTTGGAAGTTTCAACAACTATTTTGGCTGCATTTGTTTTTGGATTAGCTGATTGGTGATCAGCAGCACATGTTTTGGGATCAGAATTTGTTGTTTTAGCATAATTTGATGTCTGAGAAGCAACAAAATTTTGAGAATCAGTTGATGTTTTAACAACAATATCTGTAATGTCAATAATTTTAGGACTGGATACAATTTTAGGACTAGATATTTTCTGATTAGGATTTGAATTTTTCTGATTTGAACTAGAGTTTTGTTAGGTTTCCCTAGGGAATATTTGCAGTACTTTGGTTGTAGGAGCTTCTATTGTTTTCTTTGTCTGGGTTTGGGCAGTTTTCTTAATTGGTGCTTCTACATTCTTTTTACTCCTAAGTTTATATTGCTTATGAACTTCATTAATGGAAAAATCATAACCTTGCTTGTAATCAAAATACTATCCAGATTCTAACTGTAACTGTTGTAATTCAAATAATTCTTGTTCTTCTTGTGTAATAAAAATAGTATTATCATCATTGGTTCCCATTAGATTAATCTGAGTGTCTTCATCATCTTCATTTTGGTGAGAACTTTTAGCATAGTTCTCTTGGAAAGGGGGTCTTATTGTTTGATCAAGTGTTGATTCTCTAGATTTACTAGTGTTGGTGTTGTTTCTAAAGTTGGGATTTCTTATCTAAGGGCCTTGTTGTTGATTATCCCAATGTGGTTTCCTTTCCATACTTTCTAGTCTATCCATCATTTTCTCCATGGCTTTTTCTAAACTATCTATTTTGCTATCTGATGTAGATGTTTCCTCTTCTATTGTTACCCTTATTTCATTTCTCATTCTTGCTCTCTTGGCTAACAAATTGGCTTCTACAGTAACTGCTATGTTTTACATTTGTTCTAGTGTTTCTAGGTTCCTTTCCCTCAGTTGGTATCACATATCCATATCAAAACCATCAGGAAATTTAAGTAAAGCTAGATCTGGTGGGGGTTTAATATTTACTAGAATAGCATTGTATATATTGTTGAATCTAGTACAATAGTCTTGAACTGTTACATTAGGTCCTTTTTTTATGTGTTCATATTCAAACAAAATTTGTAATATATTCTTCTTTTTCTCCCATCTACTGATAAACAATCTATGGAAGGTTTTATCACAAAATTAGACCTGATGGGTTTCCAATCAAATCAATCTCATGTAACTATTTCAAACCAATCTTTTGATTGAGGCTTAGCCTCCCCAACCTTAGAGGGATCTCTCAAAGGGTTAATGATTTTTTATAGAAAAATAGATGGTTAACTCTATGTGGGGTAATAAGCAGATAAATGATAGAAATTGGTTGTAAATCACATTTTCAAGTGCACATTGGGCTTATGGAGTCATAATAGCTTCAGTAAAACAAAAAAATCTACTCAACATGGAAGTCAAGGCATATCATAGTTCTAGTCTAGTAATACACATATGAAACTGCAAAACACACAGTCAATTTGTCTATGAAGGAAGTCAGAGCATCAATGATGAATTCTGAGTAAAATAAGAAAACACCACTGCAATAGGATAGTAAAATTATTCCATTAGAACAAAAAAACACTAAAACTCTTTATGAATCTTGAGTTGAGTAAGTAGAAAACTCTGTATTAAGCTGAAAACCAGTCACTTACAATAAACACAGTCTTTTTGCTAAAAAATGTCCAATCCTTATCATTTCGACTTCTTCATCTTTATAGATCATTTATAATCATAGGATAACCTTATCCTCATCTAGACACATCTAATTCCTATTTTTTGACACCTTGCCTAACCATGAGACATGGTATTTATTACAAAATGACAGCTGCAAACCTAATAAACAGTCTTATTACAAATAGGACTCAAACTCATTAACTCTACTCATAACAACCTTATATAAAATAGATTACATCATTTTCCAACTGAATTCCCATGAGGTCGAATCCAGATGATAAGCTCTAGCACTTTATGACCTCAATGTTGATCTCCTGCAAACTAGGAAATTGTCCCCTGTTTTCTAGGCTTAGGATTCTTTGTGTTCTTGAGACACTTTAACCACCATGAACCCATGACTTCGAAGCTATTTGCTATCATGAACTGAAATAACATATGTCCAAAATCATCCATAAGTTACAATTATACAAAGTCACCATTGAATTGTCCAAAATAGAAAAAATAGACCTGCGCTATGAAAACATCACAGTTTCATAGCGTAGTCTTTTAACCTATTTGCCTTCAAAATTTTGGTTTCCTTCCTTCGGTATTATCTGCATATTCACTTAACACATCCTCCTTAGAAATTTCAGGTCAAAATATACAGGTCTGCCCTTCAAAAATTGATGGAAAAGGGTGAAAAAAGCTGCTACAGCAGTTTCGTAGCGCA
This sequence comes from Pinus albicaulis, assembly GCA_034641835.2. Taxonomy (NCBI): domain Eukaryota; kingdom Viridiplantae; phylum Streptophyta; class Pinopsida; order Pinales; family Pinaceae; genus Pinus; species Pinus albicaulis. The sequence continues at coordinate 587,615,878 of CM076574.1, forward strand.
TTTCACCCTTTTTGCACTGTTTGCGCTACGAAACTGCTGAGTGAGCAATTTTGTCCAAATTTCTCCAAAATTCAAACCAAAATTTTGCCAAAAATTTAGAAAACTATTGGTTCCATCAAACAAACATCCATATGAACTACAAACACCATTTTCATGAGGTTTATTATTCATTACCCATTTGATTTTTCCTTTGAATTTGTCATTTTGCAGCTTTGTTTTTTAGTTCATCCTGAGTCAATTTCAGCTGCAAATCCAAATCTCCCACTTGAATTCTTAGTCTTATATTACTTGCTCTCAAGTGGTTATTGATTACTCTAACACATTTAGCTTCTCTGATAGTTGGCACTATCCATGTGAAAAACTGTTCTGCACCACTTGGAATCTCAGACCTAGAAATAGTTTGGCCTTCCCATATTGCCTTCATCCTCTTAAACTCTATTTTTTCAATGATGTGATTTTTGGCCCTCTTTTTCATCATTGAAATCTCTTGGTTTGCTAGCTTCAATCTCTCCTCAAGAATTTTACACTCTATCATGTTTTCCTTTCCCTTCATTGTCTTGCTGGTTGCATGCTCCACTATTGGTGATGAGAGATCAATCACCTCTTCAGGGGCTCTGGTTGTTTCAACAGTTTCTTGGACCTCTTTATTTCCCTCCTTGAGTTTCTTTGCATGCCTAGTTAGAGGCTTCCTTGCTTGAAAAATAAAAGTTGCATATTCACCCTCAAATTCAAGTTTTTAAGCTGACTTAACCCTTTTTTGTTTGTTTTCATCTACTCCAATGAAATCAGCTTGCACAATGGGTGATTCCTCTATATCAATTGCATGAAGGATGTCATCTAAATTTCCCTTTATCACTGGACTGTCTTCTGTACCTGAAACCATTGTTTTTCCTTTTGATGCTGCTGCTTGGCTTCTTATCACTCTCTGGATTTCCTGCTTGTTGGCCACTTTTTTTTTTTTTTCCTCTTTGACACTTTCTAACCTCTGTTTTGCAGGTGATGGAGTTGCTGCAACGAGCACCTGTGTCTTCTCTATTATTTTCTCAACTTATTTTCTTGGTTTCAAATTAACAAACCTCTTTGCTCTTACAACCATAAGATGACTACACTCTACTGGTGGTGGTGAATGAGTCTTTTTAGTTTTAGGTTTTCTAGCTGTGGTTAGGGTTTCCATTTCAAATCCACTCATAAACAAAAAGGAAGACCAATCCTTGCTTATTTTCTGAAGCTCATTTAAAACCAACAACTTTATCAAACCATGGTGAAACAAAGAGGTTTCACAACCATTAGACTTGGATTGTACTTTATCAACCATTTTGGCAAGGATCCTATGCAAGTAAAAGGGAAAATCTAATGATATCATACCTGTGAAATACAACAAGAGCTTGAAATGATAAGTATAAACTTTATGGTACGCGCCTTCACATGTAAAGTATATTTGAATGTTGAACAACAACTTGGCATAGGTGTCTTTGACATAGCTTCTAGGTATTGCATTATTTAGGTCCATATATTTATACTTAGGTTTCATGAATTCCTTACATGGTTCCATGTCAAAATTAAAACCTTTAAACCAAGTCTCCTATCCCCTTGGTATTTCTGTCACAGAAGCAATGATCTCAGGTGTAACTGGCACATTTAACATGCCAATTTCGCTAGTTTTTCCACAGAAGTGTAAGGAAAACTCTTTAGACACTTGAGTGTGGCAACCCTGCATCTTTTCACAAAACCGGAGACAGCCTGCTTTGCTACAAGCCTCCATCACTGTTTGATCCTCAACTACAACCTTCACATTTTTAGGCTCATATCTTAAACAATGTCCTCCTCTGTGGAATTTCTTCTCTTCTACCATGGTTCTTTTGAAAAACCTGTCAGCTTCTCTGGAATCAGTAAAACAACCTCACTTGATAATAAAATATGAACATCCTCGCTTGATAATGTTGAAAATAGCTTTGCTTGAGACAGTGGAACAACCTCGCTTGATTATAGTGAATATATCCTTGGTATAGAACAACCACAGGCTTAACTTAACTGCTTCAGAGCTTAAACAATTGTGTGGAGGTAAATGAAAACTAGAATGACTGAATTAGGCAAGATTTTCGAATTTGAAATCTCATCTTACAACTGATTGATTCCCTATCATGATGATGATGGTTGTGAGATAGGTAAGTACTTTGAACCTGACCTCTAACTGACTTACCATACCCTTGTCCTATCATTTATTAACGGATTTCTGACATATTCTGGCTTAATTGACATGACAGTTAAGAAACTGTGCTTTTTTAGCGCACACAGTGTATTTTTCGCAATTTGCGCTACGAAAGTATTAGCGCTTTTATAGCACAAAATCTCTTTTTTGAACTAATGGTGATATGAAACAGATGATTCTTGGCTAATTACATAAATTTAGCCCGAAACTTAATGGGATGACCTCTAAATGAAAAATGTGAATCTTTGATCATGAAATGGACCTCTAAGGACTTTATTTGAATTCAAATGATGAACTTTAAACTTATAAAAACTATGACCTACCATTAACTGAATCTTAAAATGACTTTCAAACCTATTTGAGAACATGATAAAAAACAGAGTTAACATAATGATGTTTTTAAGAAATTTTTTGGGTGATAACAGAAGGCTTCTAAATCAGCAATATAATTTGCAGGTAAATCTTTAAACCATTTTTTTACTTCTCCAGCTAAAGTTTGGGTAAAGAGCCTCATTTGGACATCAGATTCATCAATTTCATGCAGTTCAAAATAGTCAGTCATTTTATTAACATGTTGTTGTGTAGTGTATTGACTAGTTGCATCAAATTGAGGGATTTTGCTTTGATAATCTTGGGGCATGTTATGTAACTACCCTGGTAGGACCAAAGGAGCATATCTGGCAGCCATAGCTAAGATTCTGGTTGGACTAGGAGGTAAATGTGTGGTGCTCGGTGATGAGGTTGAGGTACTTGCAGATGAGGTTGGTACACTAGAAGATGTACTTGGAAATGTGGTTGAAGTGCTTGAAAATGCAGCATCAGTGCTAGAGGATGAACTTGCAGTATTTGGGGATGGAAATAAAACTCTAGGTTTTAGAGGAAGCTTAGGAATGAAGGATTATGTGGAATGAGGTGTAGTGGAAATAATAGATGAGGTGGTACTAAATATATTTGAATTTACAGACTCTAAATGAATGGTAGAAGGTTTTAGGGTATAAGAAGACAAAGAAATCAATTCCACTGAATGTTGGAAATAAGCTTCATCAATTTCCTTAATCAAAGTTGCAGCTAGAGCATCAAGTTTATCATAAAATTCTAGAGATTTTTCATCTGAATCAAGTGAAACAATTTCCTTCTTAGTTTCAATAATGAAATGAAATTCAGATCTATTACACTATTAGATATGTCACTTTCTGATTTAGTTTTAAACAAAGTTTGCTCAAAAGCTAAATCAAATTCAATGTCTTGTAAACTTGATAATTTATTGGGAAGAGAATTTTCCCTAATCAATGAATTTTTATTACCTAAAATTTCTACTTTTTTGTTTTTCTTTAAAATTATGTCACGATTATCTACTATGAAAACAGGTTCTGGATCTGGATTAGACCTGGTATAGTAGATTCTTCTGGAAGCCAGAATTTCAATTTTTGATGAAAATTTTACTTAACAACCCTTTAAAAAAATCTTAAGGTGAAAAGATAAATAAAAATATCTCCTTTAAGATTTATTTTAAACACTGAGGTCTGGTTAGTTCCCTAGTATGGTCGCCAGGATGTTATCACTCCAATAATTCTCAAGGGTTTTTTATATTTTGGTTAAAGAATATTAAAGGTAACCACAAACCTACTTTTAAGCCTTAGGATCTAGCCTTCCTAATGCTCAGAGAGGGCTCTCTCTATATGATTTAACTTTGTTGATTTTAGTTGATTTTAGGCTAGTTATGTAGGATTATTTGAGATTTTATTTTGAGTTTGGTTTGGTGGTGGAATCACTGGTTCAGATGGATAGATTTAGGTTTGTTTTCCATTGGGCTAATGGAGTCAATGTATCAAGCAGTCAGATCAGAATCAAGGTTCTAAAGGGAAAGGTAGTTGAGTTACTTCAGATCCTTAGGATGATGGTGAAAATGGTTTCAATCGGGATGACAGAGCAATTAAAGGTTCTCAAATCTGGTTAATGAGTGAAAAGATATAGGTCAATCGAAACTAGGGAGAAATTAAGAATTTTCTAATCTGGATATCAATAGAAAACATGTAAATGACATAACAGTTCAAAACATAGTGCTTTTTAAACATATTCTTAAATAACATTCCTGTTATACATTTAGATTTAGAAAAAACGTGCAAGTATTGTGAAAAATTCAGGTAAAAACAAAGAACATTTGAGAATACTTCACTGAAGTGGCCCAACACATGAATCTTGTAATATGATCTCTTTATTGCTCAATCCAGTCTGCTGACTTGAAAATGGAACAAAGAACCCTCAGGTTTCAGCTTAGTACAACTATATAAATGTTTAACAATTCATCCACCCTCAATAATTCAAAATGTGAAGTATCTATACAAAAAAACTTAAAAAATATCATAAAACAAACTTAGGAATTATTCAAGGAAAAATAAATATCTTCATGCAAGAAGATAGAGACAACTATATAACTAATGCAATTTGTCCCTGCTTTTATTAATTTGTTGTTTAATTGTTGATATTTTGCTGCTGATTTGTCTTTGATTGTTTCTCAACGAAGGCTGCAGTTGAGTGTCTTTCACGATGTCTCTCTTTAAATTTCAACTCTATTTTGATTTTCACTCTGACTTTCAACTGATACACTTTAAACTATGATGCTCTTTCATTGTCATGTTTTCACTGCAAACTGTTACTGCTCTTTTTAACCTTTTGACTGCTCTTCTGTTTTATCTTTGACTGCCCTGTTTTAATCTTTGCTGATTTTACAGTAAATCAGTCAAATTTTCCCAAAATTCTGCCTCTGGTAATTTGATCTTCACCACTCTCCTAAATATTTCATCAGCCTCTGTATATTTTAAAAATGTGGGCTTGTTGATGAATAAGTGTTTTACCTCATGTTTTAGGTAAAATAAATTCTCAAAACTTTTGTAAAGCATTTTCCTTGTTGGAATTCCCTGCATGGCTGAATTATTAGCTTTCTCCTTAGCCATCTCCCTGATATTCTTATCATAGTCTTCTTGTTTCATCAATTTATCATGGATAACCAAGGTGTTAGGCAGACCCTTTTCTTTCAGTACATCAAACTTATTCATCAACATGTTTATAGTAAAATCCATTTCCTGACACTTTTCCTCTAGCTGTACCATTTTAGATATCACCTTTTTTACTTCACTAATGGTTTATGTCCTGTCACTAATTCCAATTTCTTCCAAATCCTGCCTATTCTTCAAATTAAGAAACTTGATGATTTCATTAGCTTCTTCTGGTTTCTTACCTAGCTCTTCTTTGATTGTTTGGATGTCTTCACTTGCTGCTTTAATAAGATATTTCTGCTCATAAATCACTTGAATGGATGGCCAAATATCATTGCCAGATTCAATGATATTGGCCCATAATATTTTCTTTGCTTGGATCATGGGTTCTACCAATGTTAATTCCTTTTCTAATATCTTTATTCTGTCATTCAATATATTTGACTTTTGAACTTCATCCTTATGCATTAATTGTGCCAATTTTTTCTTATCTTCAAGGATTTTGATTTGTTCTTTAAGTATTTTTATTTCAGAAGTCTATATGGACATGTCTTCCATAGATTTTATAAGTCTACCTGCTTCATAATTAGGATGTGCTACTATTGTAGATGACTCTGCTGTTGAAGTTTTTTCTGAGGTGACAGGAAGTGATGTAGCCATTGGGACTTTAGGGGCCAATGATTCTGCTAATGTAGAAGGAACAACAGTTGTGACTACGGGAATTGCAGTGACATGAACTTCTTCTCTAGCTTTTTTCTCCTGGACCAACTTGTCCATTTCATTCTTCATTTCTTTTATTTGGGCAGTTAATTGAAGGATGAAATTCATGATTTCATCTTTTTGACTTTGACTTTCTAGAATTTCTTTAGCTTGAGGATGTTCTGTAGGAGGAATTTTGAGTTTCTTTTTTAATGCATCAATGTCTGCATTATTTTTCTTTATAAGTTCTTCTGCAACTTTGACATTATTAGGATCATATCCTACTTCAATTACCAAATACTCCAGAGATTTTATTCTGTTGTCTTTAGCCTGTGAAGATACCTTTTCTAATTTAAGCTGATCTCTAATGTTCCCAAGAGTGTTTTGTAGCTTCTTTACACTCATGGCCTTGGTGGTCATTGTATAATATATCATTTCCCCTGAATTCTTATGAAACTCAATTTGGTCCAAAGGATGAACATCCTTGGCCATGACTTCAAAATCTGTCTTTTTGTAATCAGAAGATGACTTAGGAGTTCCAACTGTGGGTTGAAGAAATGTCATTTTCATATTTTTATTCTTATAATCAAAGGCATAAAGTAGCATGTTCTGGCTGCCAGGAGTCTGTTTCAGATATTGGGAATATATCTCAGTTTTTATTTCCTCATTTATGGCTTTGATTTCCTTGTATATTTATTTAATGCGCATCTTTCTATGTTGGTTTGATGGATGAGGAGACTTAAATACTGTGTTGCTTCTTAATCATCTGAGTTTTTCATACTAAAGGCTGGTGTGCTTATTTAGAAACTGCAGGAGGAGCATTGTCTTTCACTACTGGATCTGTGCCAATTACCTCAATTGTTTCCACTTCCTCATTTACATGATTTAGTTTTTGTTTCTTCTTGTACATCAATTTAAATTTGGTTTCTGTAGTAGTCTCTACAGTGTATGATCCTTCTTCTCTATTTATTTTTGAGTTCTTATCTTCTTGGGCTGGAGTCTGCAAGATGTGACTAGTATCACCTTGCTTCTCTGCCTCTGTCAAAGTGTTATCCAACCATTCAGATTGATTGGAGTATTTCTCAATATTTGGCTTTGACTCATGCACATAATGAGTTAATTTAAATTTAACTCTCATTTTTCTTATTAATCCTAGAGGATCAAAATACCATTGAAAACTCTGGTTGAACTTAAACTCCTACAAATGTTTTTCTGCCTTTGGACTTGCATCTCTACTGTTGCAAATAAAAGGGCCAACCTGATTCTTTATTTTGAACTGTGTTTTATTTTTGGCTACCAAGAAATTAATTGCATCATATTTAAGGATCTGTCAGATATATTCAAGGGAAAATAACCTCACTGGGAGGTATTTGGGCAGTTTATATGGAAGAATATTAGATCCATATACCCTAATTTCTGTGTGATTTTGATAAAGGTACCAATCTCCAGTCCTACTGTGCTCTGATAATTGCAGTACCTTCTTAATCTCCTATTGATTCTTGGTTGAATGCTGCTATTCAGCATGTTGACCAGAGGATGAATGAAAGAATCAATGAATTCTGTATAGGTGGACTGTGTGGAGTCTTTTCTGATCAATGGAGTCCAAAATATAACTAACTGTGGGTTACCTTCAACATCAAGTTTTTTAAGGTTGACGACAAATTTATGAGATTGGAAGTATAAAAACATGTGAAACAAGACTGATGAATACTTGAAAACACCTTCTTCAGGCATTTTGACAAGTTTTTCATGCATAGTATCAGCAATGTACTGGAAAAAATTGAAAATGGTAGTAGGAGGCTGACCAAGTGTGAAAGTAGATAAGAAACCTAGTACTGAAGCATCAACATGCTCATCTGTGAAATAACTAAGAATAAAATACAACATGATAATGATATGTCTATTTCTCTCAGAAAATATTGCAGATGGGTAGGGAGGATTTGTCATGGGAGTCTCTACGATGAAGGAATGAATGTCTGAAATATCTGGAACCTCTTGGGGAAGTCTAGATTTAGATATAACTGTGTAAGAGCCTCAATAGACAAAGGGGTTTCATTTGGTCTAGGTTGGATCTGCATCATTTGGTTGATTGACTCAGCTGTGATGTTGAGTAGAATTTCTTTTCCAGGGGTTATAATGGCTCTCTGATAAGGGAAATAGCAATATTGACAAAATTTTGATCACTTATGGGCACTGAAAAGTCAATGGGACAACATATTTAGGAAAATTGGACTCCGAGACAAAAACTTCATCAGCTTGGTCAATAGATATGTCATGGCTCTATCAGTGGAGTTCAAGAAGGTTAAATTCAGTGACAGGGTCACTAATTTTGAAATCTCTATCCGCTAAGGGGGTAAGCTCTACATCTACAACAGGAGGTTGTAGGGGATTTGCAATTACAATACCTTTGGAAGCCATTGTTAATTACCTTTTATCAGTTGATTATTCTTTTAACTTTGAAGAATAGATTTATGCCTTTAGGAGTACCTCTGAAAAATTAATACAGTTTGCATACTGATTTAGGATGAAGCATGGGCTTATCTTCTTGGTATACAATGGTTCAATTGATCTAATATTCAATCTCTTTGATTAAAACAGTCTCAAGTTCCTGAGAATTATGCACTGGCTGTATCAACAAATGATGTTGAATTCTAGTGAAAAAGGCTTGAAATAAGGTCGGCATAGTGATCTGGTTGCTTAGAAATAGCACGAAAGTATTTGTATGTGGAAATTGTAATAGAAAGGATGATAATGCACAATTGGGCGGTTTTATATGCGTTTTAACCAATAGTGATTAAAACATTAATGCATGGGTCATTTCAAATGGGCAGGATGGTTTTTACAACGGGCAGAAATACTGCTGAGCAGTTTTTGCATGAATGAAAGGTGGTGGGTGCTAAATTTTGGATGGATGCGATTGAATGGGATAGCGCCATATAGCCAAGAGAGGATCTCCACAAACAGTGCATTTTGCAAGGTCAGGGTGCAGTTAAAGGTTGGATGCTCGAGGATGTGATAGTGGTTTCTGACCGTCGAATCTGATGGGTGTTGATCTGATGGTCGAGCGAATGCGATGAATCCGTCGGGATTGGATAGGCATGGGGCCCGGGTTAATATGATGTGATAGGTTAAATATGCATATAAACTATGGTTTTATTGTATATGGTAGGGGTTTAATACATAGCCAATGGGGTTAGGCAAAGTATTTTTTTCATGGGGTCTGGAGTTTACGGTAGGCAGGATTTAATACATGGGCCCAAATATAAATCAAATGTGCGGGAATTAAAATATAATTTATAAATAAAGTAAAGTTTTTTGGGGGATAATATGTATGCGGGAATTAATATAATACGGGTTTAAAATGTATATAATGAGAATTAATAAATGAAGTTAAATGTTAATAATGAAATATAAAGCGGGAGATAAAATACACTAAGGATAATGTTAAAGTTTAATATCGGGGTGGGATTTTTATAGTGGGACCTAATGTTAATATATTAAACTTGAAACTTAGGATAAGTGTATTTTTAGGGGTATTTATGAATGAATGGAAATTAATAAAGGATTTTTACTTTTCCAAAGGAAACTATACATTTTAACTTAGGAAAATGGATTTTTTACAAGGGAAAAAGAGTGAATTAAGAGGACACTGTAAAAATGAAGGGGAGGGGGTATTTTTACAAGGGAAATAAATTTAGAAGGAAATTAGTAAGTATGAAATGATTAATTCATGCTATCCATGCCTTGTGAAAACTGATTTTGCCTACTCATCATCTATTCTAACATTTTTTCTTCATTTCTTTGGGTGCATTTGAGCTTGTAGACCCTTATTCATTTTTCTTTTAACAACAAATTATCTAATTCTAACCTTATTATTTCCAAGGGATCAGATTAAACTGTTGAGATCCTTATTATTCTCTACCTAACTACTGATCTGCGAAGATTAAAATGTTTGGCTAGATCTTTATTCTCTATCTATTAGCATGAAATTTAAAACATGAAAGGTCAAGATTAAGAAGATTGACTTTCATGGATTGTGGCATTTTTGACAAGATGCACTCAATATTGTTTTGCAGTAAAAAGTAAAAAGTAGTGGCATTTGAATTTGCAACACTTTCTTGATCTATTTTTATCTCTTTTTTTGTTGGGGTTCATTTTTTTATATTCTTTTTGATCTTTTTCTTTTAAATCCTTTGATTTTTCTTTTAGGACTTTTACCCTCTTTACATTTTTTATTTTTAATATGGGGAAAAAATTCGCGGAAAGCAAAGTATGTACATATTACAAGACTATCATAGTCAATTAAAAATTATGAATCCTATTATTATAGGACCCTAACATGTGTGTTGTAATTTCTTGTTGGACTTCAACACTCCCTATCAACAATAAAGGGATTATCTGCCACCCCGATCCTGCCTCTATGGTATTCGAATTTGCTCCTAGTGAGCACCTTCGTCAGAATATCTGCATCCTGATCCTTCGTGAGAATGTACTGAAGTAACATAATGTGTCTCTGGACAAAATCTCTAATATGGTGGTACTGGATGTCAATGTGCTTGGACCTATCATGGAATACTGGAATAACCGAGAGTTTAATGCAACTCTGGTTATCACAATGTATCACCGTCAGATCCATCTAAGAACCAAACAAACCAACTAGGATATTTCTCATCTAGATGGCCTCACATGCAGCTTGACTTGCTACCATGTATTCTGACTTGGCTAAACTGAGTGCCAAGATCGTTGCTTTCTACTGTACCAAGAAATTATTGTTGATCTTATGCTGAAGATCCCTCCTAATGTGCTATTTCTGTCTAATGGATTTCCTGCCCAATCTGCATCCATGAATCCTTGAAGCTTCACTCCCTCTGTTCGTCTATACCATAATCCATACTCTGTCATGACCCTGAGATACCTCAAGACATGCTTCCCCGCCTTCCAAAAGAGCTTGGTTAGCTTAACCATAGCTTGACTCAGCTGGTTAACTGTGTAGCAAATGTTTGGTTTAGTGTTCACCAAGTACATCAGTGGACCCACTAACTGCCTATAGAAAGTAGCTTCCACTACTTCTCTTGAAGTAGCATCCTCTTTCCTCCAATTTCTTGGAAGAGGAGTCTCCATGGGTTTACATCTCTCCATGTGAAACTTACCCAGAATCTCTTTGGCATACTTTCCTTGAGAAACAAAAATTTCACCATCCCACTGCCATATTTGCAAACCAAGGAAATAGTGAAGGAGTCCCATGTCCTTCATTTTGAACTCTCTTGCAAGATCCTCTTTGCAAAAATGTATCAACTGCTCATCACTTGTCAAAATTATATCATCTACATAAAGTACAATAATCAAGAGCTTACCATAAACCACAATCTGGTACAGGTTTGCATCTGCTTCACTTTTGGTGAAGCCAAAACCGGTGAAATAGCTGCCAATCCAAGTGTACCAAGCACGAGTTGCTTGCTTCATCCCATACAATGCTCTGTTGATTTGAAACACATGCGACTCACCGTCAAAGATCTCGAAACCTTTTGGATGCTCTATGTACACTTCTTCCTCAACAACTCCATTGAGAAACATAGTTTTCACATCCACCTGATGAATGTGCTACCCCATCTGCGCTGAAAGTGCAAGGATAGATCTAATGGAAGAGTACCTCACGAATAGTGTGAAAGTATCCTCATAATCAATCCCCTCAACTTGTGAGAATCCCCGGGCCACAAATCTGGCCTTGTACTTCTCCACACTCCCATGTGTTTCTTGCTTCACCTTATAGATAAATCTAGATCCAACCACTGATTTTCCAACCGGTATCCGACTAGTATTAGGAAAACTTCTCATGCACTATTCTTGATGATGGAGCTACACCCCTCTACCATAGCATCAACCCAAATTGGTTGTTGCACTACTTCCTCAAAGGAAGATGGTTCTGTCACAATACGCTTGCTCATAAGAGCCAATTATCCAGTGAACCTGTCTGGAGATTGTCTCTGTCAGCGCAATGAGATATGTGTTCCTACATTCTCTATCGCATCAAGTCTCAATCTATCAGCTTCCGTGGTGTGCCTTCTACCATTTCTGGTGGATGGCTCTACATAAGTGTTTTCTGCCACTCCATGATCCTTCACATGTGTTTGCTCCACATCTTGAGGCCCATCATTTGGAACCAAGAGTTCCTCCTCTGCATGCAAATCAAGCTCCCTCTCAAGGGACAATCACATGGCTTTCTCCTCATCAAATTTTTTATTCCATCTCACAACATTCATCCTATTATTTCGGAAATAAACTCGATATTTGTGGGGAGTATCAGTGTACCCCAAAAATATCCCTATCTTTGATGTTGGTTTGAGCTTCTTCCTCGCATCTTTGGTCACATGCACATAAACAAATGAGACAAAAATATTAAAATGTGAAACATCAGGTTTCTTGCCAATAAAAGCCTCCTCTAGTGTACTCATGCTAAGTATCCAATGAGGACAATGGTTTTGCAAGAATACCATTGTCTTTCATGCCTCCGCCCACAAATGCAATGGTAGGACCTGGTCATGCAACATTGCTCGTGCTACACCCACAATTGTTCTATTATTTCTTTCTGCGACCCCATTTTGTTGTGGGTTATGAGGCACAATCAATTCTCTCTAAATTCCTTCTTTGTTGGAGAAGTTCTTGAATTCATTTGAGATGTAATCACCACCATTGTCGCTCCTAAGAGCCTTTACATGCTTCCCCGTGTCTTTCTCCACCAGTGCTTTGAACTCAAGATATTTTGAGAACGTCTGATCTTTCTTGCGCATGAAGTAGATCCAACACTTTCTAGAAAAATCATCAACAAATATCACATAGTACTTATGCTTTGCTGTCGAAGCAGTAGAGAATGGTCCACACTTGTCTTAGTGAACTCTCTCAATGATTTCTGAAGCTCAATTCTCCTTCTCATGAAAAGTGGCCTTTGCATACTTCCGCATAGTAAATCCCTTGCATGTGGCTAACTACACAAGAGTACCCTTGGGAAGACCCGTAGAAATCTGTTCCATGACTTTCAAGGCTCCGTGGTATAGATGGCCCAATCTCCTATGCCATAATTCACCCTCATCCCGACTCACCACTTTATCCACCTTACCCATCAATTTTGCACCACCATCTACATCAAGTTTATAGAGATTCTTCACATGAATCCAAATCTTCTTGGTTTTTCCTGTTTCTTTGTGTCAAAGGAAAAATTTTCCCTCACTAAAAACAGCATCATAGCCTCTATCCTCCAACATTGCGAGTGAGACTTAACTTTTCTTCAAGCATGGTACATGTATTACATATTTTAATAGAAAGGGTCTACCTGACTGTCTCTGGAAGGTAACTGTACCAATCCTGATAGCACTATACCATCCGTCATCACCCATTTCGATATGCATCTGGAGGTCCTTCTCCTCCAAGCTACTGAAAATTTCTTTGTCTCGAATCATGTGAAAGGAAGAACCACTATTCAAGTACCACACTGATCATATTGCACTTAAAACCATGCATGCAATGAGCGAGAAGTCAATCTTAAATTTTGAGGCCAAAGCCTCACCAGCTGCAGATCCTAAAGCCTTCTTGTGTTTTTTTTGTGGGAAATTGGTGGCATAATGTCCATGCTTGTAACAGTGAAAAAAATTCACTTTGGACATGTTGTGCTTCTTGCCATCTTTGCCAGACTCATATTTGGAATTAAATTTCTTTCCTTCCCCTTTCTTTACCTTGGCAGCCAATGCAAAATATTCTTCATCAATATTCTTAGATAAAGATCCACCCCAGGTATTCTGCATGAATTATTCTTGCACCAAATCCGACCAAAGTCGTTCCCAATCTGGAAACTTTTCCCTTCCATTAACAGAGTCCCGATAACTATGCTAACTATTGGGAAGTCCTAGAAGAGCTAGGCTCACTAAGTCATCATCTGTGACAGTAATTACAATTCTCCCAAGCTCATCTCGACATTGGACAAAATTTGTTAAATATTTCAGAATGGTGTCGACTTTCTCCATTTTGATTTTCCTTAGCTTGTCCTTTAGTGCCAATTTTTTATGATCACTACTGCTCTGAAATATATTTGTCAAAGCTTTCCACATTGCATATGGTGTCAATTTTCCATGGATACTTGAGAAAATGTGGTCTCGTACTCCCTCCAGTAAGATTTTCCTCGTCTTTGCAACCTTCTTTTGCCAAGCATCAAGATTTGCAGCTTTTTCTGCAATGGGTTTTGGAATTTCATTGTTGATGAATTATTTCAACCCATTGTCCTCCAATATTTCCTCCATCCTGTATTTCCACGCAATATAGTTAGAGCCACCCTCGAGTGCATACTCCAATCTGAAGCCATTGAAAGCCATTTCAATCCTAATCTGTTTGTCGCACCAAAAATAATTTTGTAAATTCGAATTCTATTCAGTCACAAACTCAGCTTCTCCTCCACTTTAGTGATTTCCTGTGCTCTGGTACCATGTAGAAATTATACAAAATTTTTTTATTTCATGTATTCAATCCGATCAAGCAATGTACTAAAGAAAAATACTGAATACTTCTACAAATAAATTGCGGAAAATAAACACAATCTCCAATCATGACAAGTAAAGAAAGAATGAAATCAAACCACAACATAGATAATTTCCTAGGGAAAGCTTGCTACTCAAAAACCCACTATCTTCTATTGTATTTTCAGCATGGAATCATGAAACAATACAATGCATTCTTGCTCACAAGAATCTCTTCCACTCTGCCTATTGTCTCACACTGTTCTGGAAAAAATCGACCAACACTTAGCCAATTCTCAACCTCTAAACAAGCTTCCTTGCTTGCAAAATTCCTGATGAATGAAATCCCAATTGTTTAGGAATTTTGGCCTTCCAAAAATGCGCAAGGATCATGGGAAATCCAATGTGTGTGTTGGTTTCATGTGTGCAACCCAATAATCCTACAACTGATAGTTAACATCCTTTTAACCTTTGTCTCAACTGGGTCTCCACTGGAACTAACATGCATGCATATATTAATAGTAAATCATCAGTTTCATGTTATATGATCGATTTTGAATTAAATAATATTTAATTCACTTGATCTCTCACTACTGAAACAATTAGTTACGACTAGCTCAACTGGCTTTAACTCGCCTAGATTGATTTAACTGATTTCTCATGCATTAACTAATGCACCAACTACAATTTGAACTCTATTACAACTAGAATTACTCTGCATGCCTCAAAAAATACCCTCAACTCGAAATTCATGAGTTAACTGAGTTTATCACACTCAGTTAACTTTTGCAAGTGATTTTGAGATATTATTACAACTTATTGTCCAACTTAATTAAGGGAAAATTAAATTAGACACTACACCAATTTAATTAATTAAATTGGCCTTCACACTAATGTATCACTAGGACCAGTTGGTCCCACACTAGTGTGTGTACTGTAATTTATTGTTGGACTTCAATAGTATCCTCTCCAAATTACACTAAGGTATGTGGGTTTATTATTATTTGTTTTAGCTGACATATTATGCTTGGCAGGAGAAAGTTCAACATGGATAAAGAGATGGTAGACTACAAGGACTCTCCCTATGAGTCATATGAGAAACATGGTGTGAACTATTCTGATTTGGAAGACACATTGAGAAGCCTAAAGGAATAAATAAGGAGTTGTAGGGTGGATAATGATAGGATCATATAGGCACAAGAGAAACAAGAAGATGTGAATGCAATACTTCTTCAAAACTTCTGAGATTTGTAGAAACACGGGCCACTTAGGATCAACTATGGATAGGAGGACAAGAATAATGGGGCATATAACAGTAGGTCTGTTGGAAGACATGAGATATGGTAGGTTTTTGGACACTCCAAATAGGAGGGGTGATGAGTATAGGTACCATTATAGTTTTGGTTCGGATATACATCATGATCATCATCGGTGTCATCCTTATAGGAGGAGTGACAGGGGATACTTTATTAATGAATTAAATAATTCAAAACCACCTACTTTTGATGGAGACTTGAAGAAACCAGAAGATGCAAAGGCGTGTATACATGGAATGAATAAATTCTTTGAGTTGCATGAGTACACAAAAAATATGAAGGCTAGGATTTCTATCTTCAGTTTGAAAGGTAAAGTAGACATATGGTGGGAAGATGTGAAGTGGGTTAGAGACATCAGAACCGAGGACTTGAGTTGGCATGAGTTCAAAAGTCTCTTAAGGAAGAAGTACTTGTCAGAAAGGTACTACGATGGCAAGGCCAAAGAATTTTATGAGCTCAATATGGGATCAATGACAAATGAGGAGTACATGACACATTTCTTGGAGCTATTGAGGTATGTACCATATATTGAGGATGAGAAGGCTAAATTTTATTGATTTTTTAGTGATTTTCCATTAGCATTCAGAGATCAGATTGAGTATGAAGAGCCTCATACACTTGAGGAAGTCACTGGGAAGCTAAATACTTGCTATGAACATTCAAATCGAATAATGAGTCTCAACAAGGATATAATGGGAAGGAAAAAAGTAAAGGTAAATGGAAACCAAAAAGAGAAAGGCCTTGTAATTTATAAGAGAAAAAAAATGTGGCACTGCAAAAGAAATTGAATGCAACTGGATAGTGATATAGGCCACAATAGAAACATATATCACAACTGTAACATGGAGGTAATTGTGTGGGATGGTTGGAGTGTTGGACAGGTGGTTAGGATCATCTTAAGAGAGATTTTCCACAAAATCAGGGAGGTAGGCCTAAGATATACAATGAACAAGAGGCAAATATTGTTGGGGATGTTGGGCATATAATTCCTTGTATTTATGCATCTGTGGACAACAATTAGGCAGATCACCAGGCTTATATCATTGAGATGGACGGTAACCTTTTTGATTAAGTTATTTCTATTTTGATTGACCCTAGATATAACTATAGTTATATTAATCCTAACTTGGTGGATACGTGTGGCTTGATTAAGGAAATGCATTCAGAATATTGGTTAGTGAAGTTTGCCACAAATGTGAAGAAAAGAGTTCATCATTGGGTTAGAGCTTGTGCATTTGATCTAAATGGTATGCCCACAAGAGCGCACTTGAACGTATTACCATTGGGTTCCTACAATATGCTATTGGGTATGGATTGGTTATACCTTCACAGGACTAAGGTAGATTGTTGTGAAAAAGATATTGAATTCTTGGATGGCAATGGAAAACCAAGAGTCTTAGAGGGAAAGAATAAATCCACATGAGTTAGGATGGTGACAGTCATGCAGGCCAAGCACAGTCATAGGAAAGGGTGTGTGCTATTCACAGTTCATATATCTAGTGAAAAAGGAAATGAAGTTGAGGATGTAGAACTCTTGAGCAGATATCTAGTTTTACAACAATTTCAGGATGTGTTTTCAGCCGAGATTTCCAAGTTGCCACCTCACAGGGAGGTAGAATTTTCTATTGAGTTGGTGCCAGGGGTAGCTCCAGCATCAAAATCACCTTGTAGGACGAGTACACCTGAGTTGGTAGAGTTAAATTTGCAGCTGAAAGAGATGCTTGACAAGGGATTCATAAGGCCAAGTGTATCACCATGGGGTGCATCGGCTTTGTTCGTGAAGAATAAGGATGAAAATCTAATATTTTTCATTAAATACAGGCAGCGAAACAAAGTGACCATCAAAAATAGGTACCCATTACCGAGGATCGATGATTTGTTTGATCAGTTGAAGGGAGAAGAAGTGTTATCTAAGTTCGAATTGAGATCGAGATATCATCAGGTACGCATCAAAGAGGACCCTTACAAGACCGCATTCAAGACTAGGTACAAGCATTATGAGTTTGTTGTAGTTCCATTCGGTTTGACTAATTCCCCAACTACATTTATGTGCTTTATGAACATTGTGTTTCATCCTTTTTTGGACATGTTTGTGATTGTGTTTATTGATGACATTTTGGTATATTCTAAAAATGAGGAAGAACATGTCGAGCATTTGGAAACAGTGTCGAGGTTGTTGAGATAGCATCAATTTTATGCTAAGCTCAAAAAATGCAAATTTTTCCAGACTGAGGTACACTACTTGGGACATGTTTTCTCCAAGGAAGGAATTGCAATAGATCTAGATAAGATAAGGGCCATCATGGAGTGGGTAGCTCCTAAGAATGTAGATGAAGTGAGATCATTCATGGGATTGGAAGGTTACTATAGGAGGTTCATCAGGAACTTCTCACATATTTCTTATATTATTACATCATTGCAGAGGAAAGGTAAGAATCTTGATTGGACAAAGGAGTGTGAGGCTAGTTTTGAGAAGCTTAAGCAGTTGTTGATACATGCTCGAGTGTTAAAGATTGAAGATCTAGATAAGGAGTTTGTAGTGTGTACATATGCTTGCAAGAGAGGACTTGGTGGGGTTCTTATGCAATATGTAAAGGTGGTATACTATGAGTCGTGAAAACTAAACGATAATGAGAATAACTACTTGACACATGATCTTGAGCTAGCAGCGATCATACATGCACTGAAGAGGTGGAGGCACTATCTTCTTGGCAGGCAGTTTGTATCGATGAGCGACCACATTGGGTTGAGGTACTTATTTGAATACCCAAATTTTAATTCCAGACAGGCTAGATGGTTAGGAGAAATCAACAATTTTGACTTCGATATTAGGTACATCAAGGGAAAGAAGAACAAGATCGCAGATGCTATTAGTAGGCGAATACGGATAAATCACTTAGCGATGATGACCTCCTATGGGACAAAATTACAAGATAGGATCTTGCAGGTAGTTCAACAGGAGCATAGGTATATGGAGTTTGTGCACAGGTTGTAGTAGAGTACAAGTGTTGGTACATGTACAAGTACTGGTGTTGGTATAGGTATGGGTACAGGTGGTGGTACGGGTATAAGTACAGGTACACGTGTACAATATTTGGACTACCGTATCACAACAGAAGGATTGGTTAGATTTAGAGACATGATATATGTACCAGACAATAGTGAGCTCAAGAAGGTGATCTTGAGGGATTTTCATGTGAAACCATATTCTGGTCACCCAGCCTACTAGAAAACATTGATTGTATTAAAGAGGTTCTATTATTAGCTGAATCTAAAGGGGGATGTGGCAGATTTTGTAGCTAGATGTTTGGATTGTCATATGGTTAGGGTAGAGTTTAAACATCTAGGTGAACTGCTACATTGGATTGCGATACCAGAGTGAAAATGGGAAGTCATTTCCATGGACTTCATCATAGGTTTTCATAAGACAATTGGACAACATGAGTCCATCATGGTTGTTGTGAACAAGTTAACAAAGGTTGCACATTTCACTCTAGTGAAAACTACTTATTCAGCTATCGATGTAGCACATGTGTTTATCAGATACATAGTCATATTGCATGGTGTTCCAAACAAGATTTTGTTTGATAGGGATGGGAAGTTCACTTCCAAGTTTTGGAAGGAGTTGTTTTCAGGGTTGGCCACTAAGTTTACCTTCAACGTGAATTATCATCTGTAGATAGATGGACAGACTGAGAGGGTCAACAAGATACTAGAGGATATGTTGAGGATGTATGTGATGCATCAACAGTGCAAGTGGGAAGAATATCTTCCATTGGTAGAGTTTTATTACAACAATGGGTATAAGGAGTTATTGAATATGAGTCCATTTGAGGCTATGTATGGGCAGAGTTGCAACACTCCTATCAGTTGGAGTTGTGAAAATCTACTGCAGTGTATTGGTTTATTTTTTCCTACTTGATTTAATTATTACAAGTTATTTCCAGAAATTAGATTCAGAAAATACCGAAAATAAACAAAACTACAACCTATACATGCAGATCATTTACTGAATAATACACTCATGCAACAAAGTGACACATGGATTTTTGGAAATAAGTCCCCAGAAAAACCCAAAGCGGGAAAAGCAATGCAACGGATATGAGGGTTATTATTAAGTAGTTCTGAGTACAGTAAATCTGGGTTCTAGATCTTGAAAACTCGACAGAGAATAAAAGATATCAAATCTACAGCTAACATGAAGATCTAGAGTGAAATATATGACTTACCCACACCCTAAAATGGGATTTATAGGACTCAGCCCGGATCTAACCCTAGAAACCCTTAGTGTTGCCCCTGAAGCCTTAGTGTCATCCCTGCTAGCCTCAAATGCCACTGTGCTGCAGTAGAAGGGACTGTGTAACCCCTGGATGGGTCCCACAACCTAACGTTGGCCCTAAAATCCCCTCTGTGTGATTTCTAAAGCCTCCGAGTGCCTCTATGTTGTCCTGCGTAGCACTTGCGTAGCGGCTACCTTGCTTCTCTGTGTTGTCCTTTTTGCTGCTCCTCTACCTCTTACTGACTCTTGGCTCTTGGAATCAGATCATTCCCTCAACCAATACTATCCCTTGCTGCGGTAAATTCCTCTATAAATTCTTAGAAAAGCCACCCTAGAATTCCATATCTATTCCTTAGCTTTGCAAAATTATGTGTATCTTCAACTGACCCTCAAGCCTTTCTCTTATACTTTTTTGTTGAACCCTTCAACGACCAAGATTAAATCATCCATCAATGACTGAGATTAAAATATTGCTTGATCCATGTGAATTAAGACAGTTTGAGCACATGTGTTAATTAATTCACTTTAATTATTTTGTTTTCCTAAGTTAGACTTAGGAAATCCATTAAAAATAATTAGTTTTTTGAATAACTTAAACACCAATTGAAATTTATAAAATACATTTCTGGGTCTTGTAGATCAAGTGTACTCTACTCCCTCCAAATAATTTGGGAGCTAGAGCACAACTGATTCTACCGCAAGTACACAAAATCTCAACACTCCCTCTTAGCATCAGGTGTGTGCTCTAGCATTACATCAAACCATGCATTACAAGATCTTGAGTACTGGATATGTGTTGTTGATAATTGGCTTGCTGCCCTCCATCTACTGCACTGTCGCTCTCTATATTTCTACCCATTCCACTGTCACTGACACTGCTACATATGTACTACAGCTCCCTCTCAAATTGTTGTATCATGTTGCCCATAGCACTGCCATTGCTAACTGCTGCACTGCAACTCAGTTGCTGAGAAGTAAGAAATTGGATAACTTTGACCAACTGTTTGACAGATAAGTCAAGTTTCTTTCCACCACTAAAGCTCCCTGGATGCTAAATCACGTTGTCCTCCTAGAGACACTCTCATGCTGCAACACTGCACTACGTGATCCTAGCTTCTCTGTGCTGCTTAAGTCCCATCAGCCTCACTGCGCTGCTGCCTCCACACTGTTGTTGCCTCTACATAACATTACTCACTCTTCAGCTCTTCAGCTCTCTCTTTCTCTTCAATGTGGTCATATGAAACCATCTCCCAACTCATCTCTCTACCATCTTAAGGCTCCCATAGCTCGTATGTGATACAAGAGTAGGTCTGACTCAAGGATCCCACCTCCATCTGTAGCTCTCTACAGATCCATGTCACCCCACCTCTTCTCTCGAGGGGCATGAGCACTCATGGTTGATCCATCATTAGAGCCATCATCATTTATTGTTGCATCCTTGGAATCAGAAGCTCCTTTGCCCTTCTTCTTAGGACAACTGTTGGCGAAATGACCAAGATCACCACAATTAAAGCATCGGATCTTATGGAGGTCCTTATTCTTCTTCCCTTGTTGCTTTTTTTCCCTTAATGTAAGGGCTGCATCTTCCTCCTCTTCCTTCTTCACTCTGGCTGATCCACTTCCTCCACTAATAGACTACTTCTTGGTGATCCTCCTAATCTCCTCTTAGTGGAGAATAGCCCACATGTATTCCCATTATGGTAACACTGCTCTTCCCAGAATGCTCTGGAAAAACGTTTCCCATTCTTCAAAGAAAAAATTTAGGGTCGTCCTCACTAGGAGCCTTTCATCTGGATTAGCACCCATGCCAATCAACTAGTCTCAGATAGCTTGAAGTCTGAAGAGAAATGGATCTATTTCTTCATCCTTCATTATTTGGAACATCCACATTTGGTTCTCAAGAAGAATTATTCTTTGTACAGAGCCTCCTTGGTACATCATTTCCAAGGCAGTCCACATGTCATTTGTTGTAGTCTTACCATCAATATGAGGGATCATGTGGTCCTTGAATCCGTCTATGATAAAACGCTTCATCCGCGCTTGATTTTATTCATACTTCTTGAGAGGATCTACATTGGTTTGTACAACAATAACTTTCTTTGCATGATCTTTGAGACCATACTCATCCAGAACTAAGAGGATTCTAGCCTTCGAGATAACATAATTGGACATGTCGTCTAATTTATCTTGATCCCTTAGTCCATATCGAGCCATCTTTGCTCAGATCTGATAGAAACAATACTTCTCCCTCTGGATCTAGGTTTCTTTGTGACTATAAACCCACTAGTAGCTGCTTCCACTGAAAAATGATTTCCCTCTTGGAAATCCTCCACCAAAACACAAACAGACAAAATTCTTCGATCCTCCTTGTTATCACTAAAAAAATGAAGCATCATTTGAAAAAGTCATATAGGTTCATGTGTCAAAGGTAGGGCTGTAGGGTTCATTTTTATTTACTTGGTCAAGGAAAATTTTAATTTTTTCTTATTTAATCTTACCCTAAGGTCTAAACCCACTCACTTTCAAATCCCTTCATGTCACATCACTCATAATTTTCTGACAGTGTTTCCAAGACCCTAGATAATGCACAACAGTTAGTCAGATAAACCATGCCATTGAGGAAAGAGGTGAAACATGTCAGGAAAATGAACTTGCATTTGAAATCTACCAATATAAAGTTGAAAGATCAGGTTAAATACCTCCATGAACAACTTGAACTAATCCATGAGGAGTTCGAGAAAAAGGGCCTTAAAATGATAGTAATTGAGGAGCCAATTTCTTAACTCATCATCAATGAGGAAGAAACACCTCAAGACTCATATTTTAAGTTGATTTATGATTTTAAAGGTCAGTGGCATGTTAGAAACTAATTTTTTACACCCGGAAAGTATATTTTTGAAGCTACAGAGAAATCTGGAATTTTCAATGTTTTCAACAGTTTCGTAGCGTTTCCTAGGCTTGAAGCTAGGAAAACGCTACGAAACTACTGTAGATTTATTTTTGTATTTTGAACCATTTTGAGAAGCTTCTAAAGGGTAAAAATGATATGGTAGAGGTGTCAAGACATGAATAATACAGTGCAGAAGGAAAGAATAAGAAAATTTGATGGCAAAAGACATTTTTGTAATGCTACGAAACTATCATACTTTCGTAGCGTACTATTTTGAAGCTTTATAAGTTGTTTTTTGGGTAGTTTTGAATAGCTCGGTAATTCCAAGGGATCAGAGGACTATGTTAGCATTCATTCAAGACTTAAATACCAGGAGATGAAGACAAATCATCAGCCAAATCATGCATTGAAGATAAGGACAAGTTTTCCTAAAAAGTAGGGTTTGTTTCTAGATTTAGAGGAGGTAAATTAAGAGGTCATGTAGTGATGAGTTTCATCACACCCTATTCTAAAATGTGAAGGAATATTTGTCAAATATGTAACTAATATTAGGAGATAAGGTAGTTGATGTAATAATGAACAGTTTGAGACCTATTAGGAAAAGGACTGTCAAATAGAATCACTATCATTTCCACATTAATATAGATGTTTTCTTGTTATGCAAGGTGTAATTAGAAATTTTTTGATGAATCTAGTCATGAGGAAAATCATCTCATCATGTAACTAGTCTATTACAGGGCAGATATTCGAATTTGTATGGGTTGGAGACTTTTTTGACAAAACTGCAGTTTTATGTAATTGATTGTTTTCAATAATACAATAGACTTGTTTCTTGACCAACATGAGGTTCTAATTGATTTTTTAGTGTTTATCTGATCTATATTTCCTATGTGTACCATTTACAGTGGTTTTCATATTTAATACTCAGAATTCATTCATGTAATGCTCTGACTTCCTTTATAGATGAATTAACTGTGTTATTTCCTGTTTCAAGAGTGCTTACCTTTGCTAAAAACTCTTACCTGCCTTAGCTTCCATGTCAAGTGAACTTACTACTGAATTATTTCTTTGTTGACTCCATAAGCCCAATGTTTGCAGACTGATGTTATTTTCAACCTACACTTAGCACAAACAAGTCATTTTTCAAGTAGAGTTAGCCATCTAGTTTATCATTATCAAATATCATTAACCCTTTTTGAGAGATCCCTCTCAGACTGAAGAGGCTAAGATTTAGTCACAAGTTGGTTTGAAACAATTACATAAATTTGTCTGGTTAGCAGCCAATCAGGTGCAATTTTGTGATAACACTCCTGATCAAATCTTAGATCTGTTTGTATCAGATCTACTGAATAACTGTCTTCCTCCCACCTTTGTTGCCTTAGCTAGGCACAATTTTACACCTACATAATCTCTACCCCTCCAGCGCTGCTAAAGATCTGAAGCATTGCTTCCAGATCTTGGAAAATTTTTCTGCAACCGGAGATATGACTAGACTGTGTCTTCCTAGCTGGCCCAACATAGTCCCAGCGCTACCTAGAAGTGGACTGCGTAACCCTAGACTGGGTGGCGCAGTTCTTATGCTGCCCTTGGAAGGGTCTGTGTAAGCCAGAAGGCCTTCTACAGCTTCAGCGTTGTCCTATTCTGGATCTGCGTCCTCCTGCTGTCAAGATGCCCTTTCCGGATCTGTTGCTTGTTCTGCCACCCTACAAAAAAAATATTTCTTCAGCTAATTGCTGGAGATTCAGCTTGATCTTCCGTCGCTCTGATACCATGTGAAAAATCTACTACATTGTACTGGTTTATTTTCTCCTACTTGATTTAATTATTACAAGTTATTTCCAGAAATTAGATTCAGAAAATACCAAAAATAAACACAACTACAACCTACACATGCAGATCATTTATGTAATAATACACTCATGCAAAAAATTGACACATGGATTTTGGACATAAGTCCCAGAAAAAAAGAAAAGTCGGAAAAAAGGTGCAACATATATGAGGGTTTATTATTAAGTAGTTCTGAGTACAATAAATATGGGTTCCAGTCTGGAAAACTTGACAGAGAATAAAAGATATCAAATATGTAGCTAACCTAAATATCTAGAGCCAAATATATGACTGACCCATAGCCTCAAATGGTATTTACAGGACTCAGCCCGAATTTGACCCTAGAAACCCTCAGCGCTTCCCCTGAAGCCTCAACGTCAGCTCTGCTAGCCTCAAATGCCACCGCGCTACACCAGAAGGGACTGCATAACCCCTGGATGGGTCCCACAGCCTAACGTTGGCCTTAAAATACCCTCTGTGTTATTTCTAAAGCCTCCCAATGCCTCTGCACTGTCCTGCATAGCACTTGCGTAGCAGCTGCGCAACACTTACATAGTTGCTGCCTTGCTTCTCTGCGTTGTCCTTTTTTGCTGCTCCTCTGCCTCTTACCGAATTTTGGCTCTTGGAATCAGATCATTCCCTCAGCCAATACTACCCCTTGCTACAGGAAATTCCTCCAGAAATTTTTAGCAAACCCACCCTAGAATTATAGATCTATTCCTCAGCTCTACAAAATTATGTGTATCTTCAATTGACCCTCAAGCCTTTCTATTATACATTTTTTTTGAACCCTTCAACGGCCAAGATTAAATAATCCAGCAACGACTGAGATTAAAAGACTGCTTGATCCATGTGACTTAAGACAATTTCAACACATGTGCTAATTAATTCACTTTAATTATTTTATTTTCCTAAGTTAGACTTAGGAAATCCATTAAAAATAATTAATTATTTGAATAAATTAAACATCTACTAAAATTTCTCAAATCCATTTCTAGGTCTTGTAGATCAAGTGTACTCTAGTCCCTCCACAAAATTTGGGAGTTAGAGCACAACTGATGCTACCTCAAGTACACAAAATATCAACAAGAGTGACATGGTTAACAAGGTATTCATTGGAACAAATATGCTGGTAGAAATGGAACAAGAAATATAGGTGATCAAGAAGAACTCGAAGGGAACACAGAATATGAAGAAGATTTATGCAGATATGAACAAGTTGCTCAAGGAGTTTCAGGTTGGGGATCATGTGTACTTGCGTATCAAGCCCAAGGAGAGCTCCATGCAGATTGGATCATGTGCCAACTACCACCATTATTTTTTGAACCCTTCACGATCATTGAGAGGATCAGACCAATGGCCTATCAACTTGAACTACCTTCCACAGTGAAAGTACATGATGTTTTACATATATCATTTCTTAAGAAATATGTTAAAGATGCTAATCATATAATTCACTGGTTTGTATTGCAGGTGGAACCCGATGGAGAATTCCAGTCGGAGCCTCTGTGTATATTGTAGAAAAAGGTTCTCATGCTCCATAATCGAGCAATAGAGAAATTTAAAGTGCAATGGAAGCACTTTGGTCCCGATGAATATACATGGGAGATGGAAGATTAGATGCAGGCCATGTATCCTTCCTTGTTTATCAATTGAGGCAAAGTAGTTTTGGTGTGATGTTGGTTTTTGTTTAGCATATGTTTTAGAGATGTTTTGATGTATGTACATATGTATGTGGATGTAAATACCACCACTGTTATGGGTAAAACTACCCTAAGGTCTGGGTTGAGGGACTTAACAGAGCGGAAGGCATACAACAACAAAAAGCAATCAAATCAAAGGTCCTAATGCTTAAACTAGTAAACTAGGGATAGGTGACCTTACCCATATGTCCTACATTTGAGGTCGTTCCCGCAAGGTGAAAACCCTTTGCTTCTCCTCGTGCTTCAAGACCTGCAACTCACTTAAGACAAAGCACATAGACTAGTTGTACAATTTATATATCCTAAATTTTAGTATGTTAGATCATATAAAATTATAAAATATAACATGAAATAACGATTACAAGATCATTAACAATTATAAGAAGCATATAATACCATGACATTGGGAACGGGGAAAAGCTTCTTTATTGATGTATGTAAAAAGAAAGTGGAGATATCACCTGAAATCAACCACAACTCCAAGCGAAACCATTCTATGGATCCGTCCAGCCCAAGCCTCAACAATCTTCTTCCATAAAAGGTGCACAAGGATGTCACATAAAGGAGGTAAACATCTCAAGAAGGAAACAAGGGTTTCCTGAACCTGGGAAGTGCATGAGGTACAAGGATAATCATGCTTTGATCTGGGCTATAACAGGCTATAGTATCAATAGCATTCTCTCTCCTTCCTTAGGCCTTCCCAATGAGGTTTATTTATACTTCCTCAAATCAGTTTTTCAATTGGGAAACAGTTTGGCCATGGGATGGTGTAGGTTGTCTTCAAGTAAAACCCGTAAACCCCGCCCAATTAATAGAGAGTTTATATATTTTTTAATATTTTAAATTGTATACGCAAGTCAGATATGAGCAGACCCGTGTCTGCACGTGTGTAAGACAAGGCAGAGTTGCGTATGGAATTTAAAATATTGTTTTTTAAAGAGTTGACCAAGTCTGAACGGAAAAGGCTTCCCAAGGCCAATACATATATCATAAAGTATATAAAGGTGATAAATGATGCTATAATATATACCCCTTAATATATGAGGTCAGAAGGGGTACATGATGGCCGAAATGTATTATGTGCATAAGAAAGAATCTTGCGAGGACTTGAGAGGACTTTACTAGATTTCAGCCTGCCAAAAACCAGTGAAAGAAATTAGAAAGTAAGCTCATGTTTGAGGTGGGCATACCCATGCTCAATGAAAGTAAAGCATGTCCACATAACAAGTATGGATCATATCCAATATGTATACAAGTATAGCAGAAACTGTAAAGTACATAGTGAATCATCTAATCACTGCCCATAAGTACATATCAAAGTCATGTCAAAGTATCACATATATAAGATTGATCAATGATGTTGTAAAGGTATCTGATCACTGAAGTCACAACTGAATCTCCAAGTACCAAATCATAAGTGGTGGAAAAAGTTGTACTGCATGCAACTCGGGTGCTAACATATAGAATGTTTTTGTAATGAATTGCAACATATAAGGGTGAATGGTGTCACTGGTAGAAAATTGAAGGAGATGTCAAAGTGAACCAAAGCATGCTAATGCAAACCCGAGGTCTTCACCGATCACTATGGTAAAATTCTACACATTGGGAATAAATGAGTTGAGGTCGAGGATGTGAGAAATCATTTGATTACCGGTCATTAACGTATACCGTTAACAAACATGAGACAAGTCACTGATAATGATGGTGAGAGTCAAGGTTCCCCAGTACAATCTAACAAGTGTGAATGAATGATTTGAAGTCGAACACTTGATATAATCTACCAATTAGAAGACATTGATTTATTCTCACTATCGATAGCGAAGGAATCTACCACTAATGACTGCAAACCCTAAGGTACTAACAAAAGGACTCTATACCTTATTCCCAGAGCAATGTGTCAGAGTCGATGGGAAAAGATCTGTTGGAAGGAAGGAATTAAGGCATCCCACATCAATACAATACGAGTGTAACCCACATTCCAAAATTTGGAAGGAATCAGATGAAGAAAATTGAAGTAACCAACCTGAAGCACATTTCTGACATGCACAAAATGTAGCTAGCGCATGATAGAAATCCTCTGAACCAACCAATAATGAAATTTGACAAAGAGGCGAGGAATCCACTGATAGGGTCAAATGAAAACCAAGGCACAGAAAAAATCCCAGGTGTGATAATGAAAGATGAAATTGAACATAAGGGAAACCACTCAATTAAAGACCCATGGTGTTTATCAAATTCTCAGCACAAGGTCACCTATCAATAATGTAAATAGGGCCAGGGTGTGGCTCTAGGTTTACTCTTAGAGCAATTTGTTGAAGTCGATAAGAGACAAACCCCCCGGAAAGAAGTCAATGGATACCTTATCAAACCAGCACAAGAAAAGGACCAAATAGTTGATGTGATAGAACAAGACTCTGACAGACTGAGGATAGCCGACAGAAAAATGAGTCAAGGGACACCACAGAAAGGTCGACTTAGGTTTACTTCCCTTGGAAAAAAGCACGACTCATTTTGACTATGGAAGCATATGATAAGTTTGTATAAGTTTGTCATACAGTAAGCACGAACAAACCCTCTATATGATTGGAAGAGATAACCAATCGGGGAGCACTAACTTGATAACAAGGTTATGGCTTCTCCTAATTCAAACTGAAACCCATCCCAAAATGGAGAAAATACTTAGCTTTTTTGTGCTTTATTCAAGGGCGACACAACTGACTCTTAGCTACCATCAAATATGGAAGTAATGTCCCGATCCTCTTCTTTTTGGGATATTTTATTTTTTTTGTCTTTTTCATATTGAAATCCTGAAAAAGAATAAAACAATTCCTATAGTATAGTGGATAGAATGAGTGTCGATGAACATATGATCTAGTTCATGGGATAGGAACAATCCCATGCTCAATGCAAGGTGTTGAAACTGGTAAGTGACACTCAGAGGAATGTTCTGTCCATGGAAAAAGGGTGTTGAGTTGCAGAGGCTAACTGATTACAAGGCTGAATTTGCAAAAATACATGGTAAAAAAGATGGCTCATACACGAGTCCAAGTGAAGACGAATTAAGGCCAAGATATACAAATGGTCAATATGCAATGTAGAAAAATAGCTTAACAATAAGATGGGAGCCTCGAGGGTATAAAGCCAAAAAGATAGTGAAGAAGAAGAAGAATGAAGCTTCGTCTCATAAGTCATGGCACAACTAAAGATGACTCCTGAGCCTACACAATTTGTAGCATGGGCAACATATTCTAGTGAGGATCTAACTATGAAGCCCATGTAAAGGATGGATCTACCATCGTATGATGATTTATAATTTGGCGAGTGAAAATGGTTTAATAATCATAACATGATGGGGTCAGCCCTATGGAAATATTTCAGTATGGAGATAGTATGAATGAATTGCAATGGAAAGTGAATTCGCTAACCTATATGCCAGTTCCAAAAAAAATACCTGCCATGACAGGTCAACTGTCATGGAATCGAAGCAATGATGGAATCATCTTGAAATCGTCAAATGGACTTGAAAACAACCTATCCCAACACTTACAAGCCAAAAGGTAATAAAGTCTTGGACAAATTCAAAAAGTAAACTCAAAACCTTAGACAAGTGGGTCTTGAAATTTTTTTGAATTTTGTGCATAAATAAGCGTTTTGAACTCACATTTGGTCATTTGTGCTTTGAATAATTTGAGAAAGAGCTCTGGAGCAAAAAATCCCCAACTTCAATCCGGACAAATTCTCAGCCAAATCAACCCAAATATTCTAGGTAATCTTCTCAATCAACTTACTAATCCATTTTATTATCAATTCAAGCAATTTTATTTGAATTTCACCGTAGGATTTAAGTTTTTTGAGAAACCCTCTGCGTATACACAGGTGCATAATTTCGAACTCACGTCTAGAAACGACCGTGTAAGAAGGAACTTGTGTATGCGTAGAGAAAATTTTTAAAATGAAAAGCTAATGGATTTTTTATGAATTGCTTCAGGTCACTTCCCAGAACTCCATGACACTTCCAAAAATGAAATATAACAGTAGAATAATGATCTAAATGCAATCACTTGAATAAGGACTTGACTGGACCGCTACTAGCCATGTCATGCATTTCGTCAAACATATCAAAAATATATAATCTACACGTTTAAACAATAGATATGAACACAATGTTCTCATACTTATCTGAGAACCGCTAAGAAGCATTGTTGCCTCATCACATTAGTTGCATTATCATCTATTAGGTCATAGATTCATTTTTCATTCATTTAAAAGTCAAAACATGATGAGAGACATGCATCATTATTAGCATAAAACACATTCATAACTAGCATAGAAACAACTGAAATGGAAAGAATAGAACAACCATATTAGCAACATAATTAAAATAATATTTACCCATCAATACAAGAGGAAAGAGCTCTTATTAGCATAAACAAAATGCAACCAAGTCTGGGACTTACACGTACCACCCAACCATAGACATGGTTGAACCAAATCTCTCTTCAGCTAGACACCAGCATGCCACATTCCAAGCATGAATGTGGGATCTCACAAAACAAATGAATCAAAACTAGGCCAAACCAACTCAACCCTCAACCAATGGTTCCACCTTATAGTTGGACATCACTAACCATCACCAAATCGGTCTCTACCCAAGTTGTCGAGGGATCCAGAGTGTTTGTTCCAACCAAGGATCCAAGACTAGTAACTCAACCCACAACTATTTTCGGGCTCCAGAGTGTTTGTCCAACCAAGGCTCTAGGACTAGTAACTCAACCCACCAAGGGCTTCAAAGTGTTTTTCCAACCAAGGAAATAGGAACTGATAAATAAACCCACAAATAATGAACATGAGAACCAACCAGAAAAAGAACAAACAATGAAATGAACCCACAGCACCATGACTATTCAGAAAATGTCAAGGCTAAGAAAATCCATTGTTAATATAATCAATCCTCCATGCCAATGACAAATCATGACCAATAAATTGCATGCATATGCTATGCATGCCAAAACTAGTGAGGAAAAAATACATGCAACTCGATACCTGCAAGAAAAACACATTGTAGCTGTTGATCCCAATGTCATCTTGTGCTTTCCTTCTCTTCCTTTGATTTCTTTCTCCGAAACTCCAAGTATGCCACACTCTCCAAGATTTCTCCAAGAAAAATACATGCGTCCAAGGTTATGAGAGAGAGAGAGAGATAATAGAATGAGAGCTCCAAAACTGAGCTGACAAAAGTTTGTGAACCGATCCTCATAATCCGTTTTATTAATGAGGAATTTATTTTCTTCAAATTTCCATTATTTTCCTTCATTTTCCTCCTCACATGCAACTTGTGAACTTTCACCTCCCTTTTCTCCTAATTTTTATTATTTTCATAAATAAATGCCAATAAATTCCACTTTTCCTTTCCAAATCCTTAGCCATTTCCTTTACCGATTTCCATAGACATAATAAACCATATGAACACCCACACTAGGATGTTTTCCCCAACATTTAGCTTGGAATACATGTCCCATGACCACGGTTATTACTTTTTATTTATTAACTTTTATTACATGGAATTTCACCAGGATTGTTGTAGATCTGCCATGATATTTTTGGATGAGAAGTTCATAGTTGTAAGTATGGTCGAGGTTGAGTATAATGTTGCTAGCATGACTAGCTATGAGGTAGGATGAAGAAGCTCCTTAGAGAGTTGTTTGGGTAGGTTTTGAATATGACAGGGATACATTGTGATAATAATGAGTCGGATCCGATTGGCAGAGAATCTCGTATATTTTTTAGACTGATATGTCTTCATATATTGACACAGTGCAGCTATATGAAAAAATCTTAGGCTTGTGGTTGGCACATCCATGAAAGGGAGGATGAATAAGGTATATATATATATATATATATATATATATATATATATATATATATATATATATATATATATATAGTACAATATTTGATTTGGGGTCTTGTATGAGCAGGAGATTGTTGTTATTGAGACACTATGATTACCATATATGAGCACAATGATATGTTTTTTTATCTATAGAGAGTAGGATCGTTCGAGAACACTGGGCCAAGTCTTCCCCCCTTTCTAAGTTCCCAGGGTGAGGAATTGAGATGGAGGGGTCCTGGGGCTGAGATTTCTAGACAATAGGGTCGTATATGTTACTCTACTATCTATCACCCATAGGGTTAGAGATGTTAGCTCCCCTATCTTGGTATATGGAAAGTATACCCCATTTTTCATCATACCCATAAATTGGGCTTGTTGGGAATACCTCTCCTCATCTTGCCAACAATTTGAGAGTGTACTTGGGGGTGTACAACCCAAACCAATTATGATGTAGGTGTTCTACCACATGAATCTTGAGGGTCATTGTTGGAAAGATCAATGGGAAATAGGATGGGTTGAGATGTGCCCCCCTATATCACCTATTGCTCGATATGGGTTTGTAGATATTTAGCACCCTCATTATATTCTAGCTTGATAAGTGCTCCTTTATGTGATTTTCAGGTTGATACATGCCCCCTTATTCAATTCTGGATAGAGAATAAGCTCCTCGACATGTTTTCAGGTTGGGATGTGATCTATGATGTTTTTTAGGATTGATATGGGCTCTCTAATGTTGACGTGGGTCATATAAATGGCTCCCTGTTGATGTTTCTTAGGTAGTAGCATTGGGATCCCTCCTAGTAGTGATTTCGGGTGGTAATAGTGGCTCCTTGATGAATAAGGGGTGGTATCTTAGGCTCCCCTCCGATATCAAAATATTATTCTTTTAGATTCATTAATGATCAACATATGAGTAGGGGAAATCAAGAGATAAATAGGAATACACAAGAGATGAGAAAAAATGAGCAATGCCGAAATTTGATGATGAGGTACTTGAGATTGGATATGATTTGATGATATTATATTTGCAATGATTACATGATGCAATTGGAATTTCTCCCTAGCTAAGATGGAGTGTTAATTTGTAAGCTCATTGAAAAATTTCAACCATGGGATGAGATTCATCTTTTTGAGAGGACCAATTTTGACTATTTAAGTGCTTAATTTGGACAAGGGAAAGTGTATTTTTGAATTAAAATCCACATGTGCATATTTTATCACATAAGCCCTAACGAAAATTGGGCACCTTTGGAAGGCTATACATACAATTCAAGTGAACCTAATTTGGACATCATCATGAGACATTCCTCTATTCTCTTACTTGGTTTTATCTCACATGGGTTTGAGGCACGTCCACAAAGAATTGGTTCACATGAAGGAGAAATTGTAGGGTTTGAAGCTTGCATATCTATTTTAGGGTTTTGGGTCACAGTTGCAGGATTTTCAAAGGAAATTTTCGATTGTAGTCGCAGGCTTATAGGCTCAAGGTAGCGACTAGAATATATCACTCACATGCATGTATCTTCCTCCATGTGACTGAAACCTGAAGGCTAAATTTTTAGTTGACTAAATTTTCTGCTCGTTGACCACAGATTTCGGTAGTTGACTGCAAACAGTGACAATTGATTACAAGTTCCTGAATCACGGTTTTTATTATTGGCATGGTTGGGTTCATCTCATGGATATTGTTTAGTTGATTTTTGCTGGACAGGTTTATGATTGAAGATATGGATCATTTTAATATATCTTTGCTAAATCATTAAATGACAATCTAATAAGAAGAAAAAATTGAAAGGTTTTCCCCCATAGTAGGATTTTCCCTAGTCTTCGACCAACCCTGGTGTCTCTATGTGTGAATTATTTTCTTCTATTTTTCCTTTATGTTTTGTTGCATGGATGATAATGTTTTTCTTTCTATATAATTGCATATGTTGTTGTAATGAAGTAAAAAAGACTAATGTTATAATGTTGTGGGTTGAATTTTGTATGTGAACAATGAAATGCAATTATCAAAGCCTAAATAAACATATATCCCTAAGAAAAATTAACACAAAGTTCCATTTTTAAACAACCCTTTTTTGTTCTTTAGGTTGACCTTTTAAAATTGCAACTTTTTATAATTTAAGTTAAAATCGACATAATGAAGAATGATTGGTTGTTCCTCAAACATGACTATTTTTTCCTTCAATTCGTTACAAATAGCTTTTATTGCCACATAAATTGCTCTTCCCAATTATAGGTAGCATTTTTATCATCAATTTCCATCTCATTGGGAACGATTGTGAACCTTAACTTAATATTTAGATATCTCAATAGTATCTCTATTTCTTCTTGAACTGAAACAAAAATTGTGTTTAATTTATCAAGGGTTTTATTAAGGAAATAATTGTCTCCTCCATCTCTAGAAATAATAATAGTTGGATTCATTTGATGAGTATCAAATAAAGCATGTGTCTTGCTTCTTAAAATAGAAGTACTTATTTATGATAAATTAAGAGATTAAATTTCCTTATGATTACATGTTTGTCATTGCTTCCTGTATAAATCATTAATGCTCAAAAGAGTATGAAAATCATCTTAAAAATCTAGCCATTGAACTTCAATGACATTATACTAATATTTTCAATTACCCCCTCCCTTGATAAAGTATCGACACTCTATTAAATATTGTGTGGTATTTAGTACAAATCAAATGTGCAAAAAATAAACCATTTGGGTCAAAACCATCACTACTTGGAGTTTTAAGCATCTGGGGACTATTAAAATATTCAGAGAAATAATCAAAGTGGGAGCCATTCCTGACTATGATCTCCCATTTTGTAATTAGCGATGTGATAAATTGCTTATTCCTTCTTTGATTGAATAAGTGGAACTAGTGCTTCCACTATTTTCATATTACTATAATGAAAATTTTGTCACAAATAAATTAGGGTGGGAGGAAAGGTCTACCCTAAAACCCAAATATTCTCACATAATAAAAAAACACTTTAGTTCAAGAACACATTTTCCCTTTAAGAATTCATATGCTCCAAAGTTCTTTCATTTCCTCAATCAAGGCTAAAGGCGCCCATTCTCTGCAACACATAGAGGAATCCATTTTGAATCTAATCGAAATTGAAAGTAGCCTTATCCTTCGATAAGGAGGGGCACCATGATCCGGATTTTATGCAGGAACACAATAGAATACACATATAGCCATAGATACAGATATGCAGTGGAAATAATGCTTCATTTTATTATAATCAAATTATTGAAATAAAATAGCTAGGGCGCTGGTAGCGTATCTCTGAGAAGAGATGTGGCGGCTACAGGCCTCTGAACTGTGTTACATAACTGAAAGTTGTTTACAGACAGAATGGAAATAAATAGCTAGGGCACTGGTAGGCTTATCTCTGAGAAGAGATGTGGTGGCTACATGCCTATGAACTATGTTACAAAACAACTGACTGAAACATGCTTATAGAAATAATGGAAATGGACGAGCTAGGGCACTAGTAGCGTATCCCTGAGAAGAGATGTGATGGCTACCAGCCCCCTCAACTGTCTTACAATGAGGCTCGAAGGCCTATTTATTGTTGAGAAACAATGTAAAACCTGAAACGTCCAAAAGCCTAACCCTAGGAGATGAAGCACCAAAATTGTAGGCCCCGTTTGGGTAAGTTGGTGTTTCAACTTCCCGATGACGTAACTTTGGCATCCGATATCCGTTTGATGCGCTCAATAGCTCGTTAGAAATATATATCCGAGGACTACAACTTTTAAGTGAGGAACATTGGTCTATGACCCATGCTATTCCCCGTTCTCCCAAAAAGCATCGTTTAGGGCCTCAAAACGGCTTCGAAAGTTCATGACCTGAAAAACTGCTAAAAATAGTAAGTTGTGCTGAAACTTACAAACTGAAAGAAATTATGGTGGGGGTTCAAATGGACTTGGTGGGTGGCCACCAATATCCACTTGGATCATTAAGTCCCAAAAACAGCTCCGGGTGTGCAGGTACCGAAACCTGCTAAAAATAGTAAGTTGTGTTGAAGCTGAAAAACTGAAAGAATTGATGTTGCGGGTCCAAATGGAATAAGTGGGAGGCCACTGATGTCCACCTGGATCATTCCTCCCTCCTTAGGAAGCAATGGTCTCCATTGCATTAAGTTCCTCCATGGGGGGGGAATTTTTCTGAATTTGGTATTAGATTTGTCTAAGATGTCGCGGACTTGTTGGCGGACATGCTGGATGTAGATGTGTTGTCGGTGGGCAGCCATTGAAGGATCTGGTCAAATTTATCCATCATCGCGTTCCTTTATTTCTCGAGGGCATCCTCAAGCAATATTTTGATAGGATCTCCTGCTCCCAGCTCGTCTTTCTTTCCTTTCGCCATGGGGGGTCGTCGGGGTTGCAAGGTTGAACTCCTTATACCCTGGCCGCGTTGGGGACATGAAAAGAAAAATAGAGAAAGAGCAGACCGCTCTGATACCACTGATCCAGATTTTATGTAGGAACGAAATAGAATACCTATACCCATAGATATATAGATGCAACGGATATAATGCTTCATTTTATTATAATCAAATGACTGAAATAAAATAGCTAGGGCACTGGTAGCGTATCCCTGAGAAGAGATGTGATGGCTACCAGCCCCCTGAACTGTCTTACAATGAGGCTCAAAGGCCTATTTATTGTTGAGAAACAATTTAAAACCCAAAACATCCAAAAACCTAACCCTAGGAGATGAAGCGCCAAAACTGTGGGCCCTGTTTGGGTAAGTTGGTGTTTCAACTTCCCGGGGACGTAATGTTGGCATCCGATCTCCATTTGACGTACTCAAAAGCTTGTTAGAAAGATCTATCCAAGGACTACAACTTTTGAGTGAGCAACATGGGTCTATGGCCCATGTTCCTCCCCATTTTCCCAAAAAGTGTCGTTTAGGGCCTCAAAACGGCTTCGGAAGTTCATGACCTGAAAACTGCTAAAAATAGTAAGTTATGCTGAAACTTACAAACTGAAAGAACTAATGTTGGGGGTTTAAATGGACTCGGTGGGTGGCCACCAATATCCACCTGGATCATTAAGTCCCCAAAATGGCTCCGGGTGTGCAGGACCCGAAAACTTGCTAAAAATAGTAAGTTGTGCTAAAGCTAAAAAACTGAAAGAATTGATGCTGTGGGTCCAAATGGAATAGGTGGGAGGCCACCGATATCCACCTGGATCATAAATGTGATGGCTACCAGCCCCCTGAACTGTCTTACAACGAGGCTCGAAGGCCTATTTATTGTTGAGAAACAATTTAAAACCCGAAACGTCCAAAAACCTAACCATAGGAGTTGAAGCGCCAAAACTGTGGGCCTCATTTGGGTAAGTTGGTGTTTCAAATTCCCGAGGACGTAAATTTGGCATCCGATCTCCGTTTGAAGCGCTCAATAGCTTGTTAGAAAGATATATCCGAGGACTACAAATTTTGAGTCAGAAAAATCGATCTACGACCCATGTTGTTCCCCGTTTTCCCAAAAAGCGTCATTTAGGGCCTCAAAATGGCTTCGGAAGTTCATGACCTGAAAAAATGCTAAAAATAGTAAGTTGTGCTGAAACTTACAAACTGAAAGAACTGATGGTGTGGGTTCAAATGGACTCGGTGGGTGGCCACCAATATCCACCTAGATCATTAAGTCCTGAAAACGGCTTCGGGTGTGCAGGACCTGAAAACCTGCTAAAAATAGTAAGCTATGCTGAATCTGAAAAGCTGAAAGAATTGATGCTACGGGTCCAAATG
Source organism: Pinus albicaulis (assembly GCA_034641835.2). Taxonomy (NCBI): domain Eukaryota; kingdom Viridiplantae; phylum Streptophyta; class Pinopsida; order Pinales; family Pinaceae; genus Pinus; species Pinus albicaulis. Next base: position 587,653,952 of record CM076574.1, read on the forward strand.
GAATAGGTGGGAGGCCATCGATATCCACCTGGATCATTCCTCCCTCCTTAGGAAGCAATGGTCTCCATTGCGTTAAGTTCCTCCATGGGGGGGGGAATTTTGTTGAACTTGGTATTAGATTTTTCCGGTGCAGCCGCACCATGCGCACATGTAGATGTAGATGCTGCTGAAGGTATACTATCGAAGGATCTCGTGTGAAATTTATCCATGATATCCTTGTTTCTGAGGGCATCCTCGAGCACATTTTCTAAGATCTCCCCTCGCTCCTCCTCTTTCTTCCGCCTGGGGGGTCGTCGGGTTGCGAGGTTGAACTCCTTATACCCCCACGTCGTTGGGACACATGAAAAGCAGTGCGGAAGAAAGTATAGACCGCTTCTGATACCACTCATCCGTATTTATGCAGAACGCAAAATTAATACACATACAGCTACAGATACAGAGATGCACCAAATAATGCTTCATTTTATTATAATCAACACCTGAATAAACAGTTTAGGCACTAGTAGCTTTATCCCCGAGAAGAGATGTGATGGCTACCAGCCTCAACTATCTGAAATGAGGCTCCAAGGCCTATTTTTTGTTTAGATGGGGCATTGTAAACTCTCCAAATGTCTAAAAACTTAACTGTAGAGATGAAGCACCAAACTCAGTCTCCGTTTAGGTAAGTTATGTTTCAATTCTCAGGGACGTAATGGCATCCTGATCTCTGCTTGATGCGCTCAATAGTCGTTAGGAAGATTTATTGAGGAATATAATCTTTGAGTTAGGAAAACAATAGGGTCTGGTGCCTCATGTTGCCCTCTGCTTTTCCAAAAGCGTCAGGACCTCAAAACGAAGCGAAGTTCAAGACCGGTAAATCATAAAAAGGAGGGAAGTTGTAATAAAACTACAAAACTTAAAAGAACTAAGGTGTGCTCCAATGGCCTTAAGAATATGGCTACCAATATCACTCTGGACTATTGTCTCAACGTATCCTGAGTGTGACCTAAAATAACTTGCTAAAAATAGTATGCTTGTAATACGCCTAAAACTGAAAGAATTGATGCTGCGGGTCCAAATGGAATAGGTGGGAGGCCACCGATATCCACCTAGATCATATATGTGATGGCTACCAGCCCCCTGAACTGTCTTACAATGAGGCTCGAAGGCCTATTTATTTTTGAGAAACCATGTAAACCCGAAATGTCCAAAAACCTAACCCTGGGAGATGAAGCGCCAAAACTGTGGGCCCCGTTTGGGTAAGTTGGTGTTTCAACTTCTCGGGGAAGTAACTTTGGCATCCGATCTCCGTTTGACATGCTCAATAGCTCGTTAGAAAGATCTATCTGAGGTCTAAAACTTTTTGAGTGACAAACATTGGTCTACGACCCATGTTATTCCCTCTTTTCCCAAAAAGCATCGTTTAGGGCCTCAAAACGGCTTTGGAAGTTCATGACCTGAAAAACTGCTAAAAACAGTAAGTTGTGCTGAAACTTACAAACTAAAAGAACTTATGGTGGGGGTTAAAATGGACTCGGTGGGTGGCCACCAATATCCACCTAGATCATTAAGTCCCCAAAACGGCTCCGAGTGTGCAGGACCCGAAAACCTGCTAAAAATAGTAAGTTGTGCTGAAGCTGAAAAAATGAAAGAATTGATGTTGCGGGTCCAAATGGAATAGGTGGGAGGCCACCGATATCCACCTGGATCACACCAAAAAGACATTGGGTCTTTGCTGAAGTTGAAATTATTCGACCTCAAAAATTCCTTAAATATTTAAAAATATAAAATTGCATAAAATAAATGGAAATACATGTAAAAAAATGTGTCCGATGATAGTTACTTAATTGAAATGACACATCATTCGATAGAATGTCAAATGTTCTAAAAAATTACCTTTTCATGAACATAATAGTGCACTATATACAAAATAAATCTGGAGACTTTAGCAATTGAATCTTGTACAACAAATTGAGAAAAATAACTAAGCAAACTCTTTATATGGGTAGGCCAATAATTGTACCTTGATCCTTATATTTATGTTGGTTGTGGGTGCATGCAAGAAATTCTTCAAATTATTAATTCCTCCACCATGAACATCCAGAAAGGAGTCTCCCTTCTAAATTTAAAAAATTTCATTGCTACAGCAAGATGCAACATGGTTTCAAATATAAGAGGCGTAGGATAAATTGGTGTCTCCACACTTATTCCAGTTGAATTTTCATTTGTCTATTGTCAAACTATTTTTTTCACTAGGATATTAATTGCTTAAAATCACCAGCTTCAAGCATACATTCCACATGTACAATTCTTGACATTCAAACTTGGTTATCGTTGTTCTCCTCTAGAGATAGTTTGAAATGCCACCCATAGGCTTATGATCTCTGAAATTTTGTGTATTCCTATACGAAGGTGTTTATTGTGTTCGCGAAATATTTTTCTCTCCATCGAATCGACATGTTTCTTCTTACGAGCCTAATCAATTGATGGAATCATTTATAAAATGATGTTTCTTCGACCAAGGAATAATGATGGCACAATTAATACATGTTTCTTGATGTTGCATACAATAAAAATCCTTTTATTAACTTAGATTGCCACTTGAATATCATCTGGCAAGGGAAGAGATTACAATCATAAATATGGTCATTGATAATGACGGAAAGGATACTTTAATAATCCTTGAAAAGGTTGCTTTTTAATGGGTTCAAGGTGAGAAGAATGATGCATATATGAAGGAATGGATTAATGATGGGGATGACACTTGTATGAATGATTTTGATGGCATGTGGTTGATGATGTGTAGGGAATGTTACCCACCACTTTGTGAGTGATATCCCTAGGAGAAAATTTTCTACAATATGGTCCTCAGACAATAGCCAAAAGCCCCTTACAACAACCAACTAGCTCATTGAGCCATTTCTCCACCACTTGAGCTAGCCATGTGATCCCTCACCCATATTGGATGTGCTCCTCCTCATAGTTAGATGAGCTACAAACTATAAATCTATGTCCTTTTCAAGCCTTCATACCTCCTCTGGTGGTCTCTACCTTGGAGATAGGTGATCATTGTTGTGACATCGGTCTCATCCATAACACTCTACTTGGACTTGGGAACTAATTTTTGCAAGGAGACACAAGCCATGGATGTTGTCATATGTTACCATATGTTGTTATAATATACATATACTGTGATATTGATTTATTTGTTTTCTTGTTTTTAAATTTGTATTATTAATATAGGAGTGAATTAATAAGTGACCACACTCCACCATTTGCAATTGAAATTCTTCTTCAAATATAGTAGGAATATGGTCGAAAGATCTACTTGATTGATGGGAAATTTGACCATGGACATTGTTGTTAGAGGTTTTTCCAATTTAAAAAGGCCTCATTGTTTAATTTCAAAAAACAATGAGAAAATCATAGTAGAAATTTGCCACAATCGGAAAAAAAAAATGAACTCACCAAAAAGGATGAGTTTATCTAGCATTATAAGTACCCCACTAGCCCCTAACTAACATTAAATCTTAACTATTATATCCCCATAAATACTTTAAGTGTCCTAAACCATTGACAATAATAACAACTCCACTAACCTCACCATAACTCCTAATCCATTAATAACTAACCACTACAACACTTCTCCATAATGAATATCACCTCTAACCCTAAGAGCATATAAATCCACAAAACACCTAACCTACCTATCATTTTTAATCCTTAATATGGATTCTCCATGTAACCACTCAATTATATGAACTTTCCTACCAATATTACAATCCTTATCCTAAAATGAGCAAAGAACAATAAAAAATGTGTCGTCTATGTTGGAGCATAGGCTAGACACCCCCATCAAAGTCCCCATTGCATGTGAGGGTTCCGATGAATTTTTCCTCATATTTTCATGGGGTATATTGATCAAATATGAAGAACTTGGCTTAAACAATAAGTTGTACTATATCCATAATTTTCCATAATTTTGAAGTGTGTAATTTTGTTGTTCTTAGTATGCTTGGTGATATTATCAATGATCAATACTAAACTTGAGATCAATTTGAAGGAGAGGTTTAGGCTATGAAATTAATTCCTCAATTAAGAGGAAATAAAGAATAATTAGGTAGGGTGACAACTCAAGCTTAAAAACATTATAACACATTTATTTTTAATGGTATATGGAATATAAAAATGTGTACAATTGAAATCCATTTGTTCCCTATGTGGTCATTGCATGTTAACCATTACGTTTTCCCTACTCACTTAATTTCATTAGATCCCCCAGTCAAAATCTTGTGCCAAATGTTATATTTTGCACTAGATCAAAGAGGAATATGTTTTAATATGATGCATTTTGTAATTTTCCTAAGGGAAATATACGATGATAAACAAATCATACATAGAAAAGACAAACATAAAAATTGCACACAGATCAGACACCATGAATTAAGCCAAAAATTGCATTGCTCTGAGCCATTTTATTATAAAATAATAGGGTTACAATTTGGTGTTTGGAAAGTGTGCACCTGGGCTTGCTAAAGGAAAGCTAGCAAAGCCCAAGTGATGGAAGCAAGACCACAATTGTTGTTGGTCGATCCCCCTATGGCTCTGCATTGATTTCCGTAGTAAACTACACCACTGGCTGCAATAAATGGTTGTTAGGGCCACCTTCGGTGCTTAGAAAATTCTGAGAAATTAACCCCAGGCTCTCCTCTAATTACCCACAAAAACCCATGAATGAATTGGCCAAATGTTGACCTTAGAATTTCAGCCCAATTTCCCCTAGCTCCTCCAGTTGCTGGGTATTTAGACCCACCTGTAAATAATGTTGTTAAAGACACTCAAAATGGCGCATACATTCAACAAAATTCCCTCTCGGGCTTCTCTCACAAACTCAACCCCAAATTCCACCTTCTCCTTCTGTCCCATGTGTGGCACGAAGTAGGACTGCGCAGGCACACATAGTCTTTGCTAAAGCTGCTCCAAAAACACGTTGAAATGCTCTCGGGTTGATCTGAAGCTGATGGATACTCCCTACTAGGGTTGTCACTTGAGGTCCACCGAATCAAGGGTGAGATTCTCACCTGAAAAAATCTTGTGATCAACATCACATTTAGACTTGGCCTCTAGCTCAAGCGTGTTAGTCAAGGTGAATGTTCAAATGATCAAAGATGCCCAAAATGAGTGCCTCCTCCTATTTTGCCATTATGCATCCAATATTCCCAAGTGGGGCCCAACCATCGAATTCCCCATCCTTTTCCTTCCAAGAGTGTGTATTTCCAAAGGGGGACGTATTTCCTTCCTTGGAGTGGTCCCCACCATCCAACATCAATTTAATTTTTCTCTTTTTTCCTAATTATGGGCCCTTTACTTATCTTCAAAACTCAAGTGGGGTCCTGCAATCCACTTTTCCTAAGTAAAAGTGAAGATCATGGAAAAATTGGCAAAATTGATATTTCTCCCTAGCAATATTGCTAAGTGGGAATATCACAGTCCTCCCCTCCAAAATGTTGATTGTCCTCAAGAAATCGAAGGGATGGATACTAGAGTATCAAATCCCCCTCCCAAGTGGCGTACTCATCAGGAAGATTCCTCCATCTGATCAAAAACTCCTTGATGACCCTGTTCAGCAAGTGTCTCTCATGGGTGTCCAAAATGGCCCTGGGCTCCAAAACCAGATGCCCCTCATCATCCATGGGCGGTAAATCTGTAGTTTTTTTCACCCGCTACCCCAGTTCCTTTTCCAGGAAATATACATGGAAAATGTTATGAACTCGACTCCCTGGGGGTATCTCCACCTCATACGCTACTTCCCCTACCCTCTTGGTGACCCTGTACAACCCATAAAGGTGAGTTTTGAGCTTCTCGACCCCATTTTTCTTGAGCATGGACTGCCTGTATGGCTGAAGCCTTAATAAAAAAAAATCCCCAACCTCAAACTACCTCTCTACTTGTCCTTTGTCAGTGTAGAGATTTGGTTGGTTCTGCATAGTAAGTAGGTTGTCTTTGAGAGCCTATAAAATATCTTGGCTCTCCTAAATCCAATCCTTGCCCCTTGGGGCCTTACTGTCTCCAAACATCACATCAACGAAAGATAATGCACCATAACCATACAAAGATATGAATGGGTACATACCTATGGACATGTGGTATGATGTGTTGTAGTAGTACTCGCCAAAATGAAACCACCGTATCCATGCACGTTGTTGTCATGTAACATAGTTACATAGATATCCCTCCAACCACTTGTTTACGATCTATGTCTGCTCGTCCATCTAGGGGTGGTAACTGGTACTCAAGGAGAGCTTTGTACCCACGAGCCAGAACAATTCCTGCCAAAATCCCCCCATAAACTTGTTGTCCTGGTCACTGAAAATGGTCTTCAGAAGACCATGAAGCCAAAATACCTCCCTGAAAAATAGTTCAACCACCTGTGAGGCTGAGGACCTGGCTAAAATAGTGAAGGAGTGGGAAAATTTTGTCAACTTATCTACCACCACGTAGATGTAGTCCTTACCTTGGACTTTGTTATTGGACACAACCTCCCCATAATTTTTTAACACAAAATATGAGGACCCTCTATTTTTCATTTTCAAAAACTCCCTTCTTCTGGCATTTTGGTAGCAGGTGATTTCATTGCTTGACTATTGAAATTTTGTTTTGGCATACCCTTCATTATTTCCGTTGTGATTGTCATTTTATTTTCACTCTTTTACACTCCCTTCGCTCCTTTGTGATATCACTTTATGAGGTCATTATTTCATGTTTATGACAACACCTTCTTGATAGTCATAAGAAAGTGACGTGACATCTTCAGTTGCTACCTCACCTCGCTTTCTGCTCTAAGCTACACATATTGTTTATCTCCCCCACTTGGCATTGTAAATGTTAAACATATAAAACATCATATTGTAAATAAAATACATATATAAAATTGTAAATATATTATAAATAATCTAATTACATTAAAACTTTTTGTAAATAATATAAATTACATAAATTGAATTTATTGTAATATAATATTTATATTAAATCAAACTTAAAATAAAGAGTAACAAAGTTATTGTTAAAGTGTATATATACTAAAACATAAATTTAAAATGAAAAAACAATTGAATTCACCTTATAAATAATTTATATATTTTGTTTTATCTTGTACATACTTTAAACTTGAATGTATTAATTTTTTTTTATATTACATTAGCTTTTTTGTTTTCACCAAAGGGAGGCAATACACCACACATTTATTATAAACATGGTTTTTTAATGTTGAGTTTGGTTGACTTTTATCAAAGATGTTATCTAAGCAGTTTTAAAAAAGAAAAAAGAAAAGTTCATGCAAATAAGGTGAGAAGAGTTAATATATCTAGAAAATAATAACTCAAATTTTTTTTAGCAGGAACTTCACCTAAGGAAAAAGCAAATTGAAAATAATATTACAATCAATCAACGGTTTGACTATGCAAGACAACTCTATGAAAAATAATTAGAGGCTGAGCCTCGTCCCAAGATCAACACAACTACAAAGATTTTCACATTACAGGAGGTGGAGGCAGGAAGTAAAAAGGTTAAAACAGGGAAGACAAAGGACTTGGTTGAACTTCAACCAGAATATCTAAAGTTGAGAATGAACATTCTTGCACCGCACATCATGGAAATATTCAACAACTTCATTCGACAAGGATTCCCAAGGGATTGCATAACTAGTCTAGCAATACCCATTTTTAAAAGTGGAGACATTAATAATCCTTCGAACTATAGAACCATTATGATCAATTCTTTGTTTAGAAATATTTTCAATGAAATGGTAGAAAATAGAATCAGTAAGTGGGCAAAAGAAAAATAAAAGAGGGAAAAAGGTCAAGTGGGTTTTAGGCCGAAGAATTCTACAGTAGATCATGGTATTACGCTGAGACACATTGTTGAAAAGGTTTGGGGGACAAAGAAGAAGTATTTTGCTGCTTTTTTTACTTTAAAAAGGCATTTGACACGGTCCTTAGAGATAAGTTGTGGTGTAGAATGGAAGAACTTGAAATTAATTTGCAATATAGAGTTATTGTCCATAAGCTTTATGAAGAGGTGAAAGTCAAAATTATAACTTCAGCAGGCATTTTAGAAAATTTTAGAAGTGACATCGGAGTCAAGCAAGGCTACCCTTTATCTCCTACCCTTTTTGGTTTATATATTGACAAATTGGAAGAGCGGCTAAATATGCAAGGTGGGGATGGTGTTCAGTTGGGGGAGTTTGTGATAAAGCTTCTTCTATATGTTGATGATCTTGCACTAGTTTCTAAATCGACCCATAGATCATAGATGCACCTATATTCCCTTGAGAATTTTTGTAAAGCAGTGGGGATGAAATTTAATACCAGTAAGACCAAACTAATGATTTTCTCTAATAAAAGGAAGCAAAGCCAACATACTTTCTTCTTTGAAGGAAAATTTCTTGAAGAAGTAAATGAATACAAGTACCTCGGGATAGATTTCAACAACAAGCTTAATTGGGAGGATTGCAAAAAGAAGAGAATTTTAGGAGGATGGAAAGCATTATATGCACTTCAAAACAGGTGTAGAGAGGCGGAGTTATGGGATTGGAAAATGACTAAAGTGTTTTTTGGTCTCTAATTTGTCCAGTAATATTATATGGGTGTGAATTGTGAGTTAGAAGCATCCCTGTTTCAAAATGGAAACAAAATGAGAAAATCTAAAAACGCTTGATCATGAGCAAGTTCAAAATAAAAAGTTCGGTTCCTTATGAGATAATGTTGAGTGAAACAGGAGAAGCTCCAATCGAAGCAATTGATGTGGTGCGTCTTATCAGGTATCTAAAAAGAATTGAGAAAATGGGAGGAAGTAGATGGGCGAAAGTTATCTTCAATGGAGGCATGAGTGAAAGAAAGAAATCATGGATGAGACAAAACAACACATGGAATATTTGCCTCAATGCATGTCCCACAAATAGCAAAGAGTTAAATAATTTTGTTACGGAGAAGTTTTGTAAGCGTATATGAGGAAGAGAATGGGTAGAAAGAAGAAGTACTATGTTAAGGAATTCAACCCCACTTGTGATCTCCAACAAAAAGAGTACATTGGCGCTATCATTCCGTGGAGAGAAAAGATTCTTAATGCTCAATTAAGAACTAACTCACATCAACTTCAGTGTGAAACGAGACGGTGGAAGAGACTTGAAAAAGCTTGGGAAGAATGGGTGTGTGCTTTTTGCACTTCTAGGCAGTGGAATCGGAAAAGCATTTCATTTTGGAATGTGATGCTTTCAGAGACGCTAGGGACAATTATGGTAGTATGTTAGCATCAATTTCGTGGTTTTGTCTTTCCAGTGAAGGTATTGTTAGAAGTTTGGGTCAGCTCATCATCAATTTGAGTAAGAAAAAGATTGAATTGCAAAAGACAAAAAACAAGAAGGTTGGTAGTCCCATAAACTATTTTTAGTCTAGTGAACTTTAAAATATCATTCATTCATTCATTCATTCTTCAAATGAATCAAACTAAATTTTAGTAATGCAAATTTTAATATAAAGTTTTATGAACGAGATTGCTCCCAAAAAATATATATTATTAAATATATATGTGGCACAACTCCAGCGCCCATTTTGCATATAAAGAAAATAACACTATTTCCATTCCCACATGTGAGTAAATTCCACCTCAAATAAAACCAACCACTTAAAATATAATCCTCAAGCGTTGTTGTGGAATGTATTAAAAGTGTTTTTAACTTTTTAATTTTTCTTGGGTTTTGACCGTTGCTTCTCTCTTCATGGTATAAATATATAGATCTGATCAGCCCATCTTCATTATCCTGATGATGAACTACAGTTGGTAGTTCGAAACCCGTCAGTTCCTAAATTTCTTATATGATTTCCCTGAAAATTTTGGATCACAGAAGCTTGCACTCTAGCATGCATTGAATAAAATACCACAAGGTTGGCAGAAAATATCGTTCCAATCATGTATCCATCGCATTTTTCTCCACGCAAATGCACATTAAATCACATGGAACTCAATCTGAACTAACCCATGACAGGTCATATAAGTATTACTCAGTCCATTCTATGTAGCCCACATGGCAATTCTATGTAGCCCATGGCAATTCTGCATTCATTCCAAATAACATAAAGCTTCAATTTACCGCCAAACTAGATCTCGGGGATGCATTTTAAACACCGATTGCATTCCTCTATTGCGCAGATGATTTTGAGCGATGCTGGAGTTTTAAAAGTTGTTGAATGATGATCAGTTTTGTTATATTGCAGGTGAGTAAATTGCGATGAGGATAGCGTGATTCTCGTCCATGCAACATATTCCATATTTTCTAGTATTTCGTAGTGTTTGTTGGCGTTCTTTAAACAGTTATGAAAAGCCATTTGGAGATGGGCGTTGTAAAAAATTTCAGATTTGGGAAAAGCTCCACATCAAAATTTCTAATTGGAATACCGCCTACGATCCCAATCCTCCGCTGTCACATTCATTTTTCTGATTTTCAATTTTAAGTTATTTTGCAAGAATTAAAATGACGGGTGTCATAGAAATCAAACAGCATGGCAAAATGACTTTACGATGATTTTCTTTGGCCCACGGTATTCTTTTTAATGTTAATATGTTTCTTTTTAATTAGTTTTAGTTGAATGTCCTTTTGAAATCTAGTTCGACATTAACTTCCTTTTGTTTAAGTTTTTAGATTTAATCGGTTATGATTCTATTGTAATAGTTTAATTCTGGTTTTGGTTTTCGTTTAGTTTTATTTTGGCATATTTTTATTTTAGTTTAAATATAGTTTATTTAGATTTAGTTCAATATAGGTTTTATTTCTCTTTTATTTTTGGAAATAGAAGATTAAAATAGTTTTATAAAAACTTATGTTTTGGTTTGTACTGAAAAGAGAGAATCTAAAATATGAAATGTGGGAGATTAAACAAATTCATAAGGTTTATAAAAGGAGTAGGAGTATACATGAAAAGGGGGAATTGGAATTCACTAAGAGAGAAGAGACTAAAGAGAAAATGTTGCAGACAAAATTATGTTTTCATGCACTATTGTAGAGAGGGCAATCTTGTTTTATAGACAATTTAGATCTCTAATTTTGTAAAGAAGTTTTTGGCACTATTTCCAAAACAATTTTGAAAGAGTTCGAGATCTAAAGACAGAATGTACATGGAAATTGGATTATATTGCAAGCCTTATTTTTCTTGCACTTTTGTAAGAATTCCTAAGTTCATATATTTTAAATGCCATAAACCAATTTTTGGTTAAATTTTGTATCAATGAGAATATTAGTAATCAACTGGAGCACTATTATTTGGTTGGTTATTTTATGCTTATTGTTGTTCTGCTGAAGCTATCCTTGCAGAGCTAGCAGGGTTTATATCAAGGCCAGAAACCAATTCATGGACACTGATTTGTGGTGACAAATAATTATTTATTTGTCACTTGCAGATTTGTTTGTTAAATCTTATGTTTTGTAGGGTGAACTATTTCCCTTACACCACATAAAACTTCAAATGCACTTATACTTAAATTGGGTCAAAACATATGTGGAAAAAAAAGGTTTAGTAATTAATTAATTAAATTATTTTTTTCGCATATTTGTTTAAATAACTTATGAGTCATTGAACTATTTTAATGGTATATAGGTTCATCTTGATTTTAGATCCAATTCCAATTCCTCCTCTTCTCTTTTAGAAACATTTCACTCTTGGGTAGGATTAAAGCTACCTTTCTTCTATTCAAAATTGGTCTTGCTTTCTTTCTTGCATCTTAGAGTAACATTTTTTAGTTTGCATCAAGTCCTCTGAGAACGAGGCAAACACATAGGGTTGGCTTGATTGAACCCTCAAGTCAATCACCCTTTATCTTGATCCAAATCTTTTATCAATATAATTAAAAGATCAATAAAAAGGAATTGTACATTTTGTATAGAAATTTGTACTTTTATCATTGATAGATTAATGATATATAGCTTTCGACATTTTGTATCATTTGTAATTGTTACTTTCTAACATTTAATTGTAGGAATAATATTGTATAAATAGATAATAATGTTAAATATGATAATATGTAATACATATTAAAATAGGAACACTAATTTAGAGCTAACCTTTTTTCTATTATAGTAATAATGTAGATAAAATATTATAGATATTGTAGTAATATATATATATATATATATATATATATATATATATATATTATTAAGGTTATAGTTTATATATTATATATAGAATTTAACTCATAGTTAAATATATTAGGTAATACTAATCATATAGGCATAACATAGGAATATATACTAGCATATTAACATCTAATATAACATTAATATTAGGATAAAATTAACACATATTAATATAGTTGTACATTGACACTAACAATTAGTATTAACTTGCATAATAACACATAGGCTAGTATAATACATATAGGCTAGAGTAACACTTAAATTGACATAGTCGACCCTAGGTGTGGTTTAGTTAGGCCATTAATTTAGCTTAAGGATTTAATTCTTTGCAAGATATTTTCAAGAAGGTAGAATTTATATTTCTTTTCATATTGGTAAGAAATAGAAACACCACAAGTTAGTAGGAAGGTAAAGATGGCAATTGGATCCAATTGAACTAGTCTAAACCACCACCCCAGACGAAAAGGGAGTTAGTTTGAGGTCATGACCAGGTGGTCTCCCCTGATGTTGATGGAGGAAATTTTTACCCATCAACAGATTTTAGGAAACTCAATGATCAAGTCCATCGAGATACTCTCTCATTTCCCCTCCAGGATAGGAAGAGGTTGTAACAACCTGTAGGTGTGTTTGTTAACCCTTATTCCTTTGGCACGTATCAAACTCCTGAGCATGCCTAAGAACATCATCCTTAAGGCCCCTTCATGCAAAGCGCTCCCTGATATCCATGTACGTCTTGGTGAACACCTGATGCTCGACTAACGGTGAGTCATGGGAAGCGTGCATAATATTCTCCCTCATCTGGGAGTTGGGTACTAAACAGACCGAGTTCTAGTAGTAAATCACCTCATTCATCACCTTGTACTGGTCATCTTTCATTGCACCATCAAGGACCTCACATGCAAATTAGCCTTGAGAATACTCTACTAGCAATTGTTCCCTCCAATCTGGTGCAATGCTCGTCAACGAAATGATGGTCAACCTCTTGGATAATGCATCAGCTACCACATTGTGTTGACTCTTGACATACTCAATGTCAAAGTCGTATTCCTGAAGCTTTATCACCCAATTTTTTTCCTCTCATGTAGTTGCTTCTACTCCAAAAAGAATCTAAGGCTATTGTAGTTTGTCTTCACCCGAAATATGTTACCCACCAAGTACTGTATGAACTTGGTTAGCGCATGCATGATGGCTATCATCTTTTTGTCGTATATGGAGTATAACTACTTGTGGGGAAGTAGCTTCTGACTCTCAAAAGATATCGGGTGTCGTCCTTGAATCATGATCGCTCCTACACCCTCCCCCGATGCATCACACTTAGGTAAAAAGGGTTGTGTGAAATCCGGAAGTGCCCACATTGGGCAATTTCTCATCACCCGTTTTAAGCGCTCAAAATCCTCATGCACCCCATCGACATTCCACTCAAATGCCCCCTTCTTGGTCAAGTAGGTGAGGGGAGATGCCAACTAGGAGAATCCCTTTATGAAGTTCCTATAGTAGGTACATATACACACGAAACCCCTCAACTTTGTCACATTCTGGGGTATTGCCCAATCTCGGATGGCCCTAATCTTTTCCTCATGTCCTCTCACGCCATCCTCCCCAATGATATGCCCCAAATAGAACATTTTTGTCAATCCAAACTCACACTTGTAAAACTTAGCATAAAACTACTAGCATCTCTTTATCGTATATGAAGTGTATTCGCTCGTGGGGAAGTAGCTTCCTACTCTCAAAATATATTAGGTGCTCCCCTTGCATCAAGATCGATCTTACGCCCTCCCCTAATGCATCTCACTTAAGCAAAAAAGGTTGTGCAAAATCCGGAAGTTTCAACACTGGGCAACTTCTCATCACCTATTTAAGGCGCTCAAAAGCCTCATGCGCCCCATCAGTCCACTCGAATGCCCCCTTCTTGGTCAAGTAGGTGAGGGGAGACACCAAATGGGAGAAGCCCTTTATGAACTTCCCATCGTAGGTACACATACCCACGAAACCCCTCAACTTTGTCACATTCCAGGGTACTGGCCAATCCCAGATGGCCTTGATCTTCTCCTCATGTACTTGTGAAAATTTGTAAACGTTACTTATGCAAAAATCTACTGTTAGATCTCGATATGCTCCTCCTACTTAATTAAGTTATTAAGCTGAAAATTCAAATTAATATCGAAGAAAAACACATAACAGACTTTCACCAATTCATATCTAGAAAAAGTACATGCACACATAGACAAAGTGACATAGTGATTTATGGATAAATATTCCTCAAAAAAACCCAATGTGGGAAAACCGGTTTGTTGGCTCCTAGAGGGTTTTATTATTAAGAGTTTTCTGAATACAACAAATCTAGGTTAGAGATCTGGAAAAACCGACAGAGAAAATATAGATCTGCAACTCACCAACTGTTCTGAAGCCAAAATATTGACTGATCCACACCCTCAGACGGGATTTAAATGACTCAGCCAAATCTAGGCCCTAGAAATCCCAATGCTTCCCCTAAAGCCTCTGCATCAGCCTCGGTAGCCTCTGCGTCCCTCAGCGTTGGCCTGGAAAGGGTTGCGTAACCCTAGAATTGGTGACGCAATCCATATACTACCCCTTAGGGTTTCTGCGTAACCTCTGAGGGTTTTTCACAGCCTAATGCTGCCTTGGGAAAGATTGTTCATCACCTGCTTAGCTGAAGCTGCCCCTGTGCTGCGCAATTGCTGCCCTCTTTGTTGTTGTTGCCTTTGCTTCTCTGCGCTGCCTCTTCGAATTGATCTATGCCTCTTGCTAATTCTAGGCACTGGGATCAGACCATCCCCTTTGCCTAAAATCCCCTCTCTACAGCTGAAACACTTCTGGAAATTCTTAGCAAACCATGCCCTAGAATTCCAGCGTAGCTTCAGTGCTTTGCCTTTGTGTGTCTGAGCAAATGACCCCAAGCCTTTCCTTTATGCTTTCTCGTTGGGAAACCAACATCCATGATAAGATCTTGAATCAATGGCTAATATTAAAAGAAATCTTGATATGTGTGACTTAAAACAATTTCATCACATGTTTAAGTTAATTAACTTTAATTATTTCATTTTCCTAAGTTTAGACTTAGGAAATACATTAAAATAATTAATTAGTTAAATATCTCCCAAACTAGATGAAATTTTCCAAATCCCTTCTAGGTCTTGTAGATCATGTGTACTCTAGTCCCTCCACAAAATTTGGGAGTTAGAGCACATCCGATGCTACCCCCACTACACAAAATCTCAACACTCCCTCTTAACACGAAGTGTGCTCTAGTAATACATCACAACATGTATCACAATATTTTGGGCACTAGTTTCTGTGTTGTTGATGCTTGGCCTGCTGCCACTAAACTCTGCACTGCTGCTGCCATTATGTACTGCAACCCATGACGCTATCACCGCCATTGCCACATTTTTATTGTAGCTCCCTCTCAATGTTCTGCATCTATGCTGGCAATAGCACTGCCACTGCTAACTGCTGCACTGTAACTTCAGTTGTTGAGAGAAGCAACTGAATCTCTTGCCCAATATTTGAAAGACAAGTCAGTTGGGCTGCAACCTCATCACTAAATCTCCATCGATTGTTGATTTTTGCTGTCATCTGGAGGATGATGCACAGCTACAGCTCTGCACTATGTAAGCAAACTCCCTCTACATTGCTGAAGTCACATGAGCCCCTTGTGCTGAAACCTCTCATGTTCCTATTGCACTACGATGTCCTCTTGAAGCCTTCTACGATGCTGCAGCTCTGCTCTGCGTAAGCAGCTCTGCTCAGTGCTGTTGAAGTCACATAAACCCCTATGATACTACTGCCTCTACATTGCTGCTACGTCTATTCTGCACTACTCCTTCCAGCCTTCAGATCCACCTCTGCTTTATCTATGATTCTCTACACCAACTGCTCCACTTGTCTCACTACTATCTTAAGGCTCCCATAGCTCGGTTGTGATCCAAGAGATGAGCTGCTCGAGGATCCTGCCCTCACTCTTTAGCTTCTCTACAGATCCATGTCGCCCCACCTTCGTGTTTTATAAGTGCTCATGGCTGCATCATCTTCACCCATCATCCTTCACAAAAGCTTTGGAAGAAGAAGCTTCCTTGTCCTTTTTCTTCTGAGGACAATTACTGGCGAAATGTCATAGTTTTCCACAATGGAAGCACTTGATCTTTGATAGATCCTTCTTCTTCTTATGTTGTTGCCTCTTAGATGCCAAGGCTACATATTCTTCATATTCCTTCTTCACCTTACTCGATCTCGTGTTGTACTGCTTCTTGGTGAGTTTGTGTAGTTCTTCTTGACGCATGATTTCCCACAAGCTGTCCTAGTGGGGAAGGTCACTCTGCCCAAGATACTTTGGACAAAGGTTCCCCACTCATCTATGACCGCATTAAGAGCAGTATTTACCATCACATCATCCCCCGCCTTTGCACCCGTAGCAGTCAATTGGTCTCTGATTGACTATAATATGAAGAGAAAATGTGTCATGTCTTCTCCCTTGGTCATCATGAATGACCACATCTGAGTCTCCAGCGGCATCTTCCTTTGGATGGATTTTCCCTCATATTGGGATGTTAAGGCCTTCCACATCTCATTATTTATTTTCTTCTCAGCTATATGTGGGACAATATGGTCCTTAATTCCATCCATTATCAACTGCTTGTCATGTCCAACAGCTTCATTATGCTTTCTTAGGAGATCTGCATTGGTTGGCTTGGCCAGAAATTGTTCTGCATGGTCTCTTACATGATATGCCTCTAGGACTATCAGGATTCTAGCCTTCTAAACTGAAAAATTTGATAGGCCATCCAATTTGTCCCGATCACGCAGTCCATGAGGAGCCATCTACTAAGAAATCTATCAGACCTCCTCTTCTCTGTGCTAGAGATCTGGATCTAGGGTCCTTGGCGAAACATGCACCTTCTTCTCTCTTTGAAAATTGATTTCCCTTCTTGGAAATCTGCCAATCAAACAATGATTCAGCTCTCTTTGATCCTTTGATCAATCTACAAGTTTCTTTGGCTAAAAACCCTCTGAGAAGTTGATCTCCTCCTGCTCTTTGTCACTAGTGCTTAGGCTAAAAATTTGAAAACTTAAAAAATTTAACCCCACTAGCGCCTTCTAAAGTTCTGTAGCTCTGCTTTAGGCAATTATAGATCTAAAAGTTTCAGATCTGTGTCACAATGGTTGGCTTCAGACAATCCCAACGTTGCCTCTGCGTAGTAAGTGTGTGGGCCTGCTGGGAGATAGCATAAGACTGCATTGACCTGCCCTATATGTAACTTTGTTACCTCTGAAAACTGCGTTCTCCCTTCAGATATGCTCTTCTACTGCTACTGCTACTCTTCCTGCTGCTTTCAATAGCAAGAACCTTCAATATTATGCTGGAGACCCTCCTAGATCTGCAATTTCTCTGATACCATGTGAAAATTTATGAATGTTACTTATGCAGAAGTCTACTCTTAGATCTAGTTTTGCTCCTCCTACTTAATTAAGTTATTAAGTTGAAAATTTCGATTAATATCGAAGAAAAACACATAAAATACTTTCACCAATTCAGATCTAGAAAAATTACATGCACACATAGACAAAGTGACATAGTGATTTTATGGATAAATAGTCCCTGGAAAATCCCAATGCGGGAAAACTGGTCTGTTGGCTGTTGGAGGGTTTTATTATTAAGTGTTTTCTAAATACATCAAATCTGGGTTCCATATCTAGAAAAACCAACAGAGAAAATATAGATCTGCAACTCATCAGCTATTCTGAAGCCAAAATATTGACTGATCCACACCCTCAAACGAGATTTACAGAACTCAGCCAAATCTAGGCCCTAGAAACCCCAGTGCTACCCCTGAAGCCTCTGCATCCCTCAGCGCTGACCTGGAAAGAGTTGAAAACCCCAGACTAGGTGATGCAGTCCTTACACTGCCCCTTAGGGTCTTTGCGTAACCTCTGAGGGTTTCTAGCTGCCTAACTCTTCCCTGGGAAAGATTGTGCAACACCTGTGTAGCTGAAGCTGCCCCTGCGTTGTGCAGCTGTTACCCTCTCTGCTACCTATTGCCCTTGCTTCTTTGCGCTGCCTCTTCGAGCTGATATATGCCTCTTGCTAATTCTAGGCACTAGGATAAGACCATCCCCTTTGCCTAAACTCCCCTCTCTGTAGCTGAAACACTTTTGGAAATTCTTAGTAAACCACGCCCTATAATTCTAGCTTAGCTTCAGTGCTTTGCCTCTGTGTGTCTGAGAAAATGACCCCAAGCCTTTCCTTTATAATTTTCTCATTGGGAAACCAACGGCCATGATCAGATCTTGAATCAATGGCTAAGATTAAAAGAAAGCTTGATCCATGTGACTTAAGACAATTTCATCACATGTTTAATTTAATTAACTTTAATTATTTCATTTTCCTAAGTTTAGACTTAGGGGATACATTAAAATAATTAATTAAATAAATATCTCCCAAACTAAATGAAATTTCCCAAATCTCTTTCTGGGTCTTGTATATCATGTGTACTCTAGTCCCTCCACAAATTTTGTGAGCTAGAGCACATTCGATGCTACCCCCACTACAAAAAATCTCAACAGTACTCTCACGCCATCGACCCCAATGATATGCCCCAAATAGAGCATCTCTGTCAATCTGAACTCACACTTGGACAAATTGGTGTAAAAATACTGCTCCTCTAGAATACGCAACATTTCCTCCAAGTGTTGCAAGTTCTCCTCCTAGTTCCTACTATAGATCAAGATATCATCGAAAGCTCCAATACGAATCTTTGCACATACATGTATCATGCACGACTAGAAATTGGATGGTAAATTGGTTAGTCCGAAGGGCATAAACATAAACTTGAAGTGCCCATAGTGACACCTGAAATTTGTCTTGCAGATGTCTTGGTCCCTCACTCTGATCTGGTGGTACCCTGAATGAAAGTCTATCTTGGAGAAGAAATTGGCCCCTCTCAGCTCATCCATCAATTCATCTATTCATGGGATGGGGTAGAGTTCTTCAGGGTCTTTTTTTTGAGGGCCTGTTAATCTATGCACATGTGTAATGCCTCATCCTTCTTCTTCACCAGGACAACTGACGAAGAAAAAGGGTTAAATCTAGGCCTAATATGCCCAATTTCTAGCAGCTCATGGATGGCCTAGTCAATCTCATCCCTATAAGCCTTGGGATGTCTATATAGGGTGGTAATCACGGCTTGTACCCCTGAATCTAGCTCATTTGTGTGCTCAAATCCTCGGTCAGGTGGTTGCCCTGGTGGTATGTCTCCAAACACTATCGGTGTAACAACCCTGGTAAAAATCCATGTAAAAATATATAAGACCATGTTTGATGGGACACGTATTCCAAGCTGAATGGTGGGAAAAAAATACCATCAGGTGTTCATTTTGGTTATTATGGTTAAAGGAAATTGGCAAAGGAAATGAGAAAGGCTTTGGAAAGGAATAAGGCATTAATTGTTATTTTATTTATGAAAATAATGGAAAATAGGAGAAAAGGGAGGTGAAAGGTCACAAGTTGCATGTGAGGAGGAAAATGAAGGAAAATAGAGGCCTCATTAATAAAAAGGCTTATGAGGATCAGTTGGAAAGTTTTGGGTCACATTTTTGGAGTTCTCTCATTATTCTCTCTCTCTCTCTCTCTCTCTCTCTCTCTCTCTACTCTTGGAAAGTGTGGATACTTGGTGATTTGGAGCAAGAAGGCAAAGAAAGAGCAAGAGATTGCAAGAGGAAATTGAGAGCAACATATACAACAGGTTCTGAGTGTAGGTATCGAGTTGCATGCATGTTTTCCTCACTAGTCTTGGCATGCATGGTGTATGCATGTGGATTTTCCTAGCCTTTCCATTTCCTGGATAGCCATGGCGTTTTGGGTTTATTTCCATTGATTTTTTTCTGGTTGGCTCTCATGATTCCTTTAGCTGTTGGGTTGAGTTATTAGTTCCTGGAGCCTTGGTTGGAAAAACTTTATGGAGCCCGACAAACAGTTGTTGGGTTGAGTTACTAGTCCTGAAGCCTTGGTTCGGCATACGTTCTGGATCCCTAGGTGGGTTGAGTTACTAGTCCTAGCGCCTTGGTTGGATAAACACTCTGGATCCCTAGGTGGGTTGAGTTACTAGTCCTGGAGCCTTGGCTGGAAAAACGATCTGGATCCCAGGAACAACTGGAGTTGAGTTACTAGTCTTGGAGCCTTGGTTAGAAAAAACAATCTAGAGCCCTAGACAACTTGGATAGAGACAAATCTGGTGATGGTTAGTGATGTCCGACCGTGAGGTGGAATCACCGATTGAGGGTCGACTTAGTGGGTTGGACTCTGGAGCCCTGGTTTGGTTTTGATCAATGTGTTTGATAAAGTCCCACATTCATGCTTGGAATATGGCATGGAGGTGAATAGCTATCGTGAGATTTGGCTCAACCATGTTTATGGTTGGGTGGAACGTGGAAGTCCCATCCCAGGTTGGTTTTTACATTGATTAATAAAAGGTCCATTTCCTTGGTATTTGGTGTTTATATGCACTGGTTTATATATGGATTCTATTGTTGATGTCTCCATGGTATTTCTATTGGTATGATGTTGGTTACAAGCATGTGTTGTGACAGTGATGATGTCTCGCTCTTTCTATGTTTTTACTTCTAAATGAATGCACAATGTATCTATGGTAAAATAGATTTTATTATAGCTAATGATGTAAGGAATCAATTCTTCTTAGTGATTCTCAGATAAGTATGAGACCCTTATGTTTAAATATGTTGTTTATACTTGTATATGAAATGTTTGTGACATGTTTGACGAAATGCATGTCATGGCAAGGAGGGGTCCAGATGATTTCATGATGATGTGATTGCTCTCGTACTTTTGTTTTAATGTTGTTTATCATCTCCTAAAGTTTCGTGAAGTTATGGGCAGTGATCTGGACTATGGGCTGAAAAGGTGGCACAAATCCTGGAGTTGTAGGCACAAAACTGACCAATTGGGGCCATGAGCGCAAGCTTTTTTTGTTGCATCTGTGAATATAGGCTCCCAACCACTACCTTGCCTTAGAATGCCCGCGGATAAGGCTCAAAATGGTCAAAAATTCAATCTAACCCATGGGAAAGAGGCCTGAAGGGTTGGGATACCTCATGGGGGTGTCATTGATGTTGTGTAAGGTTTGTTTGCTAGAATTTCATCAGTTCCACTTCCTCATGGTCATCTAGGAGGTTGAATATTGTATTAGTAGCCTCTCGTCACATGTTTACCCCAATTGGTTGGTTACTTGGGTTGATGTGGGAAGAGGGTGATATAAAGTGGTATCATAGCATGGTTCAACCATTGGAATGGATGGGCGGTGTGTTGTTCATGTTTTTCTGTTGATTTCATATGTGTTTAGGATGTTTGTGGCCTATGTGTGCTTGTTTCCAAGTTTATATCATCTCCAAGTTCTTATGGCCTTCACTTCAGGCTCAAACCTGTTGAAGAGATCATCCACACCTGCATATGGGAAATGAATGTTGAAATTCAACAAGAAAATGAAACACACACACTAGTGTGGGATTTTTGGATTATGGGTCCAAGCGATAAATTAGTGTGAAAGACAATTTATTTAATAAATTGGTGTAGGGTCTAATTTAGTTTTCTCTTAATTAAATTGGACAATAAATTGTAATATTATCTCAAAATCACTTGTAAAAGTTAAATGAGTGTGATAAACTCAGTTAGCTCATGAATTTCGAGTTGAGGGTGGTTGGTGAGGCATGTCGAGTGATTCTATTAGTTATGGAGTTTGAATTGCAGTTAGTGCATTAGTTTAATGCACGAGTAATCAGTTAACTTAGTTAGCTGAGTTAAAGTTAGTTGAAATGGTTGTAACTGTTTGTCGCACTAGTGAGAGATCAATTGAATTAAATAATATTTAAATCACAATCAGTGATCTTCCATGCAACTGATTATTTACTATTAATAGCTTCATGCATGTCAGCTCTAGTGGAGACCCAGTTGAGACAAAGCTTAAAGGGATGTTAAATATTAGTTGTATCATTAGTAGGCTGCCCACATGAATCTAGACAGACATTGGATTTTCCATGATGCTTGCGCAGTTTTGGAAGGCTAAAATTCCTAAAGAATAGGGATTGCATTCCACATGAATTGCGCAAGAAAGGGAGACTGATTAGAGGCAGGGAATTGGCTAAGTGTTGGTCGATTTTGTCCGGGTCAGTGTGAGACAGTTGTGAGAGTGCATTGTAATTGTTTCATGATTCCATGGTGAATATACAATAGAAGATAGAGGGTTTTTGAGCAGTGAGCTTTCCCCGGGAAAATATCTGTGTTTTGGTTTGATTTGCTTCTTTATTTACTTATTGTGATTGGCGATCATGTTTATTTTCCGCAATTTATTTGTATAAGGATTCAATATCTAGCTTTAGTAAATTGCTTGATCGAATTGAATCTATTGATATACATATGTTTTTATAATTTCTACATGGTATCAGAGCACAGGAAATCACTATAGTGAAGAAGAAATTGAGTTTGTGACTGAATATAATTCGAATTTTCAAAAGTATTCTTAGTGCGACAGGTGGATCATGATTGAAATGGCTTTCAATGGCTTGAGATTGGATTATGCACTCGAGGGAAGTTCCATTTATATTGCATGGAAAGACGGGATGGAGGTAGTACTAGAGGAAAATGGGTTAAAATAATTCATTGATAATGACATTCCCAAACCCGCTACAGTAGATGCCGCAAATATTGATGCTTGGAAAAATAAGGTTGCAAAGGAGAGGAGGATCTTAGTGGAGGGAGTATGAGACCACATTGTCTCAAGTCTCCATGGCAAAGCAACACCATATGCAATGTGGAAAGCTTTGATAGATCTATTTCAGAGCAAAAATGATCATAGAAATTTGGCATTGAAGGACAAGCTCAGGAAAATCAAAATGGAGAAAGGTGATACTATTCCGAAATATTTAACAAAGTTTGTCCAATGTCGGGATGAGCTTGGGAGCATCAAAATTACTGTCTTGGATGATGACTTGGTGAGCCTATCTCTTCTAAGCCTTCCCAAGAGTTGGCATAGTTATCAGGACTGCCAATGGGAGGGAGAAGTTGCTAGATTGGGAACGAATTTGGTTGGATTAGGTGGAAGAATAATTCACGCGGAATACTAGGGATGGATCTTCATCTAAGAATGATGATGAAGAAAATTGTGCTTTGTATACTAAGGGGAAGAAGGGGAAAGGAAATAAACACTATTCCAAATCTCAATCCGGCAAATATGACAAGAAGCGTGACATGTCAAGAGTGAAGTGTTTTCACTGTCACGAGCATGGAAATTATGCCACAAATTTTCCACAAAAGAAGAAAAACAAGAAGGCTTCAGGATCTGTCTCTGGTGAGGCTTTGGCCTCGCAATTTGATCTTTAATTCTTTCTCATTGCATGCATGGTGTCAAGTGCAATGGGATTGGTGTGGTACTTGGACAATGGTGCATCTTTCCACATGACGGGAGACAAAGAGCTTTTCAGTTGCTTGGAGGAGAAGGACATCCAAATACATATCAAAATGGGTGATGACGGGCGATACAGTGCTACCAGGATTGGTACAGTTACCTTCCAGAGATATTCAAGTAAACCCTTCTTATTAAAAGATGTAATGCATGTACTAGGCTTGAAGAAAAATTTAGTTTCAGTTGCAATGTTGGAGGATATAGGCTATGATGTGGTTTTCAGTGAAGTAAAAGCTTTCCTTCGACACAAAGCCATAGGAAAATCCAAGAAGATTGTGATTCATGTGAAGAATCTCTATAAACTTGATGTAGATGGTTGCACAACACTGATGGGTAAGGCAGACAAAGTGGTGAGCTGGGATGAGGGTGAGTTATGTTACAGGATATTGGGCCATCTACACCACAGAGGCGTGAGTTTCATGCAACATATTTCTATGGGTCTTCCCAAGGTTACTCTTGCACAGTTAGACACATTCAAGGGATGTACTATGGGGAAGTATGCAACGACAAATTTTCACGAGAAGGAGGATCGAGCTTTGGAAATACTTGAGAGAGTTCACTCAGACGTGTGTGGACCATTCTCTACTGGTTCGAAAACAAAGCACAAGTAATATGTGATCTTTGTTGATGATTTTTCTAGAAAGTGTTGGATCTACTTCATGCAAAAGAGATATCGGATGTTCTAAAAATTTCTTGAGTTCAAAGCACTAGTGGAGAAAGATACGGGGAAGCATGTAAAGGCTCTTAGGAGCGGCAATGGTAGTGAGTACATCTCCAATGAATTCAATATCTTCTACAACAAAGAAGGAATTCAGAGAGAGTTGATTGCGCCTCATAACCCACAACATAATGGGGCCACAGAAAGAAAGAATAGAACAATTGTGGGTGTAGCACGAGCGATGTTGCAGGATCAAGGCCTACCATTGCATCTGTGGGCGGAGGCATGCAACACAGTGGTATTTGTGAAAAACCGTAGTCCTCATCGAATAATTGGAATGATTACACCAGAGGAGCCTTTTTCTGGTAAGAAACCTGATGTTTCATATTTTAAAATTTTTGGCTCATTTGTGTATGTGCATGTGACCAAAAAATCCAGGAAGAAGCTCAAACCAACAACTGAGACTGGGATATTTGTGGGGTACACTTATACTCCCCACAACTATTGGGTGTATTTTCCAAATAGTAGGATGACTATTGTGAGGCGGGATATAAAATTTGATGAGGATAAATCCATGTGATTGTCCCTTGAGAGGGAGTTGGATTTTCATGCAGAAGAGGAACTCTTGGTTCCAAAGAATGAATCTCAAGATGTGGAGCAGCCACACGCATAGGATCATGGAGTGGCAGAAAACACTCATGCAGATCCATCCACCAGACTTGGTAGAAGGCACACCACAGAAGCTGATAGATTGAGACTTGATGCAGTAGATCATGTAGGAGCACCTACGTCACTGCGCAGATAGAGACAGTCTCCAAACAGGTTTACTGGATACACATCACTTATGAGAAAGTGTATTGTGATATAACGATACTCCTTTGAGGAAGAAATTCATCAACCAATTTGGGTTGACACTATGGTTGAGGAGTATGACTCCATCGTCAAGAACAGTGCATGGGAAGTTGTCTCAAGACTAGTTGGAAAACAGTGGTTGGATCTAGATGGATCTATGAGGTGAAGCATGCTGCAGATGGGAGTGTGGAGAAGTACAAGGCTATATTTGTAGCCCCGAGATTCTCACAAATTGAGGGGATTGACTATGAGGATACTTTTTCAACGGTTGCGAGGTACTCATCTATTAGATCTATCCTTGCACTCTCTGCACAGCTGGGGTGGAAGATACATCAGATGGATGTGAAGACTGTGTTTCTAAATGGAGTTATTGAGGAAGAAGTGTACATAGAGTAGCCAGAAGGTTTTGAGATCTTTGACAGTGAGTCACATGTGTGCCAAATCAAGAGAGCACTGTATGGGCTGAAGCAAGCACCTCATGCTTGGTACACCTAGATTGACAGCTATTTCACCAGGTTGGGCTTCACCAAAAGTGAAGCCGATGCAAACCTGTACCAGATTGTGGTTTATGGTAAGCTCTTGATTATCATACTTTATTTTGATGATATAATTTTGATAGGTGATGAGAAAATGCTAAATTCTTGCAAGGAGGATCTTGCAAGGGAGTTCTAAATGAAGGACATGGGACTCCTTCACTATTTCCTTCATTTGGAAATATGGCAGCGGGATGGTGAGCTATTTGTTTCTCAAGGAAAGTATGCCAAATATATTTTGGGTAAGTTTCACATGGAGAGCTATAAACCCATGGAGACTCCTCTTCCGGGAAATTGGAGGACAGAGCCTATGCTACTTCAGGAGAAGAAGTGGATGCCATTGTCTACAGGTAGCTAGTGGGTTCACTGATGTACTTGGTGAACACCAGATCAGACATTTTCTACGCAGTTAGCCAACTGAGTCAAGAAATGGTTAAGCCAACCAAGCTGTTTTGGAAGGCGGGGAAGCATGTATTGAGATATCTTAAGGGAACTATAGAGTTGGATTATGTTATAGACATAAAGAGGGAGTGAAGCTTCAAGGCTTCACGGATGCAGATTGGGCAGGTAGTCCATTAGACAAAAAGAGCACATCAGGAGGGATCTTCAGCATAGGATCGACAACAGTGTCTTGGTATAGTAGGAAGTAGCGATCTGTGGCACTCAGTTTAGCCCAGGAAGAGTAGATGGCAGAAAGTTAGGCTGCATGTGAGGCCATCTGGATGAGAAAGATCATGGTTGGTTTTTTGGGTTCTCAAATGGATCCAACGGTGATACACTGTGGTAACCAGAGTTGCATTAAACTCTCGGTTAATCCGATATTCCATGATAGGTCCAAGAACATTTACATCTAGTACCACCATCTTAGATATTGTATTCAAAGGCACATCATGTTACTTTAGTACATTCCCACGAAGGATCAAGTTGCAGATATTCTGACAAAAACGCTCGCTAGGAGAAAATTCGAATACCACAGAGGCAGGATCAGGGTGGCAGCTAATCCCTTTCTTGTTGGGAGGGAGTGTTGAAAGTCAACAAGAAATGAAACACACACACTAGTGTGGGATCATGGGATCATGGGTCCAAGCGATATATTCAAGTGACAACAAAAATATTTAATAAATTGGTGTAATGTCTAATTTAATTTTCCATTAATTAAATTGGACAATAAATTGTAATCTTATCTCAAAATCACTTGTAAAAGTTAACTGGGTGTGGTAAACTCGGTTAGCTCATGAATTTCAAGTTGAGGGTGGTTGGTGAGGCATGAAGAGTGATTCTATTATTTATGGAGTTCGAATTACAGTTAGTGCATTTTTTTAATGCATGAGTAATTAGTTAACTCAGTTAGGTGATTTAAAGTCAATTGAACTAGCTGTAACTGTTTGTTGCACTAGTGAGAGATAAAGTGAATTAAATCATATTTAATTCACAATCATTGATCTTCCATGCAATTGATTATTTACTATCAATATCTGGATGCATGTCAATTCCAGTGGAGACCCAGTTGAGACAAAGGTTAAAGGGATGTTAACTATCAATTGTATCATTAGTAGGTTTCCCACATGTAGCCAGACATACATTGAATTTCCCATGATGTTTGCACAATTTTGGAAGGCTGAATTCGTAAAGAATAGGGATTTCATTCCACATGAATTGTGCAAGCAAAGCAGGCTGATTAGAGGTAGGAAGTTGGCTAAGTGTTGGTTGATTTTTTCCCGGTCAGTGTGAGACAGTTGTGAGAGTGCAAGAGACTCTTATGAAAAGAGTGAATTGTAATTATTTCATGATTCCATGGTGAATATCAATTAGAAGATAGAGGGGTTTTTAGTAGCAAGCTTTCTCCGTGAAAATATATGTGTTGTGGTTTGATTTTATTCTTTCTTTACTTGTGATTTGCGATCGTGTTTATTTTCCACTATTGATTTGAAGAAGGATTCAGTATATAGCTTTAGTACATTGCTTGATCGGATTGAATCTATTGATATACATATGTTTGTTTCATTTCTACAATGAAAAATGAAATATATACAATGATGTTACTTCCAGGTGACTAAATTAGGAGGAATACTGATTTAGAAACCTGCCATTAAAAGGTCCTCATTTACACAGCTAACCATCCATCTCTTGCAGTATAAATGTATTATTTTCATGGTAGGCTGAAATATTATATGGTCATTTCCAGAGGTTTTCAAACTTTCCATGTTTCCCTTTTTCTTCAACCTTAGCCTCCCACTACAAAACCGTATCCAAAATATTGAAATTTTCTTCTTTTGTATTTTTGTCAAATGTCTTTTAACTTTGTTTTGAGATAGCTGATAATTTTTGTAGACTTCTTCTCTTTTTTCCTGCAAAGCAATCAACTGATTGATCCTCCTTTGAATTGCATTTGGTTCTTCCTGCAGTCCTTGTAACAATCTCATCACTGGAATTCCAAGAGAACTAGGAAATACAACTTTAGTCCCATAAACCAACTCATAAGGAGAGGTCCCTATGGATATTTTAGTGCAAATTTTGTTATCCCATAAAGAAAATCCAAGTTTCAAGTGTCATGATCTCTTGTTTTCATGCAAAATTCTTTTGATCATTCTGACAAATCTCTTGTTTGATGACTCAACCAAGACATTACCTTGAGGGTAATAGGTTGTAGAGTGATCAAGGGCGATATTATACTAGTTACAAAAACTTACCAGCTTATTTGATTTCAAGCCTTGAGAATTGTTAATGATTATCTTCATTAGACAACCAAATCTAGATAAGATGTTATTTTCCAGAAAATGTATGATTATTGCATCTGTGGCTTGTCTTGTAGGAACTGCTTCAGTCCACTTTGTTAATTAATCAATGACAGTTAGAATCCACCGATGCTAGCTTGAAGATGAAGGATGTATCTCGCCAATAAAATACAACCCCCACTGCTGGAAAGAAGCTTCCACAAAAATGAGTTTAAAAGGTAATAGGAGAAACTTTCTTTTTCCATCAAAGACCTGACATTCATGACAAGTAGAAATCTTCTTATAAACATCTTTGAACATTGAAGGCCAATACAATCCAGCTCTGATTATTTTATTCACTTTTTATTTCCAGTAATGATGACCACTACAGTCACCCTTATGAAATTCTTCAGTCGCTTTCTCAACTTCATCCTCTAGTAGACAATTAAGAAGTATTCCACCAATTTCCTTCCAATACAAACATTTGTTCAAGATACAATACCTCACTAATTTCATCTTGAAAAATCTGGATTTTGATTTTGTTAATTCAAGAGGAGCTCTATGATGATAAAAAACAAAAAAGACTTCTGTATACCAGTCTGACATAGTGAAATTTTCTTCAACGGGGAGCAACTCTTCATCTGTAATCACATTTGAATTTTCTGCTATAAAATTAACGGCTATACAGTCAAAATTTGATTGAATCATAATATTTTACAGTCCTTTTCCTTTCACCAATTTCATAGGTCTGATATCCAAATCATATTACAACAAAGTGGCAACCCACTTACTCCTCTTACCATTTGGATCAGCTTGGGTTAATATATCTCTTATTACAACATTAGGTACAAAATAAACAATATGTGAATGGATGCCATATACCCTGAAATATTTAAGTGCCTTCACCAAAGCATAAGATTTCTTCTCCATAATGTTATACTTCAATTCAAAATTCCCAAGTGTCCTACTGAAAAATGAGATAGGTTGTTCATTACCTTGTTGTTTTCTCTCCAACAATACTCCTGCAATAGTATGTTCTGAGGAAAAGGTAAAAGCCAGAAATTCCTTTGAAAATCAGGGTTTATGAGTATTGAAGCTTGAGTAAGAGCCTTCTTGATTTCTTCAAAAGAATGTTTAGCCTATGTTTTCCGCTTAATATCACAGTCTTTCTAAAGCATCTTTTTAATATGCGTCACAATTTCTGCAAAGTTAGGAATGGATCTTCTTACAAAATTCACCTTGCTTAAAAAGCATTGGATTTCTTTAATGTTTCTAGGTAGATCTATCTTCTGAATAGCAGAAAATCTACTTGGATCAACTTTAATTCCCTCCTATGACATTATATGACCCAATAATTTTTCCGTTGTCAAAGTAAAAACACTTTTGGTAGGGTTTAGAGAAGTACCAAATTTTCTGCATTTTTTAAGAATCTTTTCCAAGTGCTTGAGGTGTTCTTCTTGTTTCTTTGAGAACACAGTGATGTCATACAAATATGAAACCACGTATTTTTCCTTTTATTCTACAAATTTAATGTCCATTTCCCTTTGAAAGGTTTCCCCTGCATTCATGATTCCAAAGGGCATATTTCCATACATAAATGTTCCCCAAGGCGTGGTAAAAGTTGTCTTCTTTTGGTCATCTGGATGCACTAATATCTGATTATAACCTGAGAAACCATCTAACATTGACATCATTTTTTATCCTACTATGTTTTGTAGTATGTGATCCATCTTGGGAATAAGATAGTTGTATTTTAGTGAGCCTTTATTCAAATTTCTGAAATCAATACATATCCTAATCTGCCCATTTTTCTTCCTTACATGTACCAAATTAGCCAGCCATCTGGAAAATCTCAATGGTACTATGATATTTTCTTCAAAAAACTTTTTGATCTCCTTTTCAATAAATGGCATAAGTAATGGATTGATTCTCCTCAGTTTTTGTTTGAAAGGCTTTTCATTTTCCTTTATTGGTATTGTATGTTGAATGATACTAGGATCATATTTTTACAAATCTGCATAACTCCAGGAAAAGGAATCAATGTATCTCTTCATCAAATTAACATATCTATGTTTTACCTCAGAATAAAGGATTTTTGACAACTTGACACACTTAGGGTTTTCCGTAGTACCAATATTACAAGTTTCAACCTCTTCATCATCAGATTTCGTCTTAGGATTCTTGGCTACATCATTTTGGTCGAAATTTTTTTCAAATGGAATTAGCCCCTTAGAAATAAAGTTGGTTTTTATTTGGATGAATTATTTAATGGCTTTGGTTTCAGCAAAAATATTTTGCTGGTCAACTTGAATGGTTTCAAACTCTTCTTTCAATTCCATAAATTTTTTGACTTGTTGATCATTTTAAAAAACCTGCCAGTATTTTATGTTATCAGGAATGGTTGGCCTGTGTCTGATTTCAATCTCATATTTCTTGCTAGAATGAATGGGAATTGTAAATAAGATATCTGAAATAGCCAAGGAGTCTACAATACCATTTTGCTCTCTAGGCTTGATTATGAAATTGTGTTCTTCAAAATTTTCCAGTAATTCAAGAATTAAATTTTTGTATGCTCTCATTCTAGCATCTTTAGTTTGATAGGTGCCATTCACTTGTTTGATGACTAACTCAGAATCACCAAAAACTGAAATCTTTTGAGCAACTAAGTTTTTCAAGACTTCTAAACCCAAAACTAAAGCTTCATACTATGCCATGTTGTTTTTACAATCAAAATTGAGTTTGTAAGAGAAAAAATTACTTTCATATCTTGGGATGATTATCCAAATGCCTACACGAGCTCCATCTCTTCCAACAATAACATCAAATTTCATGTGCCACAAACCTTCTTTTTCAATTTCTTCAACTTTTTGTCGTTTTTCTACATGCTAATTTTCTGTTTCATCGCAGATTTCATTGAAAAGTGTAGATGATCCTAACTTTTTTTCCACTACATAAAATGGGAAATTTTGAGGTTTGTCTTTGTTTCTAACCATATATGCCATCCTAGACTCTCTATATAATTTTATTTTTTCACAAAAAACGGGGATAGTGGCGTAGGACATGTCCATTTTCATGGTTCTCTTGATTTTGGCATCCCATGATCTAGATAACAATATACCGAAATTTGGTGGAATATGAGCTACAATTACGTCCTTCAATACAATTTTAGCAGGGACATGAGTTAGACCAACAACCACATCCTTAATCAAACCTATACATTGAAATCTATTAGAATCAAATGAAAATAATTCCTTGTATGGTCTGGTTATGTCCAAACCCAATCTGTCCATGATGACCTTTGGCGTTAAATTGGGAGATGCCCCAAAATCTAACATAGCATTATGTAATGTCATGTCATGAATATTTAAAACTCACATAAAAAGGTGTCTCTTCTTCATTTTTCTCATCTTCTACTCTTGTACCTAAGAATATGGTAGGGTGACCTTCTTGCATATTTAGAGTAACATAGGGTCCAACTTGAGTGCTTTAGTATTTTCGCAATCCGACTTCTATATTATGTGACCTTTATTATTTCACCAAAGGGGACAACAATTTTAATTTTTGAAATCTCATTTTCTAGGTTGAAAACTGGTTGTGTATTTTCAATTTATTTCGCAGGGACATCTTTCTTCTGTTCAACAACCTTTGGACCATTTGTTGTCTTAGGTTGATTTTTATTAGCAACTGTAGGGACATTCCTATTCCTCAAGTTATATTGTTTTTTCATCTCAAAAATGGCATGCTCATAGCCTTTCTGGTATTCTGATTTTTCCTCATTACACATGTCATTACTAGATTCGTCATGCTTTTCTTTTGTTAAAAACATCCCTGTTTCATCCTCATCCAAACAATGTATAACTTCTTCTTGAATTTATGGCTACATTTCTTCCTCATCTACTAGATTTTGTTAGAAAGGGAGCCTAACTTGTTGATCAGGCTGGTTTCTTTGTTCTCTTGGTCTCTGCTGAATTTGAGGTCTTCTAAAATGTGGATTTTTTATTTGTGTTTCTGGCTGTGAAGCAGGAGGATTTTTTCCAAGTGCAAGTCTATCCATAAGTATTTCCATGGGTTTCATCATTCTGTCAAATTTCACATCTAAAGATGTAGAGGGTTGGTATTCCTCTTTTACTCTTCCTTTCCCAACCTTTGATCTTTTTGCTACAGCATTGTTAACTTCCAACTTAACAGCATCATTTTTCATGTCAGTCAAAGTGGCAGATTCCCTTTCTTTAAGCAAAATGGAAAATGAATAATGAAAAGCTTCAACATAATGCAATTGGGAAGCTCCTGGGGGAGGTTTTCTTGAGAAGGAATGGAATTGTAAAGTTTGTTAAACATTTTCGAAAAATCTTGCACTGACTCATTGCTTGCTTTCTTCAAATTATTGTATTCAGTTAATGCTTGAACAAGATTCACCTTAATTCCCCATTTCCTTAAGAAAATTTCTTCTAATTGATCCCAATTCTGTATACTTGATGGGGTTAAGGCTTTAAACCATTTTTTGACTTCACCAATGAAACTTTGTATAAACAATATCATTTTTACATCTTCATCATCACCTCCTATAGGTTTATAAACTCATTGAATTGGTCAACATGTTGTTCTGCAGTGATTCCCTCCTCACCTCCAAATATTTTTATTCTAATAGAATATCCCTATGGCAGGTCATGAAGTAGAGAATGCAAGACAAGAGGGGCATATCTAGTAGGGCCTATAGGAGGAGGAGGAGGATGAACTTCTACCATTGTAGCAGTGACAGTAGATGTGCTAGCAGAAACTACGATGGAGGAGGTAGTTATGAACTAGTAGGAGTAGTATTAAAATCAGATGCAATGTCAAGAAACTTAGTTATAGGAACCTTTAACTCGGAAATAAAAGAACTCCACTCAAGTAAAGGGATACCAAATCTTCTTTTCAACAGGAATTCAAAAGGATCAAGTTCTTTTAGTTTTTTTAGAGACTTATGTTCTAGTGACAACTTAGATGTAACAATTTCCAAATACCTTTATTTATCTTCTTTGGAAACAACAGATGTGGTATCTATCACTAATATTTGTAGATCTAATACAATTTCTGTTAATTCATTTTTTGATTTAGATCTAAAAAGTGTTTGCTCAAATTTTTCATCAAACTCTATGTATTCAATACTTTGAACACCTCTAGAGGGTGAATATGAAGCTCTCAAGAGATATGGAGTACCTCATTTTGATGAGCTACCATTTCCTCTGAGGATTTTCTCTGGATCATCTACAATCTCTGATGGATTAGGATCTAGATTTCTCCTCATATGAATCTTCTTGGAAGCCACCTTTAAGATGAAGATGCTAGTCATTAGAGAACTTTTGAGGTCTAAAATGGGCCTCCTATGAAAAATGTAAAACTAAAATAAACTTTATAAGGACCAATAGGATTCAAAATGATGATGCCAACCATGGGGGTTGATTCACCATTTTTGGGGTAAAAAAGTAAAAATTTTACTCAAATTTCGATCAGGAGTACTCGTTGGATGCAAAATCTGAATCCTCATCCAAGGAGTACCCATTTTGCATACTTTTGATGGACCCTACTACACGAAAAATGAGAAATACATGAAAAAATGTGATTGAAATCACATTTTTCATGTATTTCTCATTTTTTGTGTGGCAGGGTCCATCAAAAGTATGCAACATTGGTACTCTTTGGATAAGGAACCAAATTTTGCATCCAACGAGTGTTCCTGCTCGAAATTTGAGTAAACCCGTAGGGAGATAATTTAAAAATACGAGTTGAAAAAAGTAGTTTTTCTTTTTCCCCTTTAAACTTTTATGATGTAATATAATATTATTTTATTATTTCCACTATTATTTTATAAATTCCTTAGGAGGCCCATTTTAGACCTAAAAATTCCCCTAATGGGAGTCACCAAGGTAGAATTACAACTTTGAAATGTCTGATCTTCTGCTACCTTCAAGAGCTCAGCTACTTTGAAAAGAAACACCCAGGATGATATAACTTTTAGACTCTCAGAAAACACACCAAAATGTTATCACTTGGATAGAACATGTTGGGTTGTGTCAACCTCCAACCAAGAATAACTATTTCAAACCAAATTTTAACTAGAAGTTAGCTCTTCTAGTCTAAGAGGGTTCTCTCAAAATACTTATAAAATTCACTGTATAAAACTAAAATTTCATATCGCTAACTCTGGATTTTCTTTATGTGATTTTTCAGGTGAAAGAGAGCGTGATGATTGCCACCATTGGGCATGGAGTTAGTTAAGAGAAAATTAATTACAAACAACATTGTTTTATAGAAATTGATGCATTTTGGCTTTAAACTGGTGTTACATAAAAAAATACAGTAAAACATAGCAAACTGAAGGAAGTTGGAGCATTGCGAGATGAATTCCAAGTAATAAATATGCTATGAAACTGATAAAAACATATAAAACATGTAGATATAACATATGAGACAAAATAGAATCTCAGGTGAAAAACAGAGTTTGCTGCAAATGTATATTAACAGAAGAAATTTTTTACAAAGGTGGTCCTCTCACATTATCCATCAACCCCTATAGAGTAAAAAAATTACAAATATATATAGAGAGATCTCCATCTTTCATAAATTACAAAATCTTCCACCTGGGCTAGATACGATGTACAACTAAGAGACCTAATTCTAATTCAATTACAAAACATTGAGCCTTTCTATGGATTTTTCTGTTTTAACAAAGTTTCAATACAAATAGGAGTCTTCTATCATTTATTAGCTCAAAATATTCATGTTGGTGAACCTCATCAAATCAAACCACCTACTGAATGCATTGGAGTGTTGTATGCTAGAGTGTTGTGCTTTTGCCACGTGGATGTTGTCCTGGTTGACTTGTTGACTTGTCTTCCTGAAAAATAGGAGTCCCTTGGCTAATGATGTCAACACTCCTATGAATTTTAGCCCATATAATTTCCTTTTTGTCTGATGCCCAATCAAAAATAATCAAAACTTTATAACGCAGAAAATAAATAGAGTTTGACAGTTCCGTAGCAAAATTTGGTAGCAAATTGTTTTTTGCTACCAATTTGACCTTTATGAAAGTTTTTAAGTCTTTATTGATGTTTTTTAGCTAAACACATGCCATAAGAAATCCCTTAGCTGAGATTTTAACTTGTTTTTTCCTCCATGAAAAGCTACAACAATTTCATATAAAATATTCACCTTAACTATGGGGAGTTGCTACGAAACTGTAATTTTTCTGAGATTTTTCCTTTTCATGATTTCTTCAACCTCCTTGTCATTTCTAATATCTCTTCCAAGCCTATATAATACTAAAATTATTTGTTAAACATAACATAGGAAAAAATTAAGGATTTTACCATATTAAAGGAGTGTCATCTATTTCAGCAAAAATCTTGAGATTTCTCTTTGCAAGTTAAACTTTGATCATTTAAATTTGAGTTTCTAATGCTATGACTTGCCTCTGCAATTTTTTCCTGTCTGCCTATAGCCAATTGTTCCTTTTGTTAACATGTTTTAGCATTATGTGCAAAGGTAGGGTCTTTTCACCATCTTCCTAGATTCTTCTCCAACCCTTTCATAAAAATCTAACTGCTTTGATATGTCATCTTTTAACTCCTCAAACAGTAGTTTAGATTCTATTACCTCCTGCCTACCTTCTATTAATCATTCTTTAAAAACCTATATTTTACTTTTTTCTTTGACAGGCTCTTTTCCTTTTCTTTTCTTTGCTGGCTTTGCTTTTTCTAAAGGCACCTCAGGCATATTTTCAGCTTATTGCATTGATCTTGTAACAGGTTTCCTAGGTTTGGAAACAAAACATGGTTCTTCTTGTGTAAAATATAATTTCTTGGCCCTATTTCTATTCCTTTTAGTTTCTACTTTTGTCACTTGGACAGGCTGCAAATCTGGACTTTCCTCAATCTCAATGGCCTCTAGGATATCAGTTAGCTTTCCCTTCCATTTACTCTACCTTATGGTCACCCTCCTCCTAGTGCTTGTAGAAGTCTTTACTACAGGTTCTACTACAAGCTCTGTTTTAAGTTCTGCTTCATGTTTATTTTCTTCCCTAGGGGTTATTGATTGAGACTTTGGAGTTTTCCTAGGGGTGGAAGTATGTAACTCATGGCCACTCAAAAATAAGAAGGTGAGGCAATATCTATTCAACCTATTTAGATCTTCTACAACCAACAATTTAATAATACCATGATGGAAAACAAAGGTATTACTAGCATTGGTCTTGGCTTAGACCTTGCCAGTCATCTTTCCCAAAATTCTATAGAGATAAAATGGAACATCTAGGGGTTTTTTACCTATGAAATGCAGTAGCAATATGAAGTGATACTGGTAGACCATGTTCAACCTGCCTTCACAAGTGAATTACTTATGTATGACCATTATGAGTTTAGAAAAATGATCTTTGAGGCAAGTTCTGAAAATGCTAGCAGTCATATCAATCCTTTTGTGCTCTTCCTTAAGAAATTCATCATAGTTTAACAGCCGAAAATTCTACACTTTAAACCAAATTTCACCAGTCCTAGGGATATTTTTAGCACGAGTAATTGTGTCAGGGGACACTAAAAAGTTCAGTATGCCCACCTTTGAGTTTGTCCCTGTGAAATTTATGGCAAAGTCTTTGGTAATCTACCCATGGTAACCCTGCAGCTTTTGGAAAAAAATAAGGCATCCCATGCTCTCAAATGATTGAATGAAGGAAGGGTCTTCCTCCAATAAATTCATGTCCATGGGTTCATAACGCACAACTGAGCCTCCTTTATAATGTTTTTTTTGTGCCATGGTAGCAACACGCAGAGAGCTCCTAGTGGACACGTGAAAATTCTACTAAAGATAACTAGATATTTTATGACAGCAAGACCAACTCATATGAAAACAAAGCTAATAAAAAGTGAAAAGGAAAACGAAGTAGGAATGAAGCTATGTTGGGGCATTTGTTTTGGACAAGAAAATTTTGAA
This sequence comes from Pinus albicaulis, assembly GCA_034641835.2. Classification (NCBI taxonomy): domain Eukaryota; kingdom Viridiplantae; phylum Streptophyta; class Pinopsida; order Pinales; family Pinaceae; genus Pinus; species Pinus albicaulis. The sequence goes on from CM076574.1 coordinate 587,691,331, forward strand.
GTTGCGGAGAGATAGGAGCAAAAGGAACAGGTGGTGGAGCACAATCAAGATAAGTAGGGAGCTGGTATAGTTGTGAAAAGCCTGAAGGTAGGTGGAAGAGCACAAACAGGTGGCGGCATAGATGGTAGAGAAGGGGAGAAGGAACAAGCAGTAGAACTCCTAGTGATGGAAAAGAGAGAGAAGGCAGTGGAGCGCAAGGGAACAGCTGAGTGGAAAAGGGGCAAAGACTGACAATGTCAGTTGGCAGGAACATATAAGCAGGGAAGAAAGGACTCCAAGGATAGTGAGAGGTTGATAGGATATCAGAGCATAAAGAGAGCTTTGCGGAGCCATATGTAATGAGTTGAAATGTATCAGACTCTGCAGAGTATATTCTTAATGTTTTGATCCAAGTTAATGGAATTAGATTGATGTTGTGTTGCATGTTATGGACTAATTTATGCTTGTTGATCATGGTGTGTATGTCTGTTTTCCAATTTTAATTTAATGCTCAGAATAGGTATGGATGAATGATAACATGCTTCTGAAGTTGAGATATATGAATGTCTTCTTTATGAATTGAGAGATGAGTTGTTGTTAGTGATCTTTCCTCGACATTAATTATCTAGTATCTAATTCTAGTAAGGTCACGACATGCCTCGGGTGAGACTCCTTGCTCCCTTGCGCAGGGTGAAAATGTCAACGTTGTCCTAGACTACAACGAAAACCTTCTTGGCTCCAAGCCTGAACCTGGGTCTTTCCCAGAGACCTCCTTTTTCGCCAAAAAATTGTTCCTTTGTTGGGACCTGAAAATTTATCTAGAAGCTAGATCATGGTATCCAGGATCTATGAGAGAGAACTGCATAGTTGGTGGGACAATCGTGTAGATCAATTCATATCACAGCAAGCGGAGCTTCGACAACAGAGGGAAAATACTGTCAAGGATCAAGTCCTGTTTTCTAACTCGGTGAGCGACTAGTATGAAATTTTCTAGGGAGAGCTCCGTAACTGGTTGCAAGGACTTCAGATCAAGTCACTTTCTCAAGGATTGCGTCAATTCTGCCGTAGTTGGACGCATATAGATTTAACAGCGCTACATAATTTAGATACAAATCTATTCCAAGTAGTAGATTTTTTGGTGCAAACTACTTTGGAGGGGTACATCGTAGAGTTTGCAGTCGAGTGCTATCAGCCTTTTACAAAAGTTGAAGATATATTTAAATCTGGGTTGCAGGGAAAATTGTTGAAATAAATCTCGTTGTGGATTAAATCTCTAATGGTGGACGAAGGCCTAATGTTATTCCAAAGTCTTGATATGGAGACATAACCTCCAGTACTGGGGGAAGGGTTTCAAGGAAATATGATACGAACCAGGAAAAAGGGGGAATAGGGATATGGATGTTGGAATGTCCAGTAGGTTGAGAGAGCAGAGAGCGTAGATTGCTGAAAAGTGGCAGGAAAGGGCGATACGAGAGTTTGAAAAGCAATAAAAGAATCAACAGAGCAAGGAAAAGGCGCAACAGATGACATAAGAAAGAGAAGGTCAGGTGGGACCGAAAGGAATGGACGGGTCCATCAAGGAAGTTAGACAGGTTTATAGGAGCCCAACCCTAAGAGAGAAGGGAAATAAGTCCTATGAGGAGGACACGCGCCCTAGGGAAGAGTCTGATGTGGAGCTGCATGTTGCGATGTAGCAACTATTCCAAGAGAGTTTGTCACCTAAAACACAAGGTAATACTATTCCCCGAGTTTCAAGTAGCACTAGTCCTAACCTTCCCCTGGTACTCTACGATCTACCTGATAAGTTCCTGATAGAGTTACGAGAGTTTAGCAAGTTGAGTAATACTAAGTCCAGAGTACAGTTAACTGCTAGCAACAGTGCTAGTAGTAGAATCTCTCATCCAAGAAGCAGAGGTTTTATATTAATACCACCAATGCAAGGAAGGATGGCAAGATCATTTACTCGATACCCAAAATTTTCTTGAAAAGGTAATGATGATGTAGAACAACACTGGTATCTGTGTGAAGCAATTTAGAGAGCTCGACAAACACTAGATGTAGTCAAGCTAATTAAGTTTCAAACCACATTAGGAGAAAGAGATTTATGCTAGTTCATCAAATGGTCAGAAGCACACCAGAACCTAGCAATAAATGATGTTAATAGGGAATTCGTCCAAGAATTCAAACTGCCTCAGACGAATCATCAAGGATTGTCTGATCTATGGGAAATCAAATAGTGGGAAGGAGAGACAGCTTGGGATTTGATGAGAAGATTCAAGGACGCGATTGGAAAGCTAAGTTACCCAATCGATCCAAATCACCAGAGGGACTGGTTCATTAAAGTACTCCTACTGTTGACCAGGACACCTTTGACACAACAGAAGATTGATACCCTTCAAGATGCACTGGAGCAAGCAATGAAAATAAAAGCAATGGCTGGATACTCGTAGGAGTTCAGAGGGGGACCAGTGGTGTAAGATCCATCCATAATGGGACTACAACATCAAATAGCCAGTCTGATGGAGAAACTAAAATTTATTCAGCCGGCGTGACCCACAAGACCCAATGTATGGTGTACACATTTCTTGATGGAGGGACACGTAGTCACGCAATGTCCAAGGTTGCGGGGAGCCAATGTTGGGACTTTTCTATTTGGAAAATCGGGGGCCCACTAGTCGGTGGAGTTATGCAGATAAACACTCAAGGGCTATACCAAACACAATCCCACTTCCCAGAGTTTCCTAATCAACAGAATCAAGTAGCAGCAAAGTGCTACAAAATATGCAAAGGTATTGGTCATCCTCCACGACTATGTCCAATTCTGCAAAAATATTCAAATGTTCCAAACAATGTTTATTGTGAATTTTGTGCCTCAACAACTCATAATACTAGGCAATGCAGAGCCCTGGATGCATTGGCATAACGATTAGATAGGTCGTCCTATAGAGTAAATGAGACTCCAAGGGGACGAGGAGGGGGAGGAATGAAAGGTAGCAGAACTGGAGGAAGAGGACCAGTAAGGTGTTGTAACTGTAATTAAGAAGGTCACATAGCGAGAGAATGTCTACTAACAAGAATACAATGGTGCCTAATGCAGAGTAAATGCACATGCTACTAAAGACTACCCGGAGTTGGTCAAGAGGTGGGAAGAAAGAACCAGGAAATGAGGAGCTAACTTGGTTAATGAAGATCCAAGGAGAGTAGAGCATCAACCTATGCAAAGTGTAGCTATAGTAACCTGAGGAGAGAAGAAAAAAAGGGAGGATGCACGAGAAATGGACCTAATAAATTTAGCCAAACCTACATCCCCAAAGAATATTTTCAGCCCAGACTGACAGAAGCAGTACTTTAAATAAGCACTAGAAACATTATCAAAGATAGGGAGCCATAAGAATATGGAGCATCTACAACAATCTAGTGAAGGGGAGAAGATGGTTGCTACAGGGACACCTATAGAAGAGTGGTTTTGGCTGTTCCTGAAAATTGTAAACAATGGAAAAATGCTGGAACAACTAAAGAAAAATATAGAAATGGTTGTTCAAGGAGGAGCAGGACATGAAGACTCAAGTAACATAGCTGAAACACTATATAAGAAGAATAAAAAGGAATAAGAGAAGGACTGGAAAATAGTTACATATAAACATCCATGTTGCGTGATTCCAAATCAGAGATACAATGCTAGATCTTGGATGAGATGTCAACATTCTACCCAGAAAGACATGAGAAGAACTGGGAAAAATGAGGCTATCATACTCACCAATACAACTAAGAATGGAAAATCAATTCTGCATTGTACCAATAGGGAGGCTGGAAGAAGTTGAGGTTGACGTTGCGGAAGTAAAAACCTATATAGACTTTGAAGTAATAGATATCATGGGTGACAAGGATCCCTACCCTGCCTTGCTGGGAATAGATTGGGCCTTCAAAAATTATGCAGTTATCAACTTAAAGAAGGAGCAGATGGTATTCGAATATGGTGAGGTCAGAGTGGTCTAGCCATTGGATCCGAATCAAGGATCTCGATACACAGAAACTGTTGACAACAGAGAAGATGTAGAAATTCTATATCAACTCTACCAAATTACTGCAGGAAAAAGAGAAGATTACATTAATCCTATAGCAGGAGGAACGGTAAGATGGAGAAGTGTTCAGAGTTCTGACGTAGGATCAGAAGTGGCCTGGGATGATTGGCTACAGGGAGGATACGAAATCAACACCAGAAGATGCGCCAATATTCAGGGAGTCAACTGGATTGGTGTAGAGGTAAGAGAATACCCAACTCTTTCAAATATGTAAGTTGTGAATACATCTATTACCAAAGTGGAAGATAAAGTGCCAATAGAACATAAAGTCCCTCTCATGGACTTCAATCCACTTCTGCAAGATGGTGGGCGAACCATCGAAACTCTCTCTCTCAATGGGAAGACATTGCCAAAGAATTAAGAACAAGATTTCATGCAGCTTTAGGACCACAACCGGAGGAAAAATACCGAGGAAACTCCGACCCTTTGGTACATCTAAAAAATTGCGAGTATAAGTGGAGAGAAGAGCAATATCCAAAATATTTATGGGTACACAACTTCATACATTCACTGGACACCATTACACAAGCCTGGTACTTGACATAAGAGAAGAAGAGAGGAACAGACACCTGGGAAACAATTGCGGAAATATTTACTCAGTGTTTTTCTTTCAAGGGGGATACACACCAAGTTACAGATACTTTAAAATCAATTAAAAGAATATTTTTTCTCCCAAAACTCGAGGAAACTGAAGAAATGTCCATATTAGATTAGAGAGGAAGAGAATCAGTGGCATGCAAAAGAATATATCGGGACATGGATGATGATGATTTATAAAATATTAGACATCTATATTTTGAAGAAAATGAAGGAGAGCGGGAAATACAAGAGGAACCAAATACTAAGGTATTACACTTGCTACCCCTGAAGACAAAGAAGAAGAACATTGGAAGCGAACAGAAACCCAAGATTGCATCCATTGGAGACTATTGGGATACAAAAACCACAAAATAAATATTTAACCTACTACAATAATATGAAGACCTATTCCCATATTCAGTGGCAGAACTCAAAGGAATCGAAGGAGATCTAGGGGAGATGTGCATTTTACTGAAACCGGATGCTAGACCAGTAAAACATAGACCTTACCGCCTAAATCTGAGAGTAAAATAAAATATCAAAGCAAAGATAGACAAAATGTTGAATGCAGGCTTGATCTTTCCGGCTGAAGAAGTAGAGTGGGTTAGCCCAATAGTGACACAAAGTAAAAAAGAAAAATCAGAAATTAGAGTATTTGTAGACTGAAAAAGTCTAAATAATGCATGTATTCATGATCCTTTCCCAACTCCATTTAGTGACAAAGTTCTAGACAACGTGGCGAGAAATGAAGCAAACTCATTCACAGATGGCTTCTCAGGGTATCATCAGGTACGAATAGCAGAAGAAGATAAGAGAAAAACTACTTTCATAACAGAATGGGGATCATACGCCTATCATGTCATGCCTTTTGGAGTGAAGAATGCACGAGTTGTATTTTCATGCAGAGTAATAAAAGCATTCAAAGATTATATTCATAAGTTTTTAGAAGTGTACATGGATGATTGGACGGTGTACAACTCACTGAAAAACCATGTAACTTTGCTAAGGATAATGTTTGACAGGTGCAGACAACTTCAAATTTCTCTGAACCTCAAAAAGTGCATCTTTGCAATACACTTTGGGGCAATGTTGGGACATGTTGTCTGTAAGCAAGGGGTATGTGTGGACCCCGCGAAGGTGGCGGTAATATTGAATATGGATGCACCAGATAATGTAAAGTAGTTGAGGTTACTACTTGGACAAACATGATACTACAGGAGATTCATCTGCAACTATGCAAAAATCACAACATCACTGGAAAAGCTGTTGCGGAAGATGAAAAAATTGATATGGAATGATGACTGCACTAAGGCACTGGACATGTTGAAAGATAAACTAGCAAGTGCACTCATTTTGGCCCATCCGAATTGGGATAAACAATTCCATGTACACATTGATGCTTCAAGTATTGCTTTGGGAGTGGTGCTAGCTCAGCCAGGAGAAACTTCAATAGATTAGCCGGTGTACTTTGCAAGTAGGAAGTTATCAACGATAGAAAGGAACTACACAACTACGGAGAGGGAAGCTCTTGCAATGGTATACTCTCTATAGAAATTTCACCACTATTTATTGGGTGGGACATTTAAATTCTTCACAGATCACTCAACACTAAAATATCTGGTAAAAAAACCTGCCCTGGAGGGCAGAATCTGCAGATGGCTCCTACTATTCCAAGAATTCACTTTCGAAGTCATAGTAAAGTCGGGAAGACTAAATGTTGGCCCCAACCATTTTTCAAGATTGGAAAATGGAGAAAATGGGGGACCACTTGATGATCAGCTACCAGATGCTGATCTCTTCCACGGAGAATGCATCCTAGATTATCTAGAATAGATAACAACATACTTAACCACATGAAAATTCCCAGCAGAATACACAGTAACCCAAAGAAGACACATATTAGTTAAAGCAGCAGAGTACCAACTCATAGCCGAACATTTTTTATAAAATTGGCCTAGATCATATCCTACGAAGATGTGTATTAGATCACGAAAGAGTAGACATCTTATGGGAGTGTCACAGTGGAGTTGTGGGAGGCCATGTCAGCGCAAAACCCACTGCAAGGAAAATACTACAAGCAAGATTATGGTGGCCTACCATGCACAAAGACATAAAATAATACATGAAGAAATGTGATGTCTATCAAAGAACAAGGCGTTTGTCACATCATGATGAATTGCCCCTACAACCTGTAAGCGCTATGCAGGAATTTGAGAAATCGACAGTCGACTTCATAAGACCGGTTGCACCAATCACACGACACTCACAGGCAAGATATATAATCACCACAACCGACTACCTCACAAGATGGGAAGAGGCAGCACCAGTAAAGGACTATATAGAAGATAAAACAACCATATTTATCTTTGAGAACATCATTAGCAGGTCCGGCTGTCCAAGGAGCCTAACGAGGGATCAAGGCACACATTTCATTAATGCTACAATCAAATCACTGATGGATAATTTCATGATACAAAAATACAAGAGCAGCCCGTACCACCCACAGGAAAACGAAATCGTTGAGGATTTCAACAATATCTTGGAGAAAGGGCTAACAAATATATGCAACACTAACTGCGATGACTGGGATGAAAGAATACCATCCACGTTATGGGCATACAAGGCAACCATAAAGAGACTGCATAATCAAACTCCATTCCAATTGGTGTATGGGAAAGAGGCAGTAATACCAGCCGAACTTATTATACCAAGCCTCTTAATTGCCTCAACAACATACATGGCAGAGGAAGACTCCATCTCTGCACGTCGTCATGAGTTGTAAGAAATCGAAGAAGATAGGTTTCTAGCAGATTTCCATCAATCAATACAGAAATAGAGACAAAAGGCCTGGCATGACCGCCAGATCAAGCACAAAACATTTATGATTGGCAGAAAATTACAACTCTATGAAAACAAATTCTAGAAGTTCCCAGGAAAGCTCACGATGCACTAGATGGGGCCGTATTATGTCATAGAGATAGGAATTAGGAGAATTTTGAGGTCTAAAATGGGCCTCCTAAGGAAATAGTAAAATAATAGCTAAATCAATAAAATAATATTTATGAATTTGCAATTCTTTTTTTTTGCCAAAATCCATGTAACTATGGTTAAATTCAATTCAAAAGTTGTACCAAACTAAAATTAATAAAAAAATTATATTGATGTGACTATAAATAAGAATGAGCTTTTCAAGAAAAAATCCAATATCATTGCACAACTAATTCATTTTTTCTTTGTACTTAAATAACTTAAAATAAAATATAAATATTAATTTATAAATTGTTAATTATATAATATACTATTAATTAAAAATTATTTAAATTATATAATAACATGTAATTAATATACTATATAAAAATAATATAATATAATATATGTAATATATTGTTTTATGTATGAATTTTGTATTACATATTGAATTGATTTGATTTACAAAATAAGAAGAAATAATATATAATATAAAAAGGAATATAATATATATTCTATAAAATTTAGATTATTTTTCATAATATTATATATACTAGTATATAATATTAATATAATTATAATGAAATGAATTGAGTTTTATTTAAAATTAAAGAAAAACAAAAGTAGATAAATGTATTTTCGGATTAATCACATCATTAGGATTAGGTCGACGTTTCGAACCAGCTAATGTGGTTCATCCTCAGGATAAGGTGGAGAGACTAATCGATCTCGATGAATAAATAGAGGAGATGCATCATTGCCCGAAAATAAATAATGAGAACTAGTTGTTAAGAACTAGCCGTTAAGACTAGCAGCTAAGAACTAGCCGTTGGAAAGTTAGTTAGTTAGTTAAATTTATTTATTTACCTAACTAACTAACTTTCTAATGGCTAGTTCTTAATAGCTAGTCTTAACGGCTAGTTCATAACAACTAGTTCTCATTGACTATTTCTGGGCAATGATGCATCTCCTCTATTTATTCATCGAGATCGATTAGTCTCTCCGCCTTGTCCTGAGGATGAACCACATTAGCTGGTTTGAAACGTCAAACTAATCTTAATGATGTGATTAATACGAATATACATTTATCTACATTATGGATCACAAAAGTCTCAGAGCTAACAAAAAAAAAAGTATTGAAATAAATTTAAATTATATTTATAAGTATAATATAAGATTTATATAAACTGAAATTTAGTATTTTTTTGCCCCAAACTATATTGAACTTAATATATCTTTTTTCAACATACAAAACTAATATAACTTTTTTCATCCTACAAAACTAAAAAAAAAAAATTCTTTAATTTTAATATGTTTGTATTGCTATTAATATTATAATGATATAATTTATAGATTTGATTTATCCTAAAATTACAAGGTTACATTTTTTATTATTTTGATTTCATATGTATAATATATATGTATAGATATTAACTTATAATTGATTTGAAATTGTAACATTAAATAAAATGAGATGAATATATAATTTAAAAATAAATATATGAAAACATAAAAATATAATATTTATTGAAAAATGTGTAAATACATGAAGATTGTGTAGGGATATGCATTGTTTCTATTAAAAAATATGAAAAGAAAATAATAATATTTTATTCAAAAAATATAAATGGAATTTATTATGAGTGCTTTATTTTATGACTTTAAAAGTACTTAGAGCACTACCATGGTTAACTATTAGTTTTTATCCACCATTGAGAAAGTGACAAGTAAGTACCTTTAACTCAAGCAATGCCACCTCAACCATTAGGGATGATGTCATCCCCTAAAATGTGATTGGTGCTCATAAAGTGAATTTTGATTGTACATTTTTCTTAGGAGGCCCATTTTAGACCTCAAAATTCCCCTAATGGGACTCATGCACGGTCAAGCTAGTGCAACTAGATGGAGAGATCCTTCAAGGATGGGTTAACGACACACGCCTGAAACTCTATCAAGAGTAAGCAACACAATCCTTTTATTTTGAATAACTCTCACACCTGAGAGAAGTCAGTAGATTAGAGTCAATAACTATCTTGCAACCGAGATGAGTCGTAGAATAGTTTATGTTTTGTTCTGATAAAAATCGTTTCAACCCACTAGAGTAGGAATCCTTAAAAAGAAACTTGCATGTCGTGCAAACATAACCATCACCCTGTTGTGATATGGAGACCATATCGCAACCAATTGTGGTCGGGGGAGGGGAGTCTACAGTGTTACAAAGCCTAAGTGTGTCAACCATCATTCACTCATAATGAGCCATCATAGTGTTGTCAGTCCATAAGATCATCAAAAATTGAGAAATAATTTCCATAATTAGTAACCTGCATACCGTAATAATTTTTTCACATTAAGCTATAATTATTTCCCATCACGTCTACCCAACTTCCGAAGCCACTTTTAAGATTTTCAGAATCCACCTCACCCCAGTAACTAATCACACGATTATAGCTGCGGGGGGAGACACTAAGAATAAATTAGTTATGGCGTCGCATCAACATCATTCACTAGTAAAAAATGATGAAATTAATGACCATGTGACTAAGAACATTAGTCACCACAATTATTTCAAGTGAATTACTACTAAATTTGAGCAATTTTAAGTGATCAAACTAAAAATGACTAACTTAAATGACTAATTTAGTCGAGGAATAAAATATACGACTAGATAATAAGTGACTAAACTAAAAGTGACTAACTTAAATGACTAATTTAGTCTAGGGATAAAATATATGACTAGATAATAAGTGACTAAACAAAAAGTGACTAACTTAAATGACTAATTTAGTCTAGGATTGAAATATATGATTAGATAGTAAGTGACAAAATTAATAATGATTAATGTAAATGAATATTATACTCCAATTATAAAAATATTACCAAATAACAAGTACAAAAAGTATATGAATTAGTCATTTATGTCAAATAAAAGAAACTATTTTTCCACTGCCACCCTCGAGGTTTCCTAGACTGCAGATTCCAGCTTCCTCTCTTAGCAAGAAAAAACAGGCTCACCTAAAACTAAGAAAAATGGAAATGGGTGACCTCACTTCCCTTCAATCTCCTATCCTCGACCCAGACACATACAATGGCTAAGAAATTGAGCAGAAAAGACGGTTTGAACACACCGCACCACCAAATGCCCACGACAAGCACACACAATTAGCCACTCCTTACATAAACCTTCGACCTATGACGTTTACGCTTCCTCCTCGAAGGCCACTGCTAGGACCAACACCTCTCAACAAAAACTAAGTCTAATGGAAACCCTAAATTTACCTTCAAAATACAATTTTCACAAGTCCTACCAAAATGCGTGCAGCTCAGGTCACCAGGGTCACTCTCTGCACAGGTTTTCCCAAGTCGACCTACTGTCGTGCAGCTCGGGTCAACTGTGTCGCCTGTTGCATGAGTCTACCCACACCCTAACCTCCTCCACACTTCTAAATTCCTTTTCTGAACTCGCGCCAAAAATCACCTGACTATGCCCGCTGTTCTGAACACGTGCTGGAAAACACTCGACTCGACCCAAATGTTTTGAACGTGCCCTGCCAAATCACTCCAATTGGCCCGCACCTATTCTTGAAGTCCTACCAAAATGCATGTTGCCCGTGTCACTGGGGTCACTCTCTGTACATGTTTTTCCAAGTCGACCTACTTTCATGCAGCTCAGGTCAACTGGGTCACCTGCTGCATGAGTTTTCCCATGCCTTGACCTCTTCCACACTTATGAATGCTTTTTCTAAATGCGCACCCAAAATCACCTGACTCTGCCCGATTTTCTGAATGCGCCCTAGAAAACACTCGACCCAAATGTTTTGAACGCACCCTGCTAGATCTCCTGAATTGGCCCGCGCCTATGCATGGTCTGCACGACCTATGACCTGAGTCCGCGCGAACCTTTATGTACATGTCTTGTTTTTTTTCCTTTTCTCCCTCAACCCTTCGCTCTATTACTTCACTACAACTCCGTGTAGCTCAACTCTAAACTTGGTTGAACATTAAATGAATGATTTTATGAACTCCCACCATGCCCTATATATATGTGTCATGCAAACCCGTTCAGCCCTGAGTCGCGACTCTGCATGAGTCGACCTGCCCACCATCACGTCAGCTTGCACATAATTATGAAGTGTTGGCCCCTCCAATAATGATAACATGTCATCCCCTCCATAATTATGAGGTAGCCGCTCCATATAAACTTCCAATGCTTGCGCTCTCCGTCGCACAAGACTTTCTCCTTAAGTAGGTCACTCGGGTCCCCCAGGTCAGCTCAACTTACCCCACCCTGTTGCACCCAGGTCGCCCAAACTCTATGCGTCGTGCCTCCATCATCGATCACACACCAACACGACTTCGCCTGACACCTTTAACTTTTCTGCCCACTATGGGGCGCACTCCCGCCCATCATCGCTCGTCGTGTCTGCCAATACGCACAACTCTTCTTGCCACTACACAACACGCCCAAGGTGGGCACTCACGAATATGGCGCACCCATCGCACATCGTTGTTGCACATACCCGAGTTGGGTGCCCGTCGCACCACGACACGCCCACCACCACTCGATCGTCGCGACACTAACTTGAGGGCATGGCACTCCCTCACCCTCGCTCCACTTGTATTTACTCATGCAATACGCCTTCCATGTGTTGTTCAGACCTCACTCCCATTAGAGAGTGTATGAACCTTTGTTAATTTAGGTATGAACCTTAATTAAATTTTTAATGGTTTATGAACTTTTATTAATTGTTTGATATGAATCTTGGTTAATATTTAATGGTATTATGAACTTTTGTTAATTGTTTAGGTATGAACTTTATTTAATTTTTTAATAATATGTAAACCTTTATTAATGATTATAAATATGAAATTCAAAATATTTAAGTATGTTTTACTTAATAATAAAGGATAAATGTGTTTTGTTTTATTAATTTCTATGGGAATTGTACCAATGAATATTCTTTTGTTTAATACATAATTTACATGATTATATGAAATTAAGCTTTAAATAAAACAATATTATTGGTTTTATATTTGATTAATAATTAAAGTAGTAAATATTAATGTTTATATTCTAATCATTTTTTAATTATATTATATGAAATTAAACTTTAAATAAAACAATATATTGAGGTTTTATAGGTTTTATATTTAATTAATAATTAAAATAGTAAATATCAATATTTATATTTTATTGGTTTTATTGGTTTTATTTATATTATATGAAATTAAAGTTAAATATATTGTGGTTTTATAGTCTTTATATTTAATTATTAATTAAAATAATAAATATTAATATTAAAATTTAATTATTTTTTAATAGTCAACAGTTTAAATTAAGTTGAATGCGATTTCATTAAAAATAGCTATCAAAGCCACCGTATGAAAGTCAAACTAAAACTTGTGTCAGTGGGTTTGAAAGCCCAAGAACAAAAACCAAGACGAGAAAACTCGTTGTTCTTACCCCACCAAATGCAAACTGGTTCACGAAGAGGTCCACGAAGAGGTTTACCAATGGATGTTCTAGCTCTTTGGCACCAAACTTTTACCATTGCTTATAAATTTTAAATGAAAAATGGATGTTATTTCTCTTTTTCACATTTTGCTGTTGGCGGGAGTGTTTTAATATATTTTGAGAGAAATTGGTAAAATGGTTAAAGATTTTTAGGGCTTGCAAATTTTTCTATATAATTACAACTTATGTTATGGATAAAAAAAAATTAGAAATAACTTTGAGGATTTTGAAGAGGAAGGCAACGAAAAATTCACAATTAAAGTTTGCAGACTTAGAATCACAAGTTAGTTGGATTTATAAGTTTATATATTTCTACTTCTTGCATTTGTATTTCCTTCGTTTGTTATACGATTTTTGTCGTTGGTTCTATGCATTTTTATTTTCTTTTGGTAAGGGATCAACTGGAAATGAATGTACATTAGAGTGGGAAAAGGGCCCCCTCTGCTCAATGAATTTTTACTACTCAATCTATGGTGATTTATGATGATTTAAACTATTTCCTCCTCGCTTTCATTTTTTGTGATTTCTAGATTGTAAGCTTTGATTCCTTTTCTCTATAGCAACTCCAATAATACATTTTTTTGTTAAGCCAGTCCATACATGTTCTAAATGCCTCATGTTTTGGCCTCGTGAGTGATATGGTCTTCCTAGCTAATTATCCTCGTACAGGTGAGCAAGTGAGATTGCAGCAACTAATCTCTATCATCAGTAAGCGGGGTCCCAATAACCCAGCCTTGATCTCATTATTTACCCACTGTTTCAAAAGGGGTGTTTTTCACTATCATTTATATAGAAGATCGAGTTAAGAAACAGAACAGTGTTGTCAATGGAAGGGTTTTCTTTGCCCGTTGTTCACTCGAATCCATTTACTCAACTATTCCTTTTTTACTCACCTATCCCAGCTCATGTATAGAATATCAAGTGATGGAACAGAACAATGTTGTCAATGGATGGGTGCACTCTACCTATTTTTTGCTCTAATATATTTACTCAACTATTTATTTTTTTACTCACCTATCCTAGCCAACATGAGCGTTGTTTGCACTACACTATATCAGTGGTGCGATCTATCTTCCTTTCTATGCTCCAAAAAAGAAACTATAGCTAGTTGGTCGGGGGCTTTAGGTTTCTCATTTGGCTTAGTTCCTTGTGTTAAATTTTTCTTACAGATGTTGATTATGGTGATATCTAAGGACTTTGAATCGAAACCATATTCTCCATTATCTTCGGGAATGAAACAAACCCCCAGAGTATTTAGAGAAAAAAATAAATCAAACCCCAAATAAGCACATAAACCTTCTTTAGGGGGATGAAGTTACCTTAGAATGCACTCAAATTCCTTTTGAAGAAGTTTCACAATAGGAACAATGCAACTAAGCTTACTTTTTCTGTCCAATGCTAATTTAATACATGTCCAAACTAAACTAGCTTTATTTGATCAAGACTAGATTATAAGATATTTTTTTTGAAGATTTGAAACAAATCTTGTTGGAGTAAACAGAGAGGCCACCTAGGGGAAACACAAACCTATTAGATCAGTGAATAGACAAAATGGGGAAAGAAACAACATTGATTCTTGTTATGAAATGTGTGTGAACCACTTGCATGGATCATAACAGAGCTTGCAATTATGTCCATCGGTTTGTCCAAAAGACAATGCATCACAAAAACTTGTAATACCTATTGGAATAGCACCCAGAAGAGTTGCCACTACAAAGTAGTGTTGTCATAGTCCATCTAATAATAGAGAAGGTAGCAGCACTCACACGAATATGGTTGCTTCAACATATATTGAAAATAATATCTAAATTGTTGCCCTTTTTGTTGTTATTGTCCTTTTTGCACATCTTAAAAACAACAACCAAATATGGTGAGATTATATCCAGAGGACACACTGAAAATCCCGTTGGAGAAAATAGAGTCTTATGACGATTTAAATCATGATAAAAGTGATTAAATTCTGAAGATAAAAAAGGAGATAGTTAGAATAGAAAATATTTCAATCATGGAACAATTGCCTTGCGAGATGATCCAATTTTGGATTCTCAAATTTGTATCAAAATTACAAAATGACCAAGATGGTCATTTTGAAATAAGTAATTATCTATTATGTAATAAAACAGGTGGAGATGAAAATGTTTCAACCAATATGGTCATATGTACAAAGAATTCATCGACTCAAGTTCAAATGTTTGGTGTGATTTCGACATCAATATCAAAGACTTCGGCATCAACATCGATGCTTTTCTAAATTCAAAGCTGTCATCAAAGAAAGGACGTCATTATGTCGACCTATGACATAAAACACATCAAGTTATGATTGTAACGACTCAAGGAAAAACAATATCCTAAGTCTTAAAAACATATAACACTATAGATCTAAAGTGTTGAGGTAGGTGAAAATGTCAAATGGCTAAGGCAAAAGGTTATTAGAAAGTCCAAGTTGTAAACCTTTTAAAGGAAAAAGAAATCCTAAGGTAAAAGGACTAAACCTAGCTCCTAAATTCCTAAACCTAAAATCCTATGCATACAAACTTCCAAGTCTTAAATCCTAAAATTGCAAACTTATGTTTAAAACACATATCAAAACCTTGTAGCGAAAAACATATATTAATTATATGTTTTAAAACTTTTATGCTAAGGGTTAAGGCTATTGAGATATATACATTTTAGATGGTATGTTTTTAAAACAAAACATTACAAAAAAAATTGTATTAAAACCCACTACAGTGTTATCCTAATCGCATCAGAGGTCTTCACCATGTGACTGGTCTTAGTTAAACCGCAGCGGGAAGTGTTATAGGTGACAGGTTTATGAAACCGTGGCGAGAAATTTCAAAGCCAATAGTTGATTGTCATGTGATAGGAATAACATTGTTAATAAGCCGTGAATGGAACCTTGTGGTGTCAAAGTTCCAGTTGTCAGGGTTTTAAGTTTGTAAGCCAAACAACACACCGTCGGAAACCTGCAATCATGTGAACAGTGTATATGTTACCACAAAGTAACTGTTGACTGCTAGTTGTTGTGACCACATGATATGCCGCGCCGGAGGCTGCGTCATGTGATAGATCAAAACTACCAGGCGTAGCCGAATCGTCGGGATAAAATTGTGACTGCTGGGCTCAAGCCGTAACCACCAGTCGAAGGTGTTGATCACATGCCTAAGTATCAACCTCCGCCCGGTTAGTTAGCCGTCGCGGCTAAAATTATATTATAAAGCCTGTAAATGGGTTTTTATGCATTGTATTTGAAACAACACCCCTATCCTAAATGACTAGAAACCTGAGAGAACTTATGATGTTGGGGATAAGATAGAGAACCATTAATTCTATGGTTAACAATAGAAAATAAAAACCTCTTCGAGATATGGAGAGATTCTATTGCCATTTTTATATGCACTCATCTTATAAAAGAAAGAATGGATGTTTTTGTAAGGGAGAGAGGGACATGAGAGAAAGAGAGTGAATTATTTCAGGTTCAGGAAGAAGGAGGGATTACTCTTAAGAATATTGTCTCAAATATGAGGTGGAGAGTTTTGATTTGCAGGTACATTGAAGGAGGAGAGCTCATCTTTTCTTGCAAAGCTTCATTATTGAAGTATGTTGTTGTCAACATGATCTACTTCAATATTCCAAACTATATTCAGCCACCATATTGCTCAAGGTCTTTAAAGCTTTAGATTGTCAGCTTAAGTGTGCAATTTCATCCTCATCTTTTCTTGGTTGAAACGAATCTGTATTCAGTTAGCCTCTTCAAGAGATGATCCTTTTCTGCAAACATTTGTAGTATTTCTTGACACTCTTCAACTGATGATTTTTTGTAGTCTTATTCTCTTGGCTTAAGGAATACATCGGACACACATTTCTGAGGCAGACCCGGAGACGTAGTCCAGGAGGGACGAACTCCGTCACAAAAATTCATTTGTTTTATGGTATTATTTATATGCATCATGTGTATTTGTTAAGCCATAACATAAAAAAATTTATACTTAAACACATTTGATGCTAACAGTTAATTTTGTTTAAAAGTAACTATTTAGTAAAATCCTTTCCTTTCACATATTGTATAAGAGCTAGAAAAGGTCTTGTCAATTCCGCATTTCAGATTAAGTGGTATCAGAGCAGTCTAGCTCTTTTCAGGTACAAAATGGGAAAAAACTCACAATAGCAGCTAAGGTTGAAAGAACTCAAGGATTTCAATCAGCAATATTAGCAGGAGAATTCTGCATTGCGAAGGATGGTGCAAGAACTAGAGAGTGACAAGCAAATCCTGCAATCTGAACTTGAAGCTTTGAGGAAGAATAAAAGAGGAAACATTCCTCTCATTAAAGATACAACTTATAATAGAAAGAAGCCCACGCTCTCTCTTAACAGGAAGATAAAAATAGTTCTTCCCTCTCATCCTCACCAAAGTCATCAAGGGAGGCCATTGGATCTTTTTCCTCTCCTGCTGAGGAAACTCTTGACTCATTTATATCACCGAAAAGTGATTCAGAGTTTGATGAAGTTTCTAGTCAGAAACCAAGTGCGGTTCCTGAAAAAAAAAAAAGGCTTATCCATGATGAACGCCATGGGATACCAAGAAGGTGAAGGCCTTGGAAAAGATGGACAAGGGAGACTTATACCCATCACAGTACAAGAAAGACCTAAGCATCTAGGTCTAGGATATGATTTGATGAAGTGTGACTACTGCAGAAAGCTTGGCCACATCTCTAACCAATGTTGGTCTATGCATCTTGAGCTTTTGCCAAAGAAGCTCCAGGTTAAAAAGGGTAAGAAAAAAAATCCTCTAGCAGTAATGATTCTGATCGTGACTTCTTTTATCAGAATTGGGTAATAGAAACTATTAAGAGAATATATCCATGTACGTTTTGTGGTAGTTCTTGGCATTGTGTAGAGAAATTCTGGAAACATAAGGCCTACAGCAAGAAAATCGGAGCTACTAAAATTTAGTCGCTAGAAGATGAAAAGACACTTCAGGTAAAGAAGTGATCGGGAAAAATTGCACTTCAATCTGCTAAAGAAGAACACCACTCAGAAAACTCAACAAGTACAAAGGAGAAAGTTTGTCGACACTGCAAATTGTCGGGGCATGCCAAAGACAACTGTCCAATCCTTCCAAGATAAACAACATCAACACCAGCAGCCCAGGATACATCCAATTCACCTACTAGATAAAAATAAAATTTCAAATGGAATTGGGAAGATTTTATGCCATATGCCTAACATGAGTTTGTAAAAATTGTCTAGATCTAGCTAAGTTGTAACTAGGTTCTAGAATTAAATTTTCTTCAAAAAAGTATTGTAATAACACTTTTGGAGAACCAAAATTTATTTTAGTGGGGAGGTGTGATCCAATTTCGGATTCTCAAATTTTTATCAAAATTACAAAATGACCAAGATGATCATTTTGAAATAAGTAATTATCGATTATGTAATAAAATAGGTGGAGATGAAAATGTTTCGACCAATATGGTCATATGTACAAAGGATTAATCGACTCAAGTTCAAATGTTGGGCATTATTTCGACATCAGTATCAAATACTTCTACATCAGCATCGGTTTTTTTCTAAAGTCAAAGCTATCATCAAAGAAAGGACGTCATTATGTCGACCTGCGACATAAAACACATCAAGTTATGATTGTAACGACTTAAGAAAAAACAATATCCTAAGTCTTAAAAACATATAACACTATAGATCTAAAGTGCTGAGGTAGGCGAAAATGTAAAATGGCTAAGGCAAAAGGTTATTATAAATTCCAAGTTGTAAACCTTAAGGAAAAAGAAATCCTAAGGTAAAAGGACTAAACCTAGGTCCTAAATTCCTAAACCTAAAAACCTATGCATACAAACTTCCAAGTCTTAAATCCTAAAAGCGCAAACTTATGTTTAAAACACATATCAAAACCTTGTAGCGCAAAACTTATATTAATTATACGTTTTAAAACTCTTATGCTAAGGGTTAAGGGTATCGGGATATATAAAGTTTGGATGGTATGTTTTTAAAACAAAACATTACAAAAAATTTGTATTAAAACCCACTACAGTGTTATCCTAATTATCGATTATGTAATAAAACAGGTGGAGATGAAAATGTTTCAACCAATATGGTCATATGTACAAATATCGACTCAAGTTCAAATGTTTGGTGTGATTTCGACATCAGTATCAAATACTTCGACATCAACATCGGTGTTTTTCTAAAGTCAAAGCTATCATCAAAGAAAGGACGTCATTATGTCGACTTGTGACATAAGCACATCAAGTTATGATTGTAACGACTCAAGGAAAAACAATATCCTAAGTCTTAAAAAAATATAACACTATAGATCTAAAGTGTTGAGGTAGGCGAAAATGTCAAATGGCTAAGGCAAAAGGTTATTAGAAAGTCCAAGTTGTAAACCTTTTAAAGGAAAAATAAATCCTAAGGTAAAAGGACTAAACCTAGCTCCTAAATTCCTAAACCTAAAAACCTATGCATACCAACTTCCAAGTCTTAAATCCTAAAAGTGAAAACTTATGTTTAAAACACATATCAAAACCTTGTAGCGAAAAACATATATTAATTATATGTTTTAAAACTTTTATGCTAAGGGTTAAGGGTATCGGGATATATAAATTTCAGATGGTATGTTTTTAAAACAAAACATTACAAAAACTTTGTATTAAAACCCACTACAGTGTTATCCTAATCGCATCAGAGGTCTTCACCATGTGACTGGTCTTAGTTAAATCGCAGTGGGAAGTGTGACAGGTTTATGAAACCGTGGTGGGAAATGTTAAAGCCAACAGTTGATTTTCATGTGACAGGAATAACAATGTTAATAAGCTGCGAATGGAACATTGTGGTGTCAAAGTTCCAGCCGTCGGGGTTTTAAGTTTGTAAGCCAAACAACAAACCGTTGGATACCTAAAATCATGTGAACAGTGTATATGTTACCACACAATAAGTGTTGACTACCAGTTGTTGTGACCGCATGATATGCCGCTTTAGAGGCTGCATCATGTGATAGATCAAAACCTCTAGGTGTAGCCGAACTGTCAGGATAAAGCCATGACCGCCGGGCTCAAGCCGTAACCATCGGTCGAAGGCACTGATCACATGACGAAGTATCGACCTCCGCCCGGTTAGTTCGCCGTTGGGGCTAAAATTATATTATAAAGTCTATAAATGGGTTTTTATGCATTGTATTTGAAACAACACCCCTATCCTAAATGACTAGAAACCTGAGAACACTTATGATGTTGGGGATAAGATAGAGAACCATTAATTTGATGGTTAACAATAGAAAATCAAAACCTCTTTGAGATATGGAGAGATTCTATTGCCATTTTTATATGCACTCCTCTTATAAAAGAAAGAATGGATGTTTTTGTAAGGGAGAGAGGGACATGAGAGAAAGAGAGTGAATTATTTCAATTTCAGGAAGAAGGAGGGATTACTCTTAAGAAGATTGTCTCAAATACGTGGTGGAGAGTTTTGATTTGCAGGTACATTGAAGGAGAAGAGCTCATCCTTTCTTGCAAAGCTTCGTTATTGAAGTACGTTGTTGTTAACGTGATCTAATTCAACATTCCAAACTCTATTAAGCCACCATATTTCTCAAGGTCTTTAAAGCTTCAGATTCTCAGCTTAAGTGTGAAATTTCATCCTCATGTTTTCTTGGTTGAAAAGAATCTGTATTTAGTTAGCCTCTTCAGGAGATGATCCTTTTCTGCAAACATCAGTAGTGTTTCTTGACACTATTCAACTGATGATTCTTTGTAGTCTTATTCTCTTGGCCTAACGAATATAGCAGATGCACATTTCTGAGGCAGACCCAGAGACGTAGTCTAGGATGGACGAACTCCATCACAAAAATTCGTTTGTTTTATGGTATTATTTATATGCATCATGTGTATTTGTTTAGCCATAACATAAACAGATTTATACTTAAAAACATTTGATGCTAACAGTTAATTTTTTTTAAAAGTAATTGTTCAGTAAAATACTTTCCATTCACATATTGTATAAGAGCTAGAAAAGATCTTTTCAATTCCGCATTTCATATCAGAAGAGGATGAAAGAGTTTTAAAAATTGATGCTACTGACCATCTTGTAGCTGTTAGTCCAACATATTGTATGGTTGCAATATGGAGTCTGGACTATTTTAGGCTTCCTAGTGGTCATTTCAACACTATTTTCAAGACAGAAAATAGATGGACCTATATTTGCAACTAATAAAGGTCATGCTCTGATTACTTCAAGTTCCATTTACTATGTCAATAGGTGTTGATTTCCACCATGAGAAAAAACATTTAAAATTTAGTACAGTGTATCCAAATATTTCTAAAATATGTCCATTGTCAAAATAATATGCACGAGTCTCTATTTCAACCTTACTACAATTTTCTAGGAGGCTTAAAGGACTATATCAATATGGCTAGTGTTTAGTGATTTGTATCAAGTCTTGTGCTATAATCATAACACCATTTGAAGTTATATGACAGGCCCAAAGCCCCTATATCTACTAGAATAAGTTTCCTCATCTAATAATCACATTTAACACTAGAAGAGAACCATGAATTGTAAGTTATACCTATCCTTAGTCACATCGAACATTTTTGCCAATATGGGGTTTGAAAATAAGTTGGAAATGTTTGAGATATGTTCGAGCATACTCATGATATCTTGGAAGAAAATTTTACTTATGAAAATTTAAATTATCCAAATGATATATAATTATTATATTATCTTATGTTTATGTTTTTATTTCATTCAAATCAATAATGGTTCCACTATGACCATTCATCTTTGTAAGAATAGAAACTGTTAGAACATTGGACATTAATTTCTTGTGCAACGATGTTGGAGATAAAGTTAGTGGCAAAAGAATAGTTAGAACATGAGAATATTATTAACAATCTAGATATATCTACCCTGTTATGTGAGAACAATCTTGAAGGCCATGGATAAAACAAGTGAAATATCAAATCCATCTTTGTTATATGTTGTTCATCAATCGACTTCAAAATGTCTGGTTGAGATACAAGAGTGTTCTCTATAACAAAAAATATTTGTATAGTCTTACACTGTCTTGAGCTATGCTTGAATTTTCTAAATGTGTCTATGACTCATCTCGAGATGTTACAACTCTAGTCCAAGCTGTTGGGGGCGAACTAGCATCAACATTATTTTTGTGGCTTATTGGTCATCAAATTATTTTCAGAAAAGCATGGATTGAAAATATTTGATTCTTTCCAATCTCGTCTACCTTGTATCCTCCACAAAACCATGTTGCTTATTTGAGAGGAAGGTTTGGGATTGTCTTTGTATTTACATCATATGACTATTGTTCCTATATGATTCTGCCATAATGGTAATTGGAGGAAAATTTACCCGCTGAATATTCACACATCTATTGAAGGAAATGTGGGATAATTTTGAGTATGTTTTAGACAAATTAATTGTTTGAGACATATAAAAGGTGTATCACTTCAACAAAAAGATAAAATACACAAGTTTCAAGATAGACAACAAGATAAACATAGTGAGAAATTGTCGGCCTATCACACTTTTTAATGTGTCTTATAATCAAGAATATGGCAGCCTTAACCATTTTTCTTAATCAACTGAAGTTTATTAAGAGACATTTTATCCTAGGTAATGTTATTACAACTTGTGAAGGTCTTGAATGAGTATCAAAGACTAGTCACATGATTATAGATGAAGATAGGAATAACAAATATGACTCCCAAGGCATATTTTCTACTAGGGTGAACTTCTTCAAGCTTAAAAAATAATGTAAATATCCAAATTATGTACCCTCTTGCATGCTTGGAATAAGGAGAGAATGTGGTGTAAATCCTTCATTAATGTGCCCTCCATGCAAGTGGCCAAAAGCATAATGTATTCTCTCCAATTGCCAAAAAGGTGATAATTTGTAACTTTTCATGCTACCATGAATAGGTAAGTGACTCCCTCAATTGGAGTGCCCTCATTTTATGGGACTAAGCACTAGGACCATGTCAGAAATAGGCTTTAAAGGAGAGAGTGCACAACTGGTAAGTGCCACTACATCAGTGCCTCCCTTGTAGTTGAGTGATGCATCCTATTTTCTACAAAGGAAAATCCCATTGGTGTGTTATTCTCCTCACGATTGTTGTAATTAGTGTTGAAAAATGGCCGCAAGGGATGTTCCCTTAAGAATTCCAATCACCAGTGCTTTCTTATCGCTTGATTATTAATAAATTTCCACCAAGATTTCTTATCGTTGGTGCCCTTGGTGCATCAACAATTCTACTGTAAGGGAGGCCTTAATGACATATAGGATAAACCCATGTAGTTTAGGTTGCATAAGACCTTCTTAACCACCATATAAAGGCTTAGTATCTTTCAATATATTCTTACATCTAAAAGCATTGTAAATTTGCAAAGGAAAGGTCTTTATTTGCCATGAAACTTTAACACCTATAGGAGAATTCCCTTCACTAGTCCACCAAATCAAAATCAACTCAGGAAATTCAAGGATTGATTAGAGTAATTTCCTACCATTGCATAAGGTTATAGTTGAGTCAAGGTATTTTAATGGCACTAGGTTTCGAAGACTTGAAAGTAACTTATTCAGAACTAAAATCTACTACAGACATTGAAGATGGATTCAATTTTAGAAACTATCCTTTAAAAAGAGGCTAGTTTTGCCCCAAAATGACAGTCCCTCCTCCAAGACCTTGCCACAACTTCCATAGTTGTCAAAATTTATAATAATAGAACCTCTAAAGTACAAGCTTACCATATATTTAGAACATAGGTTGGAATTTATTTGATTCTTGAACTCTTTAGATGATGACTAAATATCATTAAATATATAGATTGAAGCATTTTCTTGTAGTTATTTATGAACTTGTTAACCATCCATAGAGGAATACTTCCCTAGGATATGTACTTGATTTTTTCCGCAATGAAAGAATCTTGGTATATTTTAGGTATATTCGAAAAGACTACATATTTAAAGTGATGAAGAGAAAGAATCCTCGTATGTTTTAGGTATATTCAACAAGACTACATCTTTAAATTGATGAAGATTTAATTCTTAACGTTTGACAATCCTTTAAGAGAGAGAGACAATCAAAGTCACATAGGAGGAGGCATTCCCTTTGTTTAGCGAACCCCCAGGGAAATAAAGCAATACATGCAAGATCAACCTCTTGTTTATGTGATAATTAAGGAATGTATATCCATTATCTCAAATATTAGTCTTAGATAATGAGAAAGAATATCCTATTTATTCTAAATAACCCTTAACTATATTTATAGAGTACCTTCTCATTTTTTTAAAGAAAAAGCTACATCAAAACTCATTAAATATGCCAATAAATAACTTCCACACATGAAAAGTAAAAGCATCTTTTAAACATGTTTAAAGAAAATAAAAATATAATATAAAAAAGTTAACAAAAATCTTGATATAATAATAATTTAAATAATTCTCTTTAATTAAAATATATTAAAAAATACAAATAAAAATTAATAAATAAATAATTTATTTAAAATCCCACTTTAGTTGTAGAAATTTATTAATACTGATAGTATTACCGGATTCTCCTGATCTAACAAGTTAATCTTAAGTTAAATACATAATCCTTCCACTTAATTCTTTGCGGAAATTAAATCACCAATTGCAAACACATATGAAGCAAAATCAATCGCACATAAACACAGTTGTTTAACGGGAAAGATTAAAGCTAAAAATCCCAACTATCATATATTATGTATATCAATGGATCATGTAATAATATCATACAAAGCTTAGTACATCAAGCTCTTAGTACAATCAAAAATCATTACACACTATCATGCATAAATTTTCATCTATATGCACCAATTTCTTGCCTCCTGACAGCCTGCCTCCACTGCGCAATCCCTGCTGAGGAAGACCCCAGAATGAATTCAAATTGGCCTTGCCTTGAATGCTCCATCCTTATTTGCATCTCCAATGTGTGTCAGATGCATTGAATGCATCACTACAGTCACAACATATAGTCCATCTCACCCTTTCACCTATCTCTCCACTGGGTCTCCACTGGAACTGACATGCAAGTAGTTAACTGTTGTATTTGTTCAGTTGCAAGTGAGTCTCTAGTTGTGAATTAATTAAATAATTAATTCACTATACTCTCACTAGTGTATATTCAGTTAGAACTAGATACAACTAGCACAACTGAGTTTAACTCACTTAACTGAGTTAAATTGAATAACAACTCCCATAACTACTCTTCCAACTCTATCACAACTTTGCTACTTCAGTTCTAACTGAGTCATCCATGCATGAGTCACCAACCACCCTAAGAATTGCGTAATTCCTTCAGCCCACTAATTTTCCAAATATATTTCCTGAAATAAAGTGCTCCAAGAGAATAAGTTGATATTTATTGTCGGATTATTATTAAGGGCTAATAATAATCGACATGCATCTATTTTTAGATTAGTGATCTATAAATAGACTTCGCCCAATATTCTAAAAATAGAATCTCATTTATTTTTCACATTTGACCAACCATCTACAAATAGAATCCTACAACTTATAGAATATGCTCACCATGTCTAAAAATAGACATACACCTAAAAATAGCCTGCGGGCCCCACTTAGTGAAGGTGCTTAATTTTCACTAAGCTCACCATCTTGTTGAATCTCAACACTCCCTCTCAACAAGATAGGGATTATCCTCCACCTCGATCTTGCCTCTATGGTATTAGAATTTGCTCATGCTGAGCGCCTTCGTCAGAATATCTACATCCTGATCTTCCATAGGAATGTACTGAAGCAACATGATCTTCTACTGCACACAATCTCTGATATGATGATACCAGATATCTATATGCTTAGATCTATCATGAAACACAAGATTAATCGAGATTTTAATGAAACTCTGATTATCACAATGTATCATTGTATGATCTAAATGAGAACCGAACAAACTGACTAGGATCTTCCTCATCCAGATAGCCTCACATGTAGCTTGACTTGATGCCATGTATTCTGATTCCACTGAACTGAGTGCCACAGATATTTTTTCCTTGCTGTACCAAATAACTGTTGTAGATCCAATACTGAAAACCCCTCCAGATGTGCTCTTTCTGTCTGTTGGGCTACTTGGCCAATCTACATCCGTGAAGCCATGCAACTTCACCTCATCCGTCTGTCTGTACCATAAGCCATACTCAGATGTGCCCCTGAGATACCTTAGGACATGCTTTCCTACCTTCCAAAAGAGCTTGGTAGGCTTAACCATCGCTTGACTAAGTTGGTTCACCACATAGCATATGTCTGGTCTTGTATTAACTAAATACATGAGTGAACCCACCAACTGTCGATAAACAGTGGCATCCACTACCTCTGCCGATGTAGCATCCTCTTTCCTCCAATTTCCTGGAAGAGGAGTATCCATGAGCTTGCAATCCTCCATGTGAAACTTACCAAGTATCTCCCACGCATACTTTCCTTGAGACACAAACAGTTCACCTTCTCACTGCCATATTTCCAATCCAAGGAAATAATGAAGGAGGCCCAAATCCTTCATCTCAAATTCCTTTGAAAGATTTTCCTTGCATGAGTGTATCAACTGCTCATCACCCGTTAGTATTAAATCATAAACATAAAGAAAAATTATTAAAAGATTACCCTCCACCACAATTTGGTACAGTTTTCATCCGCCTCACTCTTGGTGAAGCCAAGTCCAGTGAAATAGTTGTCGATCTGAGTGTACCAAGCACGTGGTGCTTGCTTCAACCCATACAACACTCTTTTGAGTCTACACACATGTGACTCGCTGCTGAAGATCTCAAATCCTTCAGGCTTCTCAATGTACACTTCTTCCTCAATGATCCCATTAAGGAACACAGTCTTCACATCCATCTGATTAATGTGCCAACCCATCTGCATTGAGAGAGTAAGGATGGTCCTTATGGAATAATACTATGCGACATGTGCAAAGGTTTCTTCATAATAAATCCCCTCGATCTGTGAGAAGCCCCAGGAAACAAATCTTGCCTTATACTTCTCGAAGCTCCCATCAGCAGCTTGCTTTACCTTGTAGATCCATCTTGAAACTACCACTAATTTACCAACCGGCCTTGGAACAATCTCCCAAGCATTGTTTCTGACAATGGAGTCATACTTCTCCACCATGGCATCTACCCATGTGGGCTCCTACGCTGCTTCTTCAAAAGAAGATGGCTCTGTCATGATACACTTGCTCATAAGAGCCATGTATCCAGTAAATCGGTCAGGTGACTGTCTCTGTCTGCGCTGTGATGTAGGGATTCCTACATTCTGTGTCGCATCAAGCTACAGTCTATCAGCTTCTGTGGTACGCCTTCTGCCTGTTCTGATGTTTGGCTCTGCATGAGTGGACTCCTCCACTCTATGATCCTCCTCCTGTGGCTGATCCACATCTAGAGGCTCATCTTTGGGAGCAAGTAGCTCCTCCTATGCATGCAAGTGTAGCTCCCTCTCAAGCGACAACTTCATGGCTTTCACCTCATTGAATTTTATATCCCGTCACGTCACAGTCATCCAAATTTTTGGAAAATACACACAATAATTATGGGGTGTTTCTGTGTACCCCATAAATATCCCAACTTCTGCAATCAGCTCTAACTTCTTCCTAGCATCCTTTGTCACATGAATGTAAACATATGAGCCAAAAATCTTCAAATAAGAAATATCAGGCTTCTTACCAGTAAAATCTTCTTCAGGTGTACTCATGCCAAGTACTCTATGAGGACAACGATTTTGCACATAAACCGCAGTGTTGCATGCTTCCACCCACAAGTGCATCAGTAGGCCCTGGTCATGCAGCATAGCTCGTGCAACACCCACGATCATTCTGTTATTCCTCTCCACAACCCAATTCTAATGTGGGTTATGAGGTGCTATGAGTTCTCTTTGAATTCCTTCTTTACTATAGAATTCTTTGAATTCGTTCGAGATATATTCACCACCATTATCGCTCCACGGAGCTTTCACTTGCTTCCCCGGCTCCTTCTCCACCAATGCTTTAAACTCACAGAACTTTGAGAATGTTTTTCTCTTCTTCTTCATAAATAAGATCCAACATCTACGAGAATAGTCATCAACAAATATAACATAATACCTGTGTTTTGTTGTTGAAGCAACTGAGAAAGGTCCACACACGTCTGTGTGATTTCTCTCTAGGATCACCGAAGCATGGCTCTCCTTCTCTTGAAAGGTGGTATTCACAAACTTACCCATAGTACATCCCTTGCACTGATTTGACTATGCAAGAGTACCCTTGGGAAGTCCAGTAGAAATCTGTTGCAAAATATTCAAGGTGCCATGGTGAAGATGGCCCACTCTCCTGTGCCATAATTCTCCCTCATCCCAGCTCACCACTTCTTCTGATTTTCCCATCATTTCAGCGCAGCCATCTACCTCCAGCTTGTAGAGATTCTTAACTCAAATCCCTATCCTCTTGGTTTGACATGTTGTTTTATGTCGCAGGAAAGATTTTCCCTCTCTGAAAACAACGTCATAGCCTTTGTCCTCCAATATAGCGACAGAGACCAAGTTCTTCTTCAGACCTGGAACATGCATAAAATATTTCAACATAAATGGTTTACCTAACTCCCTCTCAAAGGTAATGGTTCCAATGTTGGTCGCACTGTATCTACCATCGTCACCCATCTCTATATGCATTTGGAGATCCTTCTCCTCCAAGTCACTAAGCAACTCCTTGTCTCCTGTCATATGGAAGGAAGCACCACTATCAAGATACCACAATGATCCCATTGTGCTTGAAACCAAGCATGCGATCAAAGAGAAATAAAGTTAAAATTGCGAGGCTAAGGCCTCACCCACCGCAGCTCCAGAAGCCTTCTTGTTCTTATTTTTCTGTGGGCAGTTAGTGGTGAGATGCCCATGTTCGTGACAGTGAAAACACTTCACCTTGGACAAATCTAGCTTCTTTCCTTTAGCCTCGGATTTTGGATGGGATTTATTCCCCTTCCCCTTCCTTGCTTTGGCAGCCAAAGCGCAATTATATTCATCATAATTCTTGGATGAAGAGCCATCCCTGGTATTCCATCTTATCTCCTCCTGCACAAGATCCGACCAAAGTCGCTTCCAATCCGGTAGTTTCTCCTGTCCATTAACAGAGCCTTCATAGTTGTGCTAACTCTTCGGAAGCCCAAGGAGAGCCAAGCTCACCAATTCATCATCCGCAACTGTAATTCCCACACTCCCCAGCTCATCCCTACATTGGACAAACTTCGTGAGATATTTTATAATATTGTCGCCCTTCTCCATTTTTATTTTTTTGAGCTTATCTTTCAGCACCAACTTCCTATGGTCGATGTTGCTTTGGAAAATATCTGTCAAAGCCTTCCACATTGCAAATGGATTGGCTTTCTCGTGAAGGTTTGACACAATATGGTCTTTCACACCTTCCAACATAATTCTTCTTGTCTTTGCCACCTTATTTTTCCATGCATCAAGTAATACAACATCGCTAGAAGTAGGCTTAGGAACATCGCTATCGATGAACTCCTTCAGTCCATTATCTTCAAGCACCACCTCCATCCTATCCTTCCAGGCTATGTAGTTCGAGCTACCCTCAAGGGCATACTCCAACCGCAACCCATTGAAAGCCATTTCAATGAATACTCAACTGTTGCACCAAGAAATTTTTGCATCAAATTCGAATTGTCCACCAGCACAAAACTCAGCACCGCTTCACTATTGCAATCTCTAGTGATTAACACTGATCCGATACCATGTAGAAATTTATTAATACTGATAGTATTACCAGATTCTCCTGATCTAACAAGTTAATCTTATCTTAAATATAAAATCCTTCCACTTAATTCTTTGCGGAAATTAAATCGCCAATTGCAAACACATATGAAGCAAAATCAATCGCACATAAACATAGTTGTTTAATGGGAAAGATTAAAGCTAAAAACCCAAACTATCATATATTATGTATATCAATGGATCATGTAATAATCTAATATAAAGATTAGTACATCAAGCTCTTAGTACAATCAACAATCATTACACACTGTCATGCATAAATTTGTATCTCTATGCACCAATTTCTTGCCTCCTCACAGCCTGCCTCCACTGCGCAATCCCTGCTAAAGAAGACCCATGAATGAATTCAAATTGGCCTTGCCTTGACTGCGCAATCCTCATTGGAATCTCCAATGTGTGTTAGATGCATTGGATGCATCACTATTGTCACAACATATAGTCCATATCACCCTTTCACCTATCTCTCCACTAGGTCTCCACTGGAACTAACATGCAAGTAGTTAACTACTGTATTTGTTTAGTTACAAGTGAGTCTCTAGTTGTGAATTAATTTAATAATTAATTCACTAAACTCTCACTAGTGTATCTTCAGTTATAACTAGATACAACTAGCACAACTGAGTTTAACTCACTTAACTGAGTTAAACTAAATAAAAACTCCCATAACTACTCTTCCAACTCTATCACAACTTTTCCACTTCAGTTCTAACTGAGTCCTCCATCTATGAGTCACCAACCACCCTAGGAATTGCGTAATTCCTTCAGCCCACTGATTTTCCAAATATGTTCACTGAAATAAAGTGCTCCAAGAGAATAAGTTGATATTTATTGTCAGATTATTATTAAGGGCTAATAATAATCGATATGCATCTATTTTTAGATTAGCGATCTATAAATAGACTTCGCCCAATCTTCCAAAAATATAATCTCATCTATTTTTCACATTTGACCAACCATCTACAAATAGCATCCTGCAACTTATAGAATATGCTCACCATGTCTAAAAATAGACATACACCTAAAAATAGCCTGCGGGCCCCACTTAGTGAAGGTGCTTAATTTTCAGTAAGCTCATCATCTTGTTGAATCTCAACATTAGTAATTACTTAATTATAACTTAATGTATAATTTATTTATATAAAATCTTAATGTATATCAATTCAATGTGGTTCAAAGAATTGCGATAAGCCATTATTATCCGACCCACTCACTTATGTTCATTCATTTTCCCTCTTGTTCCCATTTATTTTTCCAAGTAAAAAAACTTATTAAACTGTAAGATATTTGAAATTCTATCATGCCTTTATATTTAACATATCTTTGTATTTTTCTGAGCGTTATCCCTCTCCCTGTGGTGAAATGAGTCGGGTAGCCAATCGGTTGGAGTTACAACTCGCCCATGTGTGAAGATGTGTGGAAATCTCAGAACCGTAAATGTTGGATTGAGAAATGGAAGGAGGGAATTGATGATCTCAGTTTCATCATAATAAATGGAGGAACTTGTGTTTGTGATGGTCGAATTCCATGTGGTGATCTCCCGATCTCAATTCGCTCTCTGAATCCAATAGGTTACCCATATTTTTATTGTCAACGGAACTCTCCCTGAGATTATCTCAATAGATGGGTAGATATTCATACGGGTTTGGATCTAACTGCAAGTGACTTGCAGGAAGAAGGGGAAGCTATTTGTCTGGGACCGGAAAGAAGTAGAAGGGAAATGCATAAGAACTAATATGCCTTTAATTGCTCGCTTTTGAACAATTCTGGTTTGCAATCACATAAACATTGCCCAAGAATAAATTTTCGAGCACCCAGAGCCCCTAGATCTCTTCATTCTCTTCATGCATGGCATCCAACAGTTTATTTTCCTTTATTCACGATCAAAACGAGTTCAAAAAAGGTATTTTTCTGCAAAAGAGTGCTAAAATTGCAAAACTCCATAATTTTTCTTGTGAATGTCACTACTCCTCGATGCTATCAGTAAGCCCTCTCATTTTTTTTCCAAACGACAGTGTATCTATGACCACACCATTATTTTCAATAATTTTCCAGTAAGCCTTCTCATGTTTTTTTTCAAAACGACCGTGTATATATGACCACACTATTATTTTCAATAATTGTCCAAGCTCACTACACCCATAATTTTCTAGTTCGTGGTGAATTTTTTGGTTGACATTTCCGTGAGAAATCGCTCCCGACAGCTGAAACCAGAAGCATTTTCGGAAGCTATAGGTATTTTTCTCTTTTAATTTCTTCCTAAATGAACAAATGAAGAACTTGTAATATCATGATGGTGAACACTCTTCATCTGATAACATATTATTATCAACTAGAAAATGTTCATAGACGAAGCACTGTGTTTGGAACAAAGAATCTATGGACGCCGTCTGTTCTACTCCCGTGGGTTGTTTATCAAGTTTGCTAGGTTTGTTTGCTTTATTTTTTGTTCTATTTTTTTCTTCGGTATTTAGAGTTTTCTATGGCTGGAAGAAACTGAGACGCAAGCGCGCCATGATAATAAGACCTTCTAACTATAGTCGGGGAAGATATAGTTATCGACCTCAATGGAAGACATCCTTCGAACCCATCAAAACTAGGGGCGAGGTCCCATTTGTATTATCTATTCCCTTGTTTCATTTATGGGTGGTACTAACCAAATGTCACTAGATCATCCCCTTAACACCAGTCGGGATATAAAATTATGGTATATAAGATGCTAGAAGATTATATGCAATTGACAGTGGCTTATGAACCGTTTACAAAATGCCTAGAACTGCTATTAGTGGAACCGCTTTAGCAGAAAATGCTAGTTATCCCACCAACCTCAAGCAAGCGATGATAATAAGAAAACATGGGGTTCCAACTAACAATATTAGCAATTCAAAAAATACCTGGCATAGCTATTAAGGGGTCCTATACGCTAGCTTTCGTGCCAAATCCGTTTGATGCTACTTACTTGCCAAACTATTCCGGGTATTTCTTTCCCGATGCTACTTACCCGCCCAACTATTCGTTGTATTTCAACCTCTTGATATGGAGTCTCAGTCTTCCCTTGACCAGTTTTATTTTTGCTCACTCGTAACCCTCCCAACCATCTACCGCCTCTTCCGTGGTGTTTCAGAAGAGCTTTTAATTTTCAACTGATCAAAAATTTATTTGTATGCTCTCAACCTTAAATT
Source organism: Pinus albicaulis (assembly GCA_034641835.2). Taxonomy (NCBI): domain Eukaryota; kingdom Viridiplantae; phylum Streptophyta; class Pinopsida; order Pinales; family Pinaceae; genus Pinus; species Pinus albicaulis. The sequence goes on from CM076574.1 coordinate 587,724,445, forward strand.
TTTATTGATGTTGAAACAATGATAGATGCAACTTATCATTGTGTGACAATAGAATTCATTCAATTTGAATCAGAAGTTCAGCCAAATGCCCAATGGAGAAATTTTATCGAGACCATTTTCTTGGAAAAGACGAAAGAGTTTACAAATAATATATCTGAGCTTGAAAATTGTATGTTCCTTAGAGTTCACCCAGATTATTATTATTGGATTTTCTGGACTCTCTTCAAACAGTGGCTCCAATAATATCAAAGATCAATTGGAAGAACCTCTGCATCCTCATTTTCAAAGACAACGTGGTGAAATTCACAAATAAGATATTTTTCTAGTTATTTCTTTCAATAATGCAGATTGCAGACCAATTCAGACCTTTCCAGGTATAGAACATACTGCTTTTGTCATATAGATATTTTTGTTGGCTATGTTGCTTTGATGCTTTGATGATTCGGAAATTCAGAATTGAAAACGCATGGGAACCCAAATATATCCTTGGGTGAATGATCTAGTCATACAAAAGCTCATTGGAATTTGTGGTTCTACTAAGTTTATTATCTGCATTGTGAAGCCAATTTGAAGTTGAAAAAGAGGTCCTAATTGAACTGTTGATATTTTTCATTTTTATGGACATAAGAGGTTATTTACAATAATCTTTGGGTTTTTTAAATTAAATAAAATTAAAACCTTTAAGTTTATGAAGTTTGATAATTTGAATTTATTTGAAGTTTGATATTTTGAATCTAAGCATTTACTTATATAGGCTTAGATTTTGACTAAACCTAACAGCGCTTCTAGTTATATACAACACATAATAATTTTGATTTGGTTCATTCTGGAGGGCGGATAGTGTGAGCAAGGTATGTGCTAATGAAGTAATTCCTAGTCGCATAATTGCATTGCATATGATCCGGCATATGGGTCTTCTAGCATTCCCCCTTGTCAGCATGTGCTTCACAAAGAAAATAATGTGGAGTAGCATCCTTGACCAAGCCTTTATTTTTTCCCTAGCCATCGAATGAAAGCTTGAGAGATGCCCTCATTTTGAGCTCTCTTGTAACCCAAAAGTATTTTTTTTTCGTAGAAGAAAAAATACTCATATTTAATAAAATTAGTACATACATCTTGGGTGGTTATCCTTCATATTAAAAGTTAGAGAATATTCTCAAAGCAACATCAAATCTAAATCCTATAGGCTTAACATAAAGCAACCTGATTCTTGTACAAAATATGTCTTCACACACAAAAAAAAAATCGAGTGATTCACAAATTAAAAACTAATTTCATGTACATATGTCTATGTTACTTCATGTAGCTTATCAAAATATATGCCATATAAAGATTGGAAAACAAAAAGGAACTTCCATCAATTTTATGCAAACAGAATTTGTGTTGAACTATCATCAAAATCCTCCATATTATGTGATCCTCATAACATTGTCTGTGTTGTTGTTCCAAATCATCAAGCATGCTTGATATAACCTGCATTAATCAAGACCTTGTTGCAAAATATGAGAAAAAAAACTTACATGTTTGTTTGTTGATACCTCTCTTAGAAAGAAAATTGACACTCAAATTCTAGTCTCTGAATAAATGGTAAAAGTTAACACTCTGAAAGTGTCTTACCAATATTTTAATTCTAGCCATCGAGTTTTTTAAAATGGGTGGGGAGGTTGAAAACATTGTTTCCCTTTAACCATTCGATGATTCCTTTAGCATCTCCAAAAATTTCTATACATTCACTACAAGGAAAATACCCTCTAGCGGATGTTTTTGAGGAACCCCTTATAAAAATACCCCAGACATTAGTTTCTAGCGGAGGTTACTAGAGGAGGTTGGCGGGCAGAGGTTTTTACGGATGTTTTTCATTCGGTGTGCTTATCATCCTTAACCGCACCAGTGCGCTCCACAAGAGAAAGCATCGGTGCACATAAAACATTGGCACACCGGACACCGTGCGCTCATAAACATCCGCCCGGTGCGTCTTATTACTGTAGAGAACTGGTGCTTTACAACTCTTCTGCACTGGTACATCATAAAACACCGCGCAAAAACATAAACCGCCTGGTGCAGTATTAAGAAACCGCACCAGTGCACCTATAAAACCCCGTGCACCGGAATAGGGTTAAATAAAAAAAAAAAATGACGGCCAAAAAACTGCATTTTTCACTTTTCTCAGTGCTCTAGAGCTTTCAATCACTGGTGCAATTTATCCTTGTCTGAGTTGCCCTGACATCAGTGCTCCCATTGCACGCATTGCACGCATTGTTGTTGTGCATTGCCCACCAATCTTCAGCTTTCATTTTTTCAAAATGGTGGGAAATTTTATTTTGCAAATTCTATAGCCAATATGCCTCTTCGATAGCCAAATGTACACGTATTTTTCTTGTTTTTCCATAATTAAGCTTTTTAGTATATTAGAATTTCAAATAACCATAAAATAAACCATTTAAAAGAAAAAGAAAAAAATTGTCACGCGGTGCACTCGAGCCTTTCGGCTTGCATCGGTAAGCGGTGCTGCCTGTAAAATTTACAGGCAGCACCCCAACCGATGCTAACGGTACCCGCACTATTTCCGGGGCAGTATTGAATGACGCACTACATTATTTTAAAATTTAAAAAAGAAGAGTGGTGCAGTCATTTAGCCTGCCACACAGTTGACCATGTGGAATAGCTGCAACGTGGTGCATTGACTGAAATACCCACCTCGAGACGGGTATCTTTGTCAGTGCACCTCATTCGGAATTTCGACAGGGTCAATGGTGCGGCTTGGTAAATGACCGCACCGTTGAATATGTAATGAATTTAGGAGGTCGGTGCGCTAACCCAACTATACGCGTCGGGGCGTAGATTTTAGTCAGTGGACTGAACTCTTTACACTGCACATAATCAATAGTGCTCTGAAAATTGTCAGGTGCACTACCTACGGTGCATTGAATATCATCTGGGGCATCGCCAACAGTGCACGACAAACAAAAGACACACCGAAACTAATGCATGACTATTTTTTGTTGCACATCGACTGCTTTTTTTTTTCAAATTTATATATGTATATTCCTAAATACATGTCTCATTTAATAAAAAAAAATTATTTAATATGTCAATCATTCAGAGAGAAGAGGTGGAATGCCCACCGACAGGATTTCCAGGTTGGTCCTAACCAGTGGTACACGCCCACTGAGGAAGACATATATTTTATTACAGGGCTATCGAGGAAAGGGGTGGATTTTCCCTCGTTCCCAGAGGATCCAACTGGCTGTGTAGCAGAGAGTCAGTTAGTGTACTCCCAGAGATATATTGGAGCAGATGTACTGTCTCCTTCAAATTTTCAGGTTGCCGGAGGTTAGTTACATATTGGTGCATTTGGTAGTGAGGAGGTGAGGTGCCTCTCACTTCTGATTTAGACCTTTTCGCACAACACCAGTGACGGGAAACACATTAGTTGCTCGCTTCTATTATGTTTATTCTTTAGTATAGGAGCCACAACTTGTCAGGTAGTCTACCATTTTTTTGCGGCAGTTCTGTACAACCTTAGATAGATGTCGTGCTCATGCACAAGGGAGGGTCAATTTTCCTTTTTCTTTAGACCTTTTTTGTTTATTTTTTGAGAGGTTTCCAGAGATGAGGCCTACTTTGTTCAGCAGCCTCGTAGGCTGATGTTCGAGGCACGGATGCACGTGTGGGGGCAGATGATGCCCAAGAGGGGCGAGACTGTGTTTCCAACGAAGATATCGCATGATGCACTAGAGTTGCTAGCCAGTGTTGACGTGCTGCATCCCTTCATTATGGTCCCCTGTCCTTATGCTGGATTGGATTGGCGAGGGTGTGCCAACATCCTCTTCATAGATGATGAGTCACCAGATGATAGAGGTAATATTACTGTTTTATTTAAATTTATTCTAACATATTATTTAACTTGTTTTTATTAAATTGTGTAATGAAATTGTCTAATTATTGTTGTGTACTTGTATATATTTTGCAGACATTGGGTCTTTTGATGGCGAGGACATGCCGACACCACCACATGATCCAGGTATGGATCCTGATGACGATCAGGGCAAGCCAGATGCCGAGGATCATCAGGAGGCCAATGCAGAGATACCTGCTCCTACTGGTGCGCTAGTACCGCCTTTTGCTAGGCGCGGTCGGCTTGATACTAGATACAGGATGGAGTTGGGCGACCAACTCACTGCATTTATTGTTGAGGTGGGCATCAGGCCCACTAATATAAGAGACATACAGGTCAATGGTAGGTTGTTACATATGTGGAGAGGCATGCCGCATGACATGTATAGCTTGATGCGTCATGTCGTAGGAGCGACGACCTTAGTTATGCGGTTGAGGAGGACCGTTGCACGTTATAGGCGTGGTCGAGAAGAAACACATGATCGACAATCCGCAAGCAGCAACTCATCATCTCATGATCGCTCACCTCGCATCGCGCCATATGAGCAACCTCTACTAGCATCTAGCAGCAGTCATCACGGAGATCAGGCTGGACCATCGGCCACGTCTAGTCAGTAGCCTGCAACATCCAGCAATACTCATGATCATGAGTAGGCTGGACCATCGACCGTCGAGGTTGCACCATTGACTGAGCAAGCCTCGACTAGTTCTGCTTATATTGATGTTGTACCACCAGCTGATCCATGACATTTATATTACAGTTGTATATTTTTGACATTATATATATATATAGTCCATGTCTTTTATGTTCATGTTGAATTTGTACTTAATTTACATGTTGGTGATCATCATGACGTGTATATTGTTAGGTCATGTTATATATGTTCATTTAATGTGCAGCTTGCAGATAGATGTGTATGTGATAGCATGAGTTATTTTACATGAGATGTATATTTGATGTTTGTGTTGTGATGATGTTATACAATGCTAATTGTGTTTTGTTAGATGATCATGATCACGATGATGTTAGTGAATTTGAATGTGTTTTTTAGTCGAATATGATGTTTGTACGATGGTTATCATGATCGTGATGTTGATTAATTAATTTAATATTAAATGACCATGATATTTATTAAATATTATTTTGTGGTTGTAATTGAAATTTAAATTTAAATTGTATGCAAAATTGTAAAATTGTATTTGTAATTGTAATTGTAATTTTAACTGTAATTGTATGTAAAATATTTGTAAAATTTTAATTGTAATTGTATATATGAAAAATTGTAAAATTGTAATTGCAATTCTAATTGTATGTAAAATTCTAAAATTGTAATTGTATTTGTAATTGTAATTTTAATTGTAATTGGATGTAAAATATTTGTAAAATTGTAATTGTAATTGTAAATGTAATTCTAATTCTATGTAAAATATTTGTAAAATTTTAATTATATTACTGTGAAATGATTGTAATTGTAAAATTTTAATTGTAATTATAATTGTATGTAAAATTTGAAAATTGTAATTGTAATTCTAATTGTAATTGTATGTGAAATTGTAAAATTGTAATTGTAATTCTAATTCTAATTGTAATTTTAATTGTAATTGTATGTAAAATATTTGTAAAATTTTAATTGTATTAATGTGGAATGATTTTATTGAAAATTTTAAATTTGTAAATAATTGTAGAATAATAAATCTAGAATAATATGAATTTTTGTAACATAATAAAGTTTAGAAAAGAATGCAAATAAATTCATGTACTTTAGAATTATCATTATTTTATTATCATATTACATACCAAAAAAAATAACTTTATACAGTATGCCATTTCTAGCGGAGGTTCCTGGTTTTTTTTCTGGTGCGCTTATCATCATAACCCACACCAGTGTGTCTTAGTATTGTAGCACACCGGTGCTTCACAACTTTTCGCACCGGTGCGTCATAAAACACCGTGCCAAAACATAAACCATGATCTTACGAAACTACACTGGTGCGCCTATAAACTCCGCACACCGGAACAGGGTTAAATAAAACCTCGCGTGAACCAAGTATATCATTGAAATATCTTTTCTAAGAAGGCAAATTTATTCTGTAAAGTGCAGTATTGGAGTAGTGGAGGGTTCGAATCACGGGCAAGAATTTTTATAAGGAGATGAGGGTTTGAAAAGACAAGAGTTTGAATTTCGGTTGAGAATTTTATAGCAGAGAAAATAAGTGATTCAAATAGAAAGATGGACAAAGACACTTACAGGGATGCAGACAGCTACAGAGCTCGATAGAGTACAAAAGGAGAAAATATCTATGAAAAATCTGAGAAGGGCAGTCGATAAAGCTCGGTTGAGATCGGCGATAGGGTTAAGAGGCTTGGTCACGAGGGTAAGTATTTTCTTGATCATGGTAGAGAGCATTCGGCTGAGGCCAACGATAGGGTTAATAGGGGTGGGATTTCTTGTGAGATAAAGGATATGAATCCTTATGATGAAGAAATGAATGGTAGGTCTCGCAAGCGACAAGAGCAAGAGCATGAAAGTGAGGGAAGGAAAGATAAGAGTGACAAACGAAAGAAGTTTATAGAGGACAATACCAAAGATGATAGAAAGCACAAAGGAGAAAAGAGAAACATTACGATAAAATAGATGGGCTTGTTCACTTTGATGACCATGTTCACTTGCTCTCTCCAGAATGCATTTAAAATTTAGGAGTATTGTCCGAGCTTTGGTTGGCTTACATAAAATTTTACCGGCAAAGCTGACATCACATAAAATCACATATTCAACTTTCAATTGAACCTGAATGGCATCTCTAACTTGTCTGAGCTATGGTCCTGTGGATAACGAGGAATATCACATGGAAGGTACCAAAAAATCCAAATTTTTGAAAGTATAGGTGAATTAGCACTCATCAAAGAACGAAATTCTGAAAAAAATGTGAACGTGATACACTTAAGGATTCCCTAGTTCCATTTTTTATTGAAAATGATGCTCTCTCTGGATGAAACCAGTAAAAATTCTACTTGTATTATAAATGGAAATCCAGTGACCATTTCTGTGGGAAGAAAAACATAGATCCCTGCAACTACCATATTTCCACCTAAAAATCGGTTTCCCATTGGAAAAGCTAATGGCCCATTTTGCAATTTCTTTCCTTTGCTCAACCCTATACTCATTTTCTACGAGAAACCATTGCCTCCACATGTAATAACTGCATTTTCTAGTCAAAAATCGGTCTTCTTCTGCTAACAAATGCAGAATGAAGGACTCGTTGCCATTGCTCCCAGAACATTCAAGGTCAGTTTCTCGTAAAATAGAGATTGGATAAATTTTGTTAAGATCAAGATAGAAAGCACAAAGGAGAAAAGAGGAAAGTGGATGCCAAGATGGAGGAGGAACTTATAAATGAGCAAGCAGATCACGGGTCAAAGTTCAAGGTTCAAGTTTATTTTTCTGAAAGAAGAAGAGGTGTAGTTTTGAAAAGAAATGGCCCAAAGATTTTCAAAGCAAAATGTACATTTCCAACATGTCTAATTTTGGTGTACACACGTAAAATTAATTTCGGTGCCTTAACCGCAAATCGGTGCTAATGTACAGATAACCGCACCGATGCATTTTAGTTACTGCGCACCGGTGCGTTTTAGTTACTACGCACCGGTGCCGTGTTACCAATTGACACACCGGTGTGGTGCCATTATCTGATGCACCGGTGACAAATAACCGCAAATAAAAAAAGTGCAACTCTATTTTCTTTAAGTGAAAAAAAAAAGTGGAAAATTGAAAAATGGGCGGAAAAATATTTTCAAAAATCTAATTTCATAAAACAATTCTTTAAATACTAAACACTTTTCATTATTTCACTATTTTTGCTAAAATTTTCAGCCAGATATTTGCAGGAGACATACTTGGATCAAGAGAGCATGAGAGCGCTGTGGAGCAGCAAAATACGTTCAAACAGAAGTATTCAGACAATCAAAATCCAAACCTCTGGTGATTCAAACCCTATAGCATAGTATTTCAAACGATCTCGTGATTAAATTTGATTATTTTTTTTACTTTTTCTGTAGTTTTTTTATGAAGTAAGAAAAACATTTCAATTTGTTTTTCATTTTCATAAACAAAAAAAAAACAAAAAAAATCCATTTTTACCCTAAACCCTTCATTTTTTTTGTTTCTACCCTTTCTTCTCCCTATTTCTGTGATTTCAGAATTAGGGATTTTCATTTTAGATTGACATCCAACCCATGGGAAGACTTGCATATTCAGATCCCAATCCATGTCAGCCCTTGCGTGAATTTTAAAAAAAAATGGATTTTTTTATCGGTGCGCCCTGCTTAACCTAGCGCATCGCACAAGTACTGTGTAATAAAATAATAATAATAATAATAATAATAATAATAATCAGTGCACCATATCTAAAATAGGACATTGGTGCGCTATGTTACGAGGAGAGCACTGTATGCCCTATTATACTGTAAGTGCAGTGTGTTTATAACACCCCCACGCACTGATGTCGGTGCGTACATCATGAAAGGAGCATCGGTTTCTTGAGATTTATTTTTTACCTAAAAAGTTGACAATTTATTTATAAATATATTAATGAATGATATGGCATAGGTTTCAAATTGATAAATAAATGACTAACAAGAGATCAAGTAACAAAAATACTGATAACACATCAAGAAAAGCAAAAAAGACAAGTTCTTTGTAAATTCTTTACAAAAAATATTATTTTTGAACTATATGTAAGTTTAACTAATATGTATTGTTTACTGTGTATCATGTAGAGCCACAAAATGACGAAGCTTGATAAGATTATTTATGATCTAGGACCAGAAGAGCGTAAAAGTTTGATGGAAAAATTGCAAAAGGATGAATCAGGTGAATGAAAAAATACTATCGATCCAATATGAGTTTCTTTTTTTAATTTTCATTAATAATATACTTAAAATTATTAGATAACATGTGTCAAACAATCTATTAATTCACATTTTTTTAATGTTCTACAAGGACCAATAACTCAGAAAAGGAATGTTTTTCTAAGAAAAGAAAAAAAATAGAACATGCAAATGAAAATGAATTGCTCCTTAGCTCATTTGGAGTGGTGCTGGAGGTTAACGAAAGGGGGGGAAACTTTTACAAAAGTTTGAGGGATCTAGTGGAATGGATGTATAGACGTTCTTTCCACTTACAATACAAAAACCAATCCAATGATTCCAAGAACCAAATTTTATCTAAACTACAGGAAGAGTTTCCAGAGAATTTGTCAATGAGACATGTTAGACTTAATAGCAAAAACCTACAACAACAAAAAAGAAGGAATGAAAAAGTAATATTCCTCTAAATGTTTGTCTGGAATTAATTATAGATATCACTTTTGTTGTATTTACTTTTCATATATCAATATAAATATTAAATAGTTATTGTCATGTTACATTTTCAGGAAGATTATGAAAATCTCAAAAGATGAACGAGATGATATCATAAATATGCCAGTAGGAATGTCCAAAAAGGTGTACAAGGAGATGGTCAAATAAATGGACAAAATTGCATCGCAGGAGGATCCATCTCAACAACAACATGCTTCAAATGTAATATGTAATCATTTAATTTTTCGATCATTAAGTACAATAAATAAACAATTTAGCATTAAATATTAATTTTCAATTATTTTCTTGCAGGAAAGAAAAGAAAATGGAACCCATTCAGCACATAAAGCACGACGACAAGGAAGAAAAAGGTTGATATTTAAGTTTGTGAGTAATTTTTACTTATAACAACTGAACTAGATTTGATTTTTTTATTTTTTAAGTTGTTTTATAAAAATCATCATTGAATGTCTTCAAACAGGTGCTAACATACAAAGAATAACCATAAGACGAATTTATTGAAATTGGGTTAAATATGGGTTGTGAGTATATGTTGGCATATCAGAAATTAATTGTGGAATTTGTAAGCATCTATCGATCTTGTTTTACTTAGCTTCGTCTATAATTAATAGAATAAAAAAAATATTTTATATTAAATATATGATTTTTTGTGGGGTATAAAACTTGCAGGAAACAAAGTATGGAACTGCGCCAATAGATGAAATTTTGAAAGATGGCATGGTACATGGTTTTGAAAGAATGTGTATAGTTTATGAGTCAATTGTTTCTATGGTATATCATTTAATTTCTTTTCAATTTACATTGATGTATATTATTTAATATTGCAATTTTCATTATTCTCACCAATGTATATACACTCATTTCAGTTTATTTTTATGTTTGTAGATGGAAGGTGAAGAAGAAGAAAACAATCAACATCGTGAACAAAACATTCCTGAAAATAACCCAAGTCATGGAAGTAGCTCTAGCAGTGACAGCAGTTCAAGCGAAGAATGATGATCACTATGTTTGGATATCAAAGCAAGGCGTTCTATTTTTTGAAATATGTCTGTGAAATCAGACATTTTGTTTAATGTAATGGACATAGTGTCCCAATTGAAAGACAAAGGGATACCAATAACTGTCCCATTTTGTATGATAAAGGTTGTCTTATATATATATATATATATATATATATATATATATATATATATATATATATATATATTAATCAAATATGTTTTAATTTATTCTATTCGTTCTCCATTGTCGTTCTCAAATGCCTTAAATAAAAATTTAAGTCATACGAATATTGTTATAAGATATATATATATATATATATATATATATATATATATATATATATATATATATATATATGTTGACTTTTGATGAATAGTGAATTTTAAAAAATCACAATAATTATGATATGATATAACAAATTAATCCAAACATCACATTCAAATACATTAATAAAATTTTAATTAATATGAATATTGTTATAAGATGTGTCGACTTTGGATGAATAATGAATTTAGAAAAATCACAATAATTTCACTATCACGGGTCGATGTTTCTAAAAAATACAAAATGAATGTCGGTGCGTTTGTATGATACATCGCATCGGTGCGTTTCTACGACCTATGGGCACCACACAAATACCAAAACCAATTAAAAATCTTGGTACGTTTTGTGCGATACTGCGCACCGGTGCATTTATGTGATACTACGCACCGGTGCATTTGTACGACGTATGGGCACTGCAAAAATACCAATTCCAAATATAAATATCGGTGCGTTTATCTGATACGACGCAGCGGTGTGTGTCTATAAGTCTACATACTGGTGCGTTGAGACGACCTATGGGAACCGCACAAATCCCAAGACCAATTGGTACGGCCACGTGTGTTGTATCACCAACACTGTGCCCGATGCGATTTTATACCTTGACGGCTCGGTGTAGGAACCTTCAACCGCCCCGGGGCCGCCGTCTAGATGACACGCACCGGTGCGTTGAAACCTTAGTAGCGCACCGATGAAAAAAACATCTGTAATAACCTCTGGCTGCCCAGTTTTTTTAGTTGTGTTGAATTTTCATTAAAAGCTCCACCAAAACCTCCGTAACCATAAACAAATGTTGTAGCAAATTTTTTCTTGACCATTTTGGCCAATTTTATAACACTACAAACCTCCTTTATAACCTCCACTAGAGGGTATTTTCCTTGTAGTGATTCAATTCCCAACAATTTTTCCGCAATCAAGACTCTCCACAAAGTGATAATTTTGGCTCTACTATCAGTCCCCCTGCTTGCTTCCCACCAGAAATGATGACATTTTGATGGATCTATGTAAATCACTTCTCCACATCCGCATGCCCTCCTAGCACTAGCCTAATAAAAAAACCAAACGTGAAAGACTTACATACCTCTACCTATTTGAAGGTTTTGTTGCCTTTTTGTGGTGGAAGAGGCCCAGTGTCGTTGAAATGTCCCGCACATTTAATGATGCCCTCCTTAACCTGTATATCATGATTCTCAAAGAGAATGAAATTGTGCCTCCAACATATGATCCATAATATATATAAAGGAAGAGTCGTAAATGCTTTATCTTTATCCATACTTTAATAAAATTGTAGAGAGAAGTAACACAATGTTAAGGTGTTGCATCACCCCTTACGAAATGGCCTTAGCTTCAAAAAAATTAATGAAAAGGTGGTTTATCTCATCCTCCCCACTTCTGCACAAGATACATACACTAGGACCAACAAATCCCTTCTTAAGAAGATTCTACAAACTAAGGATGTGGTTGTGCATAGCCAACCACCTAAAAAATTTAATTTTCGGTGGAATCTTCCACTTCCAGATTACCTTAAAGAGGGAATTGTAATGTACTTATGTACCCACTTCTAGATCACCTGAGTTCATGCTTATTGGAAAACCTAGTTTTCCATATGTAATTATGAAGTGAAAAGAACAACATATACCTACAAATGGAGATAACCAAGGAAGATATACAGAAACTATTAATGAATCAACTGCAGATGTGTTTCCTTTATCAGAAGGAAATGAGAACAAATAATACATGTCAAATAAGAATGATTTAAGGTTGCGGTCAGTTGAGGAAAGACAAATGGAAATCACTATCTTTTTTAAAGGTGAAACATATATACCTGTAACTACTGCTGCAAGTTTAATGCAGGATAATTGTACACATGCAAGGGGACAACATGTTTCTATTGCAATAACATTTCCTTGTGCCAAGTTTTAAAATACGAATGTAAATGTTGATTTCGAAGATATGAATTCTGTGCAAAAAGAAAATTCTTGGTGTTTTCTTTCTCAAAGCACAATATTTGTAACCTCTATAGGGAAAAGTTGTACACTTGATAGAGGTTCATTCCATTTGAATAGAAAATCATATCTAGCTTCCGAGTCTGATGCCTCCCTAGGTGTTGAGAGGAAATTAGCTATGAATGATACAGGTGCTATTGTAGTTAGAAATGCAGAAAACAAAAAAGATTGTGTGTATTTTCCAGATGTATATAGTGCAAAATTTCTTCCATAATATAGAGAAGTAAGTGTGTGGGAAGATGAATCTTCTCAAACTTCTAGTGGAGATGAGAAAGCTGCATCTTCTACTAGGGGGATTGTAGACATGAAAGTTGAAAACAAAGATGAAAATAGTTGTGGTTGGGATACCAATAAGCATGTTGAAGAGAGGAAATCCAAAAGTTGATTTTAGTACCTATACCAAGCTTCTTGTTAAGGATGGAATAATTTTATAGTCTACACTATACAACTCAACCATGAATTCATCTCAAGAAAATATAGGCGTAACCTTGGAGACTACAGATAATAGGAATGATGGTGGAGGTGCAGCTCTGACAGAGATAGTTCAAAGTGATAGAAATATAACAAGGTTATGAGTTGGATTGGATCTTGTTGGACAATAATGTGAGCAAGAAATTTTAACCAACATTCCCTCTGCAAAAAAGGGCTCAAAAACATTCATGGTGATATGATAGATATCAATGTGCTCCAAGTCCAAAAACCAATGTGAGGGCTCCTGAGCAACAAGCACATAAAATAGTTACTAGGTTTACATTTCAAAGGAATCGTAGAAAAGAAAGTCCATTTCATCAAAATGGTAAGTTGGTCCAGGAAGAAAAGGACCCTAAAAAGGGGGAAACTAAATAGCATGAACATTTTCCTGCTAGTCTGTCTGCTAAATCACCACAGAAACACAAAAGGATTTTGTTGGCATCGCAAAATTCTAGCTTGAGATAGATTAGATACAAAAAAAATTCAAACCTCACGAGCACCTTGCATCAATCTTCTGTTGTCTCGAGAAGACTCAACATACATCTCAATATCAACCACAGAGGAAGGGTAGAAGGTATTGGTCAACTGATCTACATCGATGTTTTATAAATGTTGTTCAACAACTTGGTGGCTCACATGGTGAGGCTTTTCTTATAGTGGTATTTCATTTACTCTATTTATCTATATTTGATTGTCATTGTGTAGTTAATTTTTCATCGTTAGAGCACACACCATTGAGTTTATCCAAAAATATTTATAAGGAACAAACAAATATGTAAAATTTTTCCTCTTATTTAGGTCTACCATAGTGACGATACTTGTGTAGTTTTCACTTAAACCGGGCTAGTAATGACAGATCCACAAAAACAACCTGGAGCTGCCAAACCAATGAACATTTTATCCTACTTTATTTCCCTACAAACATGTAAATAATTTTTGGATGTATGGAGCCTTGATTGTATAATTTATTTTCTACCTTATACTAGCTTGTCGCCTAGTACTCTCTAATTATAAAGTAAAGTTGAACTGTTTGGATTTCTTATTTTTCATTGTACAATATATATATATGTTTTATTTTCTTGATCTATCTACTTATTCTCCTATGATAAAGCCAATTTTAAATGATAAGGATTACTTACCTTAAAATTATTCAAGTAGTAAGGGCATGCGTGATTGAAAGGAAACAAATACAAGAAATGGAAGCTAAATTACTGACATCATAAGATACAATGAAAACATTGAAGGCTGAGTTGAAAAGGAAAGGAGAAGTACTGGAGAAGATGAAAAAAGTGATGTTCCCATTAGATGATAATTTTCTTGATCTAATTTTTTCTTCCTCGGAATATTCAAGTAAGAGAATGCTAGGGTTAAATATTCAGACTATTTTTCTAGGCATTTGTTATTATAAGCATAACTTGCTATCATTATTATTGTTAATAATACTACTAATTCACAAAATAACATTGTCTGGGGTCTTTTGTGATCCCCCCCCCCCATTCTATTCCACCCAGCAACACAAGTAACATCGATAACAAAGGAATCACCTGAGTGCATGCTTATTAGAAAACCTATTTTACATCTGTAATTATGAAGTGCAAAGAACGACATATACGTGCAAATGGAGATAACCAGGGAAGATATAGAGAAACTGCTAATGAATCAACTGCAGATGTGTTGCTTTTATCAGAAGGAAATGAGAACAAAAAATGCATGTCTACTGAGAATGATTTAAGGTCGCAGTCAGTTGAGGAAAGACATATCGCAAACACTGTATGTTTTAAAGTCCAAACAAATATACCTGTAACTACTGCTACAATTTTAACACAATACTATTGTACACATGCAAGGGGACAACACGTTTCTATTACAATGGCATATCCTTGTGCCAAGTTTGAAAATACCAATGTAAATGTTTATTTCGAAGACATAAATTCTGGGAAAAAAGAAAATGTTGGGTGTTTTCTTTCTCAAAGCACAATCTTTGTAACCTATATAGGAAAATTTGTATACTTGATGGAGGTTCAGTCCATTTGGATAGAAAATCATCTCCAACTTCAGATTTTTATGCCTCCCTAGGTGTTTAGAGAAAATTAGCTATGACTAATACAAGTGCTATTGTAGTTAGAAATGAAAAAAAAGAAAAAATATGTGTTTGTTTTCTAGATGTATATAGTGTAGCATTTCTTCCACAAGATAGATAAGCAAGTGCATGAGAAACTGAATCTTCTGAGACTTCTGGTGAAGATGATAAAGTTGCATCTTCTATTAGGGGGAGTCTAGGCATTAAAGTTGAAAACAAAGATGCAAATAGTTGTGGACTAGATACCCCTAAGCATGTTGAAGGGAATGTAAATCCATAAGTTGATTTCAGTACCCCTAGCAAGCTTCTTGTTAAGGATGGAGTAAGTGCACAATATACACTATATAGCTCAATGATGAATTCATCTCAAGAAAATATAGGCATAACCTTGGAGACTACAGATAATAGGAATGATGGTGGAGGTGCAGCTCTGATAGGGATAATTGAAAGTGATGGAAATAAAGCAAGGTTATCAGTTGGATTGGATCTTACTGGAGAAGTATGTGAGCAATAAATTTTAGCCAGCATGCCTTCTGTGACAAAGGGATCAAAAAACATTCATAGTGAGATGACATATATCAATGTGGGCCAGGGTCCATAAACCAATGTTAAGTATCCTGAGCAACAAACACATAACATACTTACTAGGTTTACATTTCAAAGGAGGCGTAGAAGAGAAGGTACATTTCAGCAAAAGGGTAAATTGGTTGAGGAAGAAAAGAACCCTAAAAAGGGGGAAACTAAACAACATGAACATTTTCCTAGTATTCTATCTGCTAATTCACAACAGAAACAAAAAATGATTTTTTTGGCATCGAAAAAGTCTAGCTTGGTTGGTGAGTCTTCTTGAGACAACATGCAATTGATGCAAGGTGCTCATCAGGTTTGTAAATTTTTTTTATCTAATATATATGTTTCTTTTTTACTTGCACTAGAATCATTAATCCAAATTTCAAAGAACCATTGGATCGCCTTGAAAGTTTATGAAATTAATATCTTGCCTATATGAATCAGTGTGACCATTTTCACATACACATATCCTAACTCTACTAATTGAAATCATAGATTTCAAATCTGTGAAAAAGATAATTTTATTACATGTTTACATGTTTTCCTCTTTCATGGGGTTGATCTTCTCCAACATGAACCATTTTACATATTCTCTTGCCTACTTTGAAAAGAAAAAAATTTGAGATACCTAGGAGCTATACATGTAACACCAAGGATTTATTTGATTAATTAGAGTGCTAAATTTTGACAATATTTCAATAAATTTAATGTGATGTAAGAGTTCATATCATATATTTCTTACTGTACTTTGAAACATTTCCTTGATGCAACTTATCTCATTATCAAAGAAGAAATCACGGTGATGATATGATGAGATAGTGCCTCAAATAAAAATGTGAGGTGAAATGATAGGACTTTGCGACTGTCAAAATTCATTTTAGTTCTATTGATACTACAATAATTCTACCAATTAAGGAAGCCAGGAGGGTTGGGAATGGATCAAACTAATGCATTATTTTCCATGTTTTATAACTACAACCTACTACATGTAATCATTATATTTCCATCAGATCATGAATATTCACTGTGAGTCAATGACAAGAAAAATCGTTTGTCATTGTGATTGAGATTCGAATATTTGCTTCTGATGAATTTTATTGTATTAGGAACCTAAATTTCATTTAAATCAATTAATAAATTTTCTATTAGGAATTTAAGTATCATGTTGTAGGTTTGTAGGAAATCTAACATGGTATCCGAGAAAAAAATCTGAAGAAAGTTGATCTCGGAATCTCAGAAGCTAGGTCTTGTACATGACCATAGGGCCAGGTTTGATTGTGATCATGCAAAACCAATTTTTGTACGACTGATGTAAATCGGTTGTATAATGCCTTGAAGAATTTTTTTTAATTTTTTTTTTAAGGATTGAAAAAGGGTTATATAGATCAGTCTCTATATTGTATAGGGGATGAATAAATTATCCACAAGTGACAAGGTCATGTAAGTCATGGCAAAAAAAGAGTGGTTGAAATAAGGGTCAAGCCCTGTTGCTAATAGGGAAATAAAACTACACGAAGAAGGGGTGGTCGATATTCTGGTTGGTAGAAAAGGATCTACCAACATCACCTCAAGGAAGCACGTAGTTTCGAGTGTATTTTTCCAGGAGAGGTCGGAAGGTATGGTCGATCGTTGTTGGTGGAAGAACTGTGGCCTGCAAGAAAGCCCGCACTCGACAAAAACAAAACCATAAGAAGCATAAGGTGGTAACTCACTAAGATGGAAGAAACACGAGCTAGACTAGTCAACACCACTCAACCGTTGAGAAATATCTAGGGAAAAGGCACACAAATGACCGATAGAAGGGCAGCTATCAACATAGTAAGTTTGTGGATGGAGGAGTGCTATCAGAGCCAGCTAGACCTGTGTCAGTGCAGGTTTAGTAGCTACCACACATGTGGTCGAGTAGCCTAGTTGAAGTCGCAGTGACGGGTCGTCCATCACAATCTGAGTGAGAATTGGATTAGCACAATATCATAGTCATAGGTTAGCAGGTGGGTTATCGGGTTGGGTTCAGGATCCTGCGTCAAACTTCCTGCTCCTACATCCAAAATAGTCTTCCCTTCAAAATGGTGCACATTCTCAAATATATTTGTTTAATAAGCATACATCTTCACGTGTCACATTTGGGAAAAGAGTTGCAGGGAATCTCCACAATTCCCTCACTGCCCATGTCTTTCCTTATACCAAATCACTAACATTTGTGCATAGCCTCTACTAAATAGCAGATATTTTCTCTCTTCAAATATCATAATTATAATGAGAAATTACCTCCAGATGTTGTTTATCAACTAGCTTTTCATCATGATAAGGTGTCTCATCTTGAGGAGAAATTTTCTCATCAACAGACCATTTTGAGGCAATTTATAGAGAGGATTATAGAATAAATTTAGGAGAGGTAGTTAAAGATGACTTCACATTTCCCCAGTTTTGTAGCTGAGGTGGGTAATGAGGCATTGATGGATCAAATATCAAAGGAATAATTACAAAAAATTTTACTGTTTCCAAAAGGAAAAGAACCCTCAACCACTTAGCAGGACAAGAGAATTCTTCTAGGGGTTCTATGACTTCCTTCAAATAGACTAACTAAGAATTGCTGACAAATTAAAATACACAAGAAGGATTTGGGAGCTTTCAATTCAAAATTTCAGGCTTTAATCCCAAAAATTAGACAATAATGAGATGATTTCATACCCATATTGCTATGTAATTGCATCTACAAAATCATTGCAAAAATTATTGCATGTAGGGTGAAAATCCACTAAGCTGATTCCATGTCATTAGAAAAAATTTGCATCCTTCATGGGAAACAAATACATTACATAATAGGATTAGCCCAGGAAGGAATTTATAACATCAAACCAAAAAATTACAACCAATGTTAGTGAGTTTTTCTTTCCAAGGCATATGATAGAGAAAATTGGATTTTATTTAGGGCTGCTCATCCATATAGGTTTCAATGTGCAATTGGTTAACTAGATAATGAATTGTCTTTCCTCAATATCTTTGCAATTCTAATTAATGGCTCAGCCTATTCTTCTATCATGCCTACAAGAGACCATGGGTAGGTATGACTAATGGCTCCTCCTCTATTTTTGACTGTAGAGTGGGTGGTCTCAATAGAGTTATAACAGAGTCAAAAAGAACTATAAGCTTGAAAACTATGCAAATAGGAATTGCCCTAAACTTGGCATATTTACCCTTTGTTGATTATGTTTTGCTTTTGGGTGATAGGACCAAGGCAAATGCAATGAAGCTGAAGGAACCCACCCTTGAAGAACTGGAATTCCTACCTTAAAATCTACCATCAACTGAGGAGCTACAAGAATCAACACCATATTTGATTTGAACCTAAATATTCTTATTATCTCTGAGTATTTCCCTAATCACAATGACCAGTAGATTCTCCTCATGGATTATTTCTCTCATTCTATATATTAGTAAAATCCACAAAATGTATCCCTACATTTGAATTTTTGGAAAAAAACGTCAAATATTTGGTTTGACTTGGTGACTGAGCAGGCTTAAGGAGGCAACAAATTTGTTGAAACTTGGCCATCGGATTTCGGCCGACTCCGGCCAGATTCCAGGAAAAAATGTGGGATGGTTAATTTGACTCCTATGGTTAAAATCAAAATTTTAAAAAATGGCCAGTTTGTTTATAAAACAAGAAAATAAAAAAAATATTAAAATAGGTCAGGCGAGCCATGACCCCCCCCGGGATCCCACGGCACCCCTCCACATATCAAAAACAAAAAAAATTTATTAAATTGGGGGTTGGCAACGATCGTGACCCCACCACCGACCACCCGACCATATCACATGGTAACAATACACATAAATGGTGGTGGGGGTTGTGAACCGCACTGCCATCGACACCTTGTGACACATGTAACAACGGCTAGTGGAGGATCCGAGGGGTGGGCCGCCTAATGTAGCCCCCCCCACCCCCCCTCCCCCCAATACTTAAGTTAATTTAATTCTGCGTTTTTTTTGAAAAAAACACAGGATTTCTAAATTTAAATGTGGTTCTAAAAAAACAACGAAGTCCGCCTTAATTCGGAGGGGTCGGGATTTGACCACCCGACCTCCTCCCTCCATTTAAGGATCTCAACCAATTTAGCTAGCAACTCCCTTTGGGAGTCCGCCCAACCTTCCATTATATAAAATTTCATTTCTGCAATGCGCCAGGGGCAGACAAGAGCGGGCACGGAAACCAAGGTAGCAGAACCCTGAGCAGTGTGTAGGAGGGGGGCGGAACCATGATCTGAGCCACTTTCCAGAGGGGTCAGATTTTCACTTTATCAGATTGGGACAAGTTTTATATGAATTTTTCACTACTCGACGCCACAAATCCAACGGTTCTGCCCATTTCGTGATCATAAGCCTGCAATTTTTGACCACTTTCAAATTGGGCAGGTATAAGGGTGTAATTCCTCATTTGTACTTGTACTTTCATTTTTTCTATTTTAATGAAAGAAGGGCCTCCCCACTATTTGAACAGGGCCCGGAGACATAGTCCCTCCTGGATGAACTCTGATATCAACTCTTTATCTTCTTGCATGATGTTAATTGCTTCTCTCTTTTTACGTTTATACCTTTAAAGTTTCTTGTTTAAGGCTACAATTTTCACATGTAATTCTTTCACACATCTCAAGAAAAATATTTTGGATCAAGTGGTATCATAGCAAGTGTTTGTAGATGTGAATAACGTGTCTTCTTGCATGATTTTAATTGCTTCTCTCTTTTTACGTTTATGCCTTTAAAGTTTCTTGTTTAAAGCTACAATTTTCACATGTAATTCTTTCACACATCTCAAGAAAAATATTTTGGATCAAGTGGTAACAGAGTAGGTTTTTGTAGATGTGAATTACATGCTTGTATGCTAACTAGTAACATGCTAACAAGAGGATAAGGGACGCTATAGTATTTTGATCCCGAAGCGAGACGTGCACATCAGAGAAGGAACATGGGTGATGAGGATTGGAATGAGGAGGAGCTCAACTTTCACAAGACCTTCTACACCATGGAAAATCAGGTTGAGAAACTATTCTCTAGACTTGAGAAGTTAGAGAAAATAGGGGAGCATGCTTCAGAAGGGAAAGGTTTAGCACATGGATATGGTGGAGGAGACCCACCTCCTTTAGAAAATGAAAGTCCTTCCTCCTCTTCTAACCATCATCATAAAAATTCTGGAAATGCATCTAATAAACCTTTCTTTAAGTTAGATGTTAAATTTGATCCACCAATGTATAACAATGAAAGTAATTCAGAGAAGCTTAAAAATTGGATTAGGCAACTTGAACTCTACTGCAAGATTCAATAGATTGTGGAGGATGAGGCAAAGATCCAATTGGCTTCTCTTCGATTGAGTGGCACAACTCTCATCTGGTGGGAGAGAAAACTTCAAGGCAACAATAATTTGGGTAACCTTATTTCCTCCTGGTCAGGTTTTATTGCTGCACTTAAAGATAGATTATATCCCTTAAGTTATAAGCAGAAATTCTTAATGGAGTGGCAGTACCTAAGGTAAGGTAAAGAAAAAACGTGCAAATATTTATCGAGAAATTTAGAAAACAAGCACTAAGCTTGGGCATTTCATTAGATTCTCTTGAAGTTGTAATTAAGTACATTGGTTCAATACATAGTTACATTAGACATTCACTGTTAATGTTTGAACCTACTACCATTGACTCGGCCAGTGTAAAGTTCATTCATCTTGAAAACAGGGGTAGAAATGATAAGGATGATCATTCAAAGAAACCACCTTTCAAACCTTCAAATGGAAAATTCAAAGGGAAAAGAAAGGTAAAGGAAAAGAAGACGGCATCAGCAAAGAAGGATGAAGGAGAAAATCCTTATTGCAGTCACTGCAAAAGGGAAGGTCATGACGACGATAATTGTTGGGAGTTGTACCTAGAAAAGAAGCCAAAGAGATATGGAGGAAACGGTAAGCAAAATATGGTAGCAACCGCACAACAAAACCTTGGATCCAACTATGGCGATAAGGCATCAATCATAGCAGCAAGCATGAAAGGTACTCATTCTCTTCAAGTTAATTCTGAATCACATGAAAGCACTATTTCATCAGATGAGCCTCTCCCCAATGAACGAAAGAAAATTGAGTTGTTTCATATTAGAGTTGTCATAAATCATGCAAAAGTAGAAACTCTATTTGATTCAGGCTCTCAAGCAAATTTAATCTCAGAATCCTTGGTTAAAAAAATAGGCTTAGAAGTTAAGCCTCATCTGAAACCTTATCCTCTTGGATGGATACATGAAAAATTAAAACTAAATGTAACTAAGAAATGTAAGGTTAAATTTGTAATTGCTTCTAAACTGGTGGATGAAGTAGAACTGGATTTCATACCATTGGATATATGTGGTATTGTGTTAGGGAGTCCCTATCTTTATGACAGGAAAGAAATTTTCTTTCGACATGAAAATAAATACCAAATCACAAAATATGGGGTAGAATATATTGTAAGAGCTCATCAAACCAAAGTTAGTACTAGTGTTGTAAGTGCAGGACAGATGAATAGATTGGTGAATTCCAGCAAGGGGTGTTTTCTCATGGTTGTGAGATCAAGAGATGAAGAAATATCTGATGCTTTTCGAGGATGTGATCCAGCTCATAAACAGGAATTATGTGATTTTATTTCTAACTATGATGAGTTGTTTCAGGAACCCAAAGGATTGCCTCCGAAATGAGAGATCCAACATGAGATCCATTTGCAGCATGATGCTCCAATTCCAAATATTGGTATGCACAGGATGTCATCTATCGAGATGGAGGAGATAAAAAAGAAGGTACATGAACTCTTGAACCAAGGGGTCATTCAGCCAACTACTTCTCCTTGCAGCTCGCTGATCGTGTTAGTACCCAAGAAATATGGCACATGGAGGATGTGTGTGGATTATCGAGCACAAAACAAAATCACGGTGAAAAATCGATACCCTCTCCCTCGCATTGATGATTTTTTAGATCAATTAAAGAATTTTTGGGTATGTGTTACATTATTTCCACGATTAGTCACATGCGGGGGGGGATAGCCCCTCCTGTACGTTGCGTCGAGCATAGCAGGGGGGTCACAGGAGGGTCACGGGGGGGCGGAAGCCCCCCCTGTTCGTGGTCCGGGGCAACTCCAATGGAAAACATTTTGGACCCTACTTTTCAGTGGGCGGACCTGCCCATGGTTTTGTGCATGGGTTTGCACATGGTTTTGGGGCATGATGGTTTTCGGCCCCTATATTTTGTAGATCCGGTCAAGGGAACTATGGTTATGTTCTAATCCAGGGTTAATGGATTGGGGTTTATGTATGCTTCGGCATATATATATATATATATATCTATATATATATATATATATCTATATATATATATATATATATATATATATATATATATATATATATATATATGTATATATATATATATATATATATATATATATATATGTGTGTGTGTGTGTTGTAACACTAAAAGGAATATAATGAAAAATCAAGCTGGTTGTCCCAATTTGGGATCCAGGGGAAAATCTCTGTGTATATCTGTTTTATGTTTTATGCTCTCGCTATTGTTTATTTTGTGTTGTTAATACTTGTTTGCAGATAATTTCTATACAGGGTTAAAACCTACAAGAATGCTATCTATTTCACAAAATTAGATTTGCGTAGTGGTTATCACCAAGTTAGAATTTCAGAGCAGGACGTGTGGAAAACCGCCTTCAAGACCAGATAGGGGTTGTTCGAATGGATGTTGATGCCATTCGGACTGTGCAATGTTCGAGCCACATTCATGAGGGTTATGAATGATCTTTTTAGGCCTTTCATTTATCAGTTTTTCGTTGTGTATTTAGATGATATTATTGTCTTTAGTAGGACTTGGGATGAACATGTATGCCATGTAAAGAAAGTGTTTGATGTATTAAAGAGGGGATAATATGTAAAGCTGTCAAAGTATGAGTTCAGGAAAACCTCTTTGGTTTACCTTGGTCATATTGTCAATAATGGTCAATTAAAAATAGACCCCTCCAAAGTTGAGGTTATTGTAAAATGGCCTAATCCTACCAATGTAACAAAGGTTTGTAGTTTTATAGGTGTAGTACATTACTGGAGGAGGTTCATTGCAAACTTCTCCGTTATTGCATCACCCTTACACGCACTGACAAGTATCAAACAAGCCTTGCAGTGGGGAGGAAAGCAGCAGAAGTCCTTCGAAGCACTGAAATATAAAATCAGCACCGCACCAGTCCTGGCTTTACCTGATCTCCAACAACCTTTTGAGATTGAAAATGGTGCTAGTGGGTATGCCATGGGAGCTATACTTTTGCAGCAGAAGAAGCTGATATATTACCATTCGGAGAAGTTCTCCCAGGTTGTAATCAATTACCCCACTTACGAAAAGGAACTATATGCCTTGGTCCAGAGTGTGAAAAAGTGGAAAAACTACCTGATCGATAAAGAAACCATCATCCATACGGATCATCATCCCTTGCAATACCTTCAGTAACAGACCAAGCTACTACAGTCTTGTTATTTCAGGTGGATGGGGTTTCTACAACAATTTCATCTGGTAATGAAGTATAAGAAGGGCACTAGTAACAAAGTAGCAGATGTTCTCTCTCGCCCTCCTATTGTTGCTTCTATTATTTTTCATGATGCTTCATTGTCTTTTCAAATTTATGTTGAGAAATATGCTAACGATGATGACTTTAAAGCAATATATGCAAAACTAACTCAAGGTTCATAGGTGGACAACTATCATTTGTAGGGGAAGTTGTTGTATCACCTTGGAAAATTGTGCATACCCACAACAAAAAGGGTACATGTAATTCGAGAGGCGCATACCTCTCTTATGTTTGGTCACTTTGGTGTTGAAAAAACCTTATGTCATTTGCAAAGGTTTTGCTTTTGGCCCCATATGAAAAACATTGTAACCATTTTTGTAAAGGGATGTGTGATGTGTTATGTTTCAAAGCCCTCTAATAGAAAACTCGGGCTCTACACACCACTCCATATTCCAGGTCGTCCATGGGAAACTGTGTCGATGGAATTTATACAAGGTTTTCCTATGTCTAGAAAGGGTCATGACTATTTGTATTTTGTCGTCGACCACTTTAGTAAAATGTGCATATTGATGCCTAGTAAAATCGGGTCACTGCTGAGCAGATTACTTGTCTTTTCTTTCAGTATGTTTGGGTCCACTTTGGGTTGCCCAGATCCATTGTGTCAGATCGAGACTCAGGCTTCCTTGGAGAGTTTCGAACCAGTTTATGGCGTATGATGGACACCAAGTTGAATAGAAGTACGATATTCCATCCACAAACCGACGGACAGACATAGGTCGTCAACCATACCGTGGTACACTTGTTGTTGGGCTATTGCAGCAAACATCCCAAGTTGTGGAATGAGCATCTTCTATATGTGCAGCACGCCTACAACTGAGCAGTGCACTCCTTTACGCACTGTTCACCATTTGAGACATGCTTTGGTTACTTACCAAAGGACCCTTTTGACATGATCTATGGAAGGGATGAATATGCCAGTGGATGTGATGACAGGGACAAAGCATAGTGGTTCATCCAACGGATACAAACAATTCACCAAGCAATGCAAGAGCAGTTGGAAAAGAGTCAGGCTTGATATAAGGCCCGACATGATAAGCATTGAGTCAACCATCAATTTCAAGTTGGTGACAAGGTGTGGTTCCACATCATCAAGGATTGAATGAAGGGGGAAGGCAAGAAGTTGTGACCAATCCGGTATGGTCCATTTACCATATTGGAGAATATTGGGAATAATTATTTTCGACTCGACTTGCTTGTATACATGCAGATGTAATGAGTCGTGAATGTCGAAAATCTGAAGCTTTATGAACCACCATTGATTATGGACACCGAGGAGGTAGGATTAGTTCCTACAGTGGATGAATTTGCACTAGAATATCTCGATGAACTGCCAGAGGAAATCATTCTCAATTGAAGAACTAGGACTTCATGACAAGGAGATGTGGAGTATCTCCCTGTTGGTTTCAAAGGGATGCACCCAAGTAAAGATAAATGGCTTGAAAAGGAGAAGGTGAGGGAGAAATTACCTCGCTTGTTGATTGATGAGGCTTTTGGGGTCCAAAATCTCTTTAGTGGGGAGGAATGATCCAGGTGGATCGAACAGGTCCAAGTACAAGTGGCCTAAGTACAAGGGCTCAAAAAACAAAGTGTATGGAATGTGGCAAATTTAATGTCAAGTTGTAGATCTCATCTTTCTGATTCCAACGACACAGACGACACTCAATTCCGAGTCCGTATGAAGGAGTTAGGAGCAGTCAAATTTTTGGTTTGACTTGGTGGCTGGGCAGGCTTGAGGCAAAAAAAATTTTGAAACTCGGCCACCGGAATCCAGCCAACTCCCGCCAAATTCTGGGCGAAAATGTGGGACGGTTAATTTAACTCCTACAGTCAAAATCTGAATTTTCAAAAATGGCCATTTTGTTTATAAAACAAGAAAATATATATATATTAAAATAGGTCCAGCGGGGCATGACCCCCGCCGGACCCCACGACACCCCTCCACATATCAAAAATAATTTTTTTTTATTAAATTGGGGGTTGGAAATGGTCGTGACCCCAGCGCTGACCACCCGACTGTATCATATGGTAAAAATACACATAAATGGTGCCGGGGGTTGTGAACCCATCGCCACCCACACCTTGTGCCACATGTAATGACAGTCAGCGGAGGATCTAGGGGCGGGCCGCCCAATGCTGGCCCGACCCCCCCCCCCCCCCCCCATACTTATTTTAATTTAATACTGCGTTTTTAAAAAAAAATGTAGGAGTTCTAAATTTGAATGCAGTTCTAACAAAAAAACGAAGTCTGTCCTAATTCGGAGGGGTCGGGGTTTGACCACCCGACCTCCTCCCTCCATTTAAGGATCTCAACCAATTCGGCTAGCGGCTCCCTTTGGGAGTCCGCCCAGCCTTTCATTATATAAAATTTCATTTCTACAGTGCGCCAGGGGCAAACAGGAGAAGGTACAGAAACCAAGGCAGCGGAACCCTGAGCAGTGTGCAGGAGGGGGGCAGAACCTTGATCTGAGCCATTTTCTAGAGGGGTCATATTTTCACTTTTTCAGATTGGGACAAGTTTGATATGGATTCTACACTACTCGATGCCACAAATCCAATGGTTCTGCCCATTTCATCATCAGAGGTCTGCAATTTTCAGCCACTTTCAAATTGGGCAGGTATAAGGGTGTAATTCCTCATTTGTACTTGTACTTTCATTTTTTCCATTTTAATGAAAGAAGGGCCTCCCCACTATTTGAGCAGGGCCTGGAGACATAGTCCCTCCTGGATGAACTTCGATATCAACTCTGTGTCTTCTTTCATGATTTTAATTGCTTCTCCATTTTTACGTTTATGCCTTTAAAGTTTCTTGTTTAAAGCTGCAATTTTCACATGTAATTCTTTCACACATCTCAAGCAAAATATTTTGGATCACTGGTATTTATACCAAAAATATATAGATCCAAGAGTGTATGGATGTGAATTTCCTCCCTACAAGTTGCCAAAATTCCTCCCAATGAGGATTTTTGCCTTGGAGTATATTAGAAAAATGTTAAATGCTGATGACGTGCATTTTGTTTCAGCAAAGAAAAAATCACAATTTAGGATAAAGTCTGAAATAGGACCATTTATATGCAACAACAGAGCAACAGGAGAGGAAGCTAACAAAATACTAAAAGAAATGAAGTTTTCTCCCATCTTCACATGGTCTTATGATCCCTTTGGGGTCATTTCTAAAATGAGGGTGGAGAACAAGTCTACACCCTACATTCACACTCAAAGGCCAGAAATAGAATAGTTCAAGAATCAAATAGAATGGCACATAATACTTTGCAGGAGGCATAGGAGCAAGCAATATCTACTTCAGGATTACAAGCCCCTCTACCACAACAAAAACAAATCAAAGAGGATAAGAAAGAAGTAACGGGGAAGAGGCAAAGAGAAGATCAGTCACCTTCAGTGACTGATACTTCTAATAAATAATTTAAGATGAAATATAGGAAAAGAGCCATTATACACATGGATATTGATCAAGGAAAAGAGATAGAACAAGAAACCATCATCAACATCCTAGATACTCCAAGATCATCTTTAGTGGGAGGACAACCCATCTCGTCCCCTACTACCTCAACTACTATGCTAAATCAACAACAGGTCCTCTAGACATCCACATATATTGCTTCTACAGGAGAAAGGGAGAAGACAATGTTTGATACCTTCTGGGAAATCAAACTGAGAAATGAAATTATAAATAATAGCACCTACACCCAATTCTGGAAGTAAACCTCTAGCTCGCGGAGCAGTTTGTTATCAACCTTTGATTCAGAGAAGGGGAAAATGCACATGGCATTCCTAGAAACTCAAATTGAAAAACTCAATATGCTAGCAGACTACAAGAAGAGTTCATTTGAATTCAGCATCAAGGACATTCATCCCATCGGCTAGATGGAAATGCACAAACAGAGAGGTGAAATGATCTCTTCCACATTAACCATCACAGCAATGAATTTGTCTAAGTTGCAGGTCTCCTTAGCAAATGTGTAGTCACAGCTCAAGATGGAAAAGATCCCTTCTATGTCCAAGGCTACAAGGATAAAATGCTTGGAAGATTTGGTTGTAAGGATAGGACATGGCCCCTCAAATTTGCAGGCTGTGGAATTTATAATTAAGAAGAAGAATGCAGATATATCAGCATTAAAGAAGCAGTTGAAGATGTCAGCCACAGAAGACCCATTCACAAAATAAATAGAGGATACAGAGTCCCAGAAATCTGAGCTGATGAAACTCATCATGGAGCAGACTACCCAACTGAAAAATATGAAGGTTGAGATGGAAAAAATGGTCAAAGAAAAAGAGCAAGCCACCAAAACTTCTATTCTTCCTTTAGAGGTTGTACCCGTTATATTCATTCCTACATCAACAACTTCAACAACTAGCACAAGAGATGCTACTGATCAACTTGCAAAATCATGGAGAACATGTCATTACAAGCAGAGGAGATTAAAAGACTACAGGACCAATACAAGATTCTACAAGATCAGATGGAAAAGACTGAGATGGCTCATGCAACAGAATCATAGAGAATTCAGAAGAAGATATAGAGCTTACATAAATCTCTAAAGGAATCCTCCACTGAAAACACCTTGGGTCAAATTAAAGAAATCATATAGACTAGAATCATTGAATCCATGAATGAAATCTAGCCATATATCCAGATTATTTTTGAGCAAAAGGACCTGATTGAGAAATCTAATAAAGCCATTTCAGATATAAATAAATATCTGGGAGACATGCTTGATACAGCTAACAAAATCATTAAGTTTTTGAATTCCAGAAATAGATATGAACTTGATGATCTGGGAATACATGACAGGACATAAACAATTTTGGGGGTGAAAAAAGTCCTTACACTAAGGAACTTGGTGCAACAGCTTGAGGAAAAGTGTAATGGATTGGAAATTGCAGTCAACAAGTTCTTCAACAGAATTGAACCATTAACTAAAAGGGGTCTGCCTTCTCTATTCGTTATCAATGAAAAACTAATAGCAAAAGATGATTATGTGAAGAAACTCAAGGAAATTGCAAAGGACACAACAAAATTTTCAAATATTAAAGGTGCAATGACAGGGAGAGCTTTCATGGAAGTTGTAAGTAACGATATTTTCATCTAGCATGAGATAAAGAATATCTTCGTGGTCAAACCCACATTTTCTAGATACACAGAAGTATATGAGATCTATCGGAAGGCAAACAAGATACTTCTTCCTGATGAGGATAGGTGGGAAAATCTGTGTGAGTTCCAGGAGGAGTGAAGAGAAGCTACAACCAGCACAATGGTGAGCACAAAAAACAATTAGATGTGCAGAAAACATTTAAATCGTGTAGCAATGGTTTCCCAAAAAAAAAAAAAGCTAGATGTCCAGATATCTTCAAACAAATCCACCTTTTTGGATCACGTGATCAAATATTTTTATGTTGTAATTAATAAAATATTGTCTATTTTGATACAACATTCTTTTGTAGAATAAGTTTAAATACACATTCGAGGTATCAGGGGTTGGACTCTGATCATTTTAATCTTTTTCTTTTGAGCATTGTACTTTAGAGTTGCTGATACATCAATAAAGAAGACCATTCACAGGATACTTATGCTATATGTTTCTGGTGATGTTTTTCCATTTGTGATAGTTGTTACCATTGTTTTTCCTTACTGTGTATTACTTTAATCTGATTGTAAAACATAAAGTGAAGAATAAGATTTTTTATCTGAACACCTTATTTATGGCTTTGTTTACAATATATATGTTTTCTTCTGAAGTCTAATTGAGAAATTCTTGAATGCTTTTCAATCACTACTGAATTCACCAATACTTCATTTCATAATTCATTTAGAAGTAAGAATCCAGTAACTGTGACGAGCTTACCCTGTGACTACTCTTTGAAAATTTGATGCAGCACCTATCCTTTATTTGACCCCATAGCCCAATGGAAAGTAATTAATTCAAAAACATCACCCATCCAACCAATCAAACAAACAAACAATAAAAAAAACAAACAAATTACATTATCATAACTAGCCTAATATCAATTAAGGAAACAAAGCTAAATTATATAAAGAGAGCCATGTCTGAAGCTGGCAGGGCTAGAATCCAACTTGAAAAGTGGTTTGATGTTGTCCTATATAATTATTCTTGCCAATCTTAAAATTATAGAATGATAACAGACCCATCCTAGCCATGACATGAATTTCTTCAAACATGTCACAAACATTGCATCTACAGGTATAAACAACATATTTAAACATAGGGGTCTCATACTTATCTGATAATATCTAAGAAGCATTGCTCCCTTACATCATTAGCTGCAATACAATATATTTTAGCATAGATACATTGTGCATTCATTTAGAATTTAAAATATGGAGAGATCCATACGTCATCACTGTCATGATACATGCTTATAACCAGAATAATACCAACATAAATACCATGGAGACATCAGAAATAGAATCCATATATAAACCATTGCATATAAACATCAAATAACAAGGAAATGAACCTTTCATTAATTAATGTAAACACCAACCTGGGATGGGACTTCCATGTTCCACCTGACCATAGACATAGCTGAGCCAAATCTCACTTCAGCTAGTCACCTCCGTGCCATATTTCAAGCATGAATGTGGGACTTTATTAAACACAATAATCAAAACCAAACCAGGGCTCGAGAGGCCAACCTGCCTCAACCCTCAACCAATGATTCCACCTCACGATCAGGCATCACTAACCATCACTATATTTTTCTCTATCCAGGTTGTCTAGGGCTCGAGAGCGTTTGTTACAACCAAGGCTCTAGGACTAGTAACTCAACCCCACCTGTTCTTGAGCTCCAAAGCATTTTTCCAGCCAAGGCTCCAGGACTAGTAACTCAACCCACCTAGGGATCCAGAGTGTTTGTCCAACGAAGGCTCCAGTACTAGTAACTCAACCCACCTAGGGATCCAAAGCGTTTTTCTAACCAAGGCTCCAAAAACTAATAAATCAACCCAACACCTAAAGGAATCGCGAAAACCAACCAGAAAATAATCAATGGAAATAAACCCAAAACACCATGGCTATCCAGGAAATGGAAAGGCTAGTAAAATCCACATGCATACACCATGCATGTCAAAACTACTGAGGAAAACATACATGCAACTCGATACCTGCACTCATAACCTGTTGTATATGCTTCTCCTGATGTCCTCTTGCGCTTTATTGCTCTTCCTTTTCCTTCTTGCTCCAAATCACCAAGTATCCACACTCTCCAAGGATGCTTCAAGAAAACTCTAAGTATCAGAGAGAGAGAGAGAGAGAGAGAATAATTAGAGAATTCCAAAAATGTGAGCCAAAACTTGCCAACTTATCCTCATAAGCCTTTTTATTAATGAGGCCTTTATTTTATTCATTTTCCATTATTTTCCTCCTCACATGCAACCTGTGACCTTTCACCTCCCTTTTCTCCCATTTTTCATTATTTTCATAAATAAAATGACAATTAATGCCTCATGCCTTTCGAAATCCTTTGTCATTACCTTTTCCAATTTCCTTTAGCCATAATAACCGAAATGAACACCCGCTAGGATGTTTTTCCCACCATTCAGCTTGGAATATGTGTCCTATTGACCATGGTCTTATATATTTTTACATGGATTTTTACCAGGGTTGTTACACCTATAGTGTTTGGATACATACCACCAGGGCAACCACTTGACCGCGGATTTGAGCACACAAATGAGCTAGAGCCAGGGGTATAGGCCATGATTACCACCCTGTACAGACATCCCAAGGCTTATAGGGATGAGCTTGACTGGGCCATCCATGAGCTGCTAGAAATTGGGAATATTATGCCTAGATTTAACCATTTTTCTTCATCAGTTATCATGGTGAGGAAAAAGGACGAGACATTACACATGTGCATAGATTACCAGATCCTCAATAAAAATACCCTGAAGAACTACTAGCCCATCCCATGCATATATGAGTTGATGGATGAGTTGAGAGGGGCCAAGTTCTTCTCCAATATAGACTTGCGTTTAGGGTACCACCAGATCCAATTGAGGGACTAGGACATCCCCAAGACGACATTCAAGTGTCACTATGGGAACTTCAAGTTCCTGGTTGTGCCCTTTGGGTTAGCCAACGCACCATCCAATTTCTATTCCTACATGATACATGTATTCCATGGGCAGTTTTGGAGATTCATATTGGTGTTTTTCGATGATATCTTGATCTATAGTAGGACCTGGGAGGAGCACTTGCAACACTTGGAGGCGGTGTTGTGTATTCTAGAGGAGCAAAATATTTACCCCAAGTTGTCCAAGTGTAAGTTCAAATTGACAAATATTATCTATTTTGGGAATATCATTGGGGCGGATGGTGTGAGAATACATGATGAGAAGATCAGGGCCATCCGAGATTGGCCAGTACCCTGGAATGTGACAGGGTTGAGGAGTTTCATGGGTATGTGGACCTACTACAAGAATTTCATAAAGGGCTTCTCCCATTTGGCATCTCGCCTCACCTACTTGACCAAGAAGGGGGCATTCGAGTGGACTCATGGGACGCGTGAGGATTTTGAGAGCCTCAAACAGGTGATGAGCAACTGCCCACTGTTGGTACTTCTGAATTTTTCACAACCCTTTTTACTTGAGTGCGATGCATCAAGGGAGGGCATAGGAGCGGTCTTGATGCAAGGGGGGCACCCGATATATTTTGAGAGTCGGAAGCTACTTCCCCACGAGCGAATATACTTCATATACGACAAAGAGATACTAGGATTTTTATGCCAATTTTTCCAAGTGTGAGTTTGGATTGACAAAAATGTTCTATTTGGGACATATCATTAGGGAGGATGGCATGAAAGTACATGACGAGAAGATCAGGGCCATCGGAGATTAGGTAGTACCCCGGAATGTGACAGTGTTTAGGGGTTTCGTGGGTATATGTACCTACTACAGGAACTTCATAGATGGCTTCTCCTAGTCTGCATCTCCCCTCACCTGCTTGACCAAGAAGGGGGCATTCGAATGACAGGGTGCATGAGGATTTTGAGAACCTAAAATGGGTGATGAGCAACTACCGAGTGTTGGCACTTCCAAATTTCGCACAACCCATTTTACTTGAGTGTGATGCATCAGGGGAGGGTGTAGGAGCGATCTTGATGCAAGGGAAACCCCCGATATCTTTTGAGAGTCAGAAGCTACTTCCCCACAAGCGGATCGACTCCATATACGACAAAGAGATGCTATCCATCATGCATGCGCTAACCAAGTTCATACAATACTTGGTGGGTAACAGATTCTGGGTGAAGACAAAACACAATATCCTCAGATTATTTTTGGAGCAGAAGCAACTACAGGAGAGGAAACAAAAGTGGGTGAGAAAGCTTCATGCATATGACTTTGACATTGAGTATCTCAAGAGTCAGCACAATGTGGTATTTGATGCATTATCCAAGAGGTTTACCACCATTTCGTTGACGAGCATTGCACCAGATTGGAGGGAAAATTTTCTATTAGAGTATTCCCACGACCGATTTTCATGTGAGGTCCTTGATGGTGCAGTGATAGATGACTAATACAGGGTAACGAAAGAGGTGATTTACTACCAGAACTCGATCTGTTTAGTGCCCAACTCCCAGTTGAGGGAGAATATTATGCAGGCTTCCCATGACTCATTGTTAGTTGGGCATCAGGGGTTCACCAAGACGTACATGGCTATCAAGGAGCACTTTGCATGAAGGGGCCTTAAGAATGATGTTTTGAGGCATACTTAGGAGTGTGATACATGCTAAAGGAATAAGGGTGAACATACACACCCTACATGGTTGTTACAACTTCTTCCTATCCCAAAGGGTAAATGAGAGAGTATCTTCATAGACTTGATCATCGGGTTGCCTGCAATCTATTGATGGGTAAAAATGTCCTCCATCAACATCAAGGGAGACCACCCGTTCATGACCTTAAACTAACTCCCTTTCTGTCTGGGGTGGTGGTTCAGACTGGTTCAATTGGGTTCAATTACCCTCTTTCCCTTCTTGCTAACTTGTGGTGTTTCTATTTCTTACCAAGATGAAAAGAAATATCGGTTCTACCTTCTTGCAAAGTTCTTGCAAAGGAGGATGGCGAAGGCAAAAACCCTTAGGGTTTCTAGTTTTCACCCTGTGATGGTTCAGCTTGATGCAACGTAGGCTGAGGTGACTAGTGTACGTCCGTGTCAGGGCCGGAGCAATAGCTGGACAGGGGTTTGTAGCTCTCGAGGCGGCTGATCCGTGGCCTGATTCTGTCTTTTTTGTTTGGTTTTCAGAATGGGGATTAGGGTTAGTTTCCGTTACATCCTACCGCGACGGAGTTCCTGTATTAGGGTTTGTGGAGTGGCATGGAGTTTTCACTTTTATCGTGTCGGGATAAGATGTGGTGGCTGTCACAGTTATGGGTTTTGACCATGAGCTCGTAGACGTGGAGCCGGTGCCATAAGACATATTAACCTGCTGGGGGCATGAATTTTTTGAGAAAATTTTGGAGCTATACTTCCCAAACAGTCCTGAGATTTCCAAAGCTTTCAGTGATGTGACGGGAGTTGGAGGTTGTGCAAATGGAGCAGCATTGCTAGAAGAAACACTCCAGAGTACGTGGATTGGCTACTGGAGGAGTGGGATTCACTCGGGTCAGGCACAAGCTTAAAACCCTTATTGTGGAGAAAATACGGGCCTGGTTCACAAGGAACCTCTGCACATTCCATTATCTCAGCACACAGGTACTCCAGTTAACCCTATTTTTACTGTTGGTCTTGAAGATGTCATGGTAGGTTATAGGTTTCATGGTTGGGTGGGACTAAAATCCCTAGGGGAAGGTAGCCAGAGTTGTAGAGCCTCCTCAAGCAGAGGTTTTCGAGAGAGATTCCAAGGTTCAGGAACCCTATTTTGAGTCAAGGCTATCTCTCTTATCGACTGCCGTTACCTTTTTCTCCTCAAGAGCTAGGGTCTTTTCAAGGGTTAGAA
Source organism: Pinus albicaulis (assembly GCA_034641835.2). Taxonomy (NCBI): domain Eukaryota; kingdom Viridiplantae; phylum Streptophyta; class Pinopsida; order Pinales; family Pinaceae; genus Pinus; species Pinus albicaulis. The sequence goes on from CM076574.1 coordinate 587,759,776, forward strand.
AAGATCTTGTATAGAAATCTTAAGGCAGAAGCACTCATTCACAACAAATCAAGGGTTTCTTCTAATGAAGCGATAGACGGGAAGTCGAGAGGGTTTGAAAAAGGTAATCAAGGGTTAGGGCTGATTCAAGAGGTTGTGCTTGTAACTACGAGGAGATGGTGGTGAAGGAAGGCATTAAGGATCTTGTTGAAAGGCGACCTAGGTTGCCTGAGGCTGCAAGGACTGATGCTCCTGTTATTTAGGATCTTGGTGAGGGTGAAGGAAAGAAGGAAGTTGGGGGTGGAAAAAGGAAGAAAAACAAGCCTATTGGAAAGAAAGAAGATCCCGCTCACTGTGTTCTTGGTGTGGATATTTGCATATACGAGGCGATGGAAGCCTCTGAAATAATGTTATTTGGTAGAGTCCGTGGGAGAAAATTCTCAGCGGACTACATTTCAGACTGGGTTCAATCGGAGTGGACAGAAGCCCCTGGGCAGCCGAATGAGATCAAAATATTGAACAGGGGCTAGTTTAGTATCTGTTTTGACAAAAGGAACATATTGATTGGGTGATGGATAGGAAGTGGAGTTTCGGGAAGCATCCGATCCTGTTCCGAAGATGGACTCCCTTGTTTGATGCTCAGAAAGAAGATGGTGGAATCACCTGTGTGGGCTAAGATGCCAGGTCTTCCTATCCCATTCTGGACTGATTCGGCTTTCATATCTATAGGAAATACTCTGGGCAAATACTTAGATGTTGACAGGTCCTATATTCAAACTAAAGACTGGAGTGTGGCTCATATTTTGGTCATTCTCAATCCTAGAGAAGGTTTGGCAGACGCTATGACCTTGACTTATAGGGAGCTGGAGTTTCTGCAGACTCTGAACTATGAAAATCTTCCTTTCAGATGCCATAGATGCCACAAATATGGACATTTGGTAAGGGACTGTCCTTTGGGTCACCGTCATCGTCGAAGGCAAAAGAGAAATTTCATTTTTTAGGAGGAACCTCAACATGAGAAAAAGGATAAGGATCCAGAGCAGATGAATGAATATTTGGGGGCTGACACAAAGAAGAAGGTGACAACGGAGCAGGACCGGGTCGAGAATGCCTCTTCTGATAAATTGACCACTCCGTGTAGAAATTTGAATAACTAATATGTTATCCACCGAGATTCTCCTCATCACACACTATTTTAACTTCATGCACAATACAAAATCTCTTCTACCATTGATCATCAATTACGGAAATAAAAACAATCGCATGCGCACATTAAAACCATAAACAATCACACATATGAACACAGTATTTTATGGGAAAGCTTAAAGCTGAAAAACCCCAACTATCTATATATTATATGTCATAGAGATCATGTAACAATCATCATACAAAGCTCCTCACAAGCTCTCAATACAATCTCCAATTGCTACACACTAATCAAGCTAGATTTAGAAAAACACATGCTCCAATCTCTGCCACCTAATAGCATGCCTATACTGCACAATCAATGCTGAAGAATGGCTCATAAATAAATTCGAACCACCTGGATTGTACTGCGCAGTCCTCATTGGCATCTCCAATCACTAGTTGTTGCAAATCATGCAACAGCATAGTCACAACTGATAGTCACACTGCTCTTTCACCTATCTCTTCACTAGTCTCCACTGAAACTGTCCATGCACTGAAGTTAAATGATGTATTCTTTAGTTGATTAATGAGTTTATAATTAGTGAATTAATTCACACCACTCTCACTAGTGTATCAATCAGTTAGACTTGATACAACTAGCTCAACTATGTTTAGCTTAGTTAAACTGAACACAGCTCCATTAACTTCCTCAATCAACTCCACCAAACTCTCTCACATAAGTTCTAACTAAAGTATCCATGCAATAGCTCCACTTAACCTTTAGGAATAGTGTAATTCCTTCTGTCAGCTCCTGTGCCACATATGTGCACTTAACTGAAGTACTCCAAGAGAATAAGATAATTTTTATAGTCCAAATATTATTAAGAGCTAATAATATTCGACATATCTATTTTTAGACTGGCAATCTAAAAATAGATTCCGCCCAATATGTCTAAAAATAGAAGTCCATCTATTTTTCTAACTTGACCAACCATCCACAAATAGCATCCTGCAACTCATAGAATATGATCCATATGTCTAAAAATAGACTTTGCGCCAAAAATAACCTGTGGGCCCACTTAGTGAAGGCGACTCTTTTCACTAAGCTCATCATCTTGTTGCAATCTCAACACTCTGGTGTCCTCCTTGGTACCCTCTTCTGTTTCTGAGATTGCCGGGGCATTTCAGGCGGGTATGCCTCTTACTCCTCTCTCCTCTCTTTGTACAACTTTTTGATTTTCTCAGTTAGATAGTGATGAGCCTGATCCTTCCAGGCAACTCTCGCATGATATTTTTGACTTAAATATGTTTCAAGCTTCAGTTGACAGTATCATCTTGTCAGTCTCGCCTCCATATGTGTCCTATGTTTCTTCTGTGGAGGGTGTTGCTTTAACTGCCCCTTCTCGGGATTCTTTTCATGACGCCCCTCCTTATAACCTTAGACCCTTGGCTAATAGATTGGGGAAAGGGGTTGTTGTAGGGGGTCTAGAGATGGATTTGGTGTCAGTTGGTCCGAGGAAGTTAAGGGGCAGAAAATCAAACCTGTCAAAGGCCCAACTGAAAGCTATTATTGACGTAGCTGATGGGAAGTAGCGGTCTATTCCTGGGGTGCTTAGAGCAGAGCGGCCACCCCCTCAGGGTCTCCGATGATTGTTATGTCCTACAATTGTAGGGGCGTTGCTAGCCAATCCAAAAATCTACCATTAAGGGATTTGGTTTTTTCTCTAAAGTGGGATGTAGTTCTGCTACAAGAAATGTTGGGGAATCGGGAAGCAGTGAAAGAGAGTCTGTCAAAATTTTTCCCAGAATGGAAGTTTCATGCTCTTGATGCGAATGGTCGCTCTGGGGGGGTGGTTATGGGTTATAACACAAGAAATCTTAGAGAGATTTCCTCTTGGGGATCTGAAAGCACCTTGGCGATGGAACTCTACTCTGATGAAATTTGTTTACCCTTCCTCCTTCTGAATGTTTATGGGCCATGTTTGGAGCGCGAGATATTCTAGAATCTCTTTTTCTCAAAATTGTTCCTCTCTCATCCAAATCTCATAATATGGAGGAGACCTAAACTTCTCAATGGGTGAGTCAGAATATTGGGGAGCCTCAGTAAGAGTGGACCCTCTCTCTGATTATTTTATGAAAAATTTGGTTGTTTCTCATCTGGTGGATGCTTCCCTGCACAAGATAAGGCCTACCTGGAGAAATAGAAGAGTAGGAGAAGACTGGGTGGGGAAAAAAATAAACCATTTCTGCTGAATGAAGACCTGGTGGAGAAGCTTTTAGTTTTCAAACACTGGGTTGGGGAGGGGGGTCACTCGGACCACTTTCCTATCCTTTTGGAAGTAAAAGGTGAATATAAGAAACCTGGAACCCCTTGTAAGTTCAATTCCTCTTGGCTAAGTGATGAATCCTTCACTGCTCTATTTCATGACACATGGAGGAAGGATTGCTTCGGGGAAGATGAAATCAGAAGCCATATTTTTATGGAAAACTTAAAGAGAATGAAGAAAGCAACAAAAGAGTGGGCTCTACAAAAGAAATTGGAGGAGGAGGCTCTTAAAAATGTAAATTCAAAATTGGATTTCCTTGAAAGCCTAGAGGGAAACAACTATGCATCTTTAGACTCCCGGGATAGAGTCAAAGAACTGGAATCCATTCGGAGAAATATTCTCTAGCTCAGAGAGGAAAGCTAGCGTTTAAAAATCCGTGCAATCTGGCTGCAGGCAGGGGATGAAAACACCAAATTCTTTCAGAACTATGCCAAACGTAGGAAAAACTCTAATACTATCTGGGAGATGCAGAAAGAGAATGGGGAGATGGCTCGATCCTTTGAAGACCTGGAATCTTTAGGGGTAAATCATTTTAAAAGCCTCTTTAGAGCACCTGAGGAAGTCTCCATTGCTGAGGTAATCAGAGTGGCCCAATTTTTCCCCAGATATATTGAGGAGGAAGGGAACGCTGCCATCATGAATCTTATTTCTAGAGAGGAGGTCGAAGACATTCTCAAATCAATGCAAAAGGATAAAAGTCTAGGGCCGGATGGCTGGATGGTGGCATTTTTTCAACATTTCTTTGATTCATTGGGAGATGAGCTGGTCACAGTGGTGGAAGAATCCAGGTGCACAGGAACCATCTTCCAACCTTTCAACGCTACTTTTTTAGCCCTCATTCCTAAGTCTGATCAGCCGGGTACTTTTGATGATTTCAAGCCTATTTCCTTGTGTACATGCATCTATAAATTTATTGAAAAATTCATCGCTTCTAGGCTAAAACCGTTTCTGTCCAAGAATATTTCAGCTGAGCAATTTGGCTTTTTAGATGGCAGACAAATCCATGAGGCGGTTGGAGTAGCTCAAGAAACTCTCCACAGTTTAAAATTAAGAGGGAAGAAAGGCACTATAGTAAAAATTGATCTGTCGAAGGCCTATGACAGACTTAGTTGGATGTACCTCAGACTCTTATTAACTCATCTTGGGTTCAGTTTTGAATTTGTGAGGTGGGTAATGGGTTGCATCACTTCGTCCTCCATTGCAATTCTAGTTAATGGGGTTGCTTCTACATTTTTCAACCCCGAGAGAGGTCTCCGTCAAGGCTATCCTCTCTCCCCCTTACTCTTTTTGTTGGCAGTTGAAGGCATTAGTCTAATGATTCATGAGGCTAAGAGACAAGAAAATCTAAAAGGAATTGAAGTGGCGGTAAACCTCTGGGTAACCCATTTACTCTTTGTGGATGATATTTGATTTTTTAGTAATGGAATTTCCAAGGACTGCAGGGCCCTAAAAAAGATCCTGGATCTCTTCCTGAAAGCCACAGGGCTCTTTATTAATAAGCAAAAATTGACTCTAACGATTGTGGGTCTGGCCAGGGAGGAAGTGGTAAGGGTGGAAGGTTACTTACAGTTTGAGGTCAAGTCTTTGTAGGACAAGTTCAAATACTTTGGCTTCTTCTTAAAACCAGATAAGTACCGAATTCAGGACTGGAAATGTCTCCTTGCAAAAATCGAAACAAAACTGAAACACTGGAGCTTTAAATCGCTATCTAGAGTAGGGATGTTGGTCCTTATAAAATTTGTGTTGATGGCAATCCCTGTGTACTGGGCTAGCCTTACCTGGGTACCCAAAGGTATACTGGCTTCCATTGAAAAAATTTGTAGTAGATTCCTGTGGGCAGGATCAAAGGCTGATCATGTGACCCCCTGGATAGCCTGGGATAAAATTGCTAGGCCTAAAGAATGGGGAGGGTGGGATATCAAAAATATCTTCCCTTTCTCCCAAACACTTGCTGCTAAGCTCGCCTGGAGACTCATCTCGGAAGAGAACCTTTGGACTTCAGTTATTAAAAGAAAATATATTGATCCAATTCCAATGCTTGAATGGATAAGACTGCCTCATAAATCTTCCAAAAATGTTTATGTGGTTTGGAAGGCAGTGGTAGCCTCTGTTAGAATTCTTGAACAGGGACTAGCATGGAATGTGGGGGACGAAACTCTGGTTAGGTTGGGGCATGATCCTTGGGTAGGTTGCACACAAAGGTTTTCTCTTTCTCAGGACCTGGTTGTTTTCTTAAATAATAGGGGTGTTTTTAGTCTAAACCATGTGATCGATCAAAGGAACACATCCATCTAGTGTCAAGGATGGTTTTCTGGAAGGGACCTCCAATTGGAAGACCGGTGGCTGGAAGAGTGGGAAAACTTTAGAATGGATCTCCTAAACTCTTCAATTCGGATCACGAACTCTAGTGATGAACTCAAATGGGTACACGCACAAAATGGGGTTTATTCACCAAAGCTAGGATATAAGTGGTTGATGGCCCAAAATGGGTGGGAGGACCCAGATTGGTGGGCCAAACCACTTTGGAAACTAAAAGGACCACCCAAGCCAGACTCTTTTTTTGGTGTATCCTTCAGAAGAGAGTTCCAACTTGGGATTTCTTACAAAGGAGAGGGAAGATTGGCCCTGGATGGTGCTCTATCTGCAAAGCTAGTGAGGAATCTATGCAACATCTCTTCCTCTCCTACCCTTTCAATGTAAGCCTATGGGTTGAATCATTAAGGATCCTCAAATTTCCTTATAAATGAGAAGGTCAGGAGGTGCAGGAAGCTTGATACAGGTGGTGGCAGGAAGCTCCCAATGATAGAGTGAGATCTTTTCCTCTTCTGATTGCCTGGGGGACTTGGATTGCCGGGAATCAAGTGATTTTCAAAGACTCGGTATTCCCTATCGAAAGATTGGCAGCGGAAGGGGTTGCAATCTATGATAGCATTCCTATCCCAGCAGACCCCCCTTCAAACTGAACTATTCAGCAGGAAGTTATTAGAGAAGGTGTTCCGTGGGCTTATTTTGACGAAGCTTCAGATATGAATGGGAGGTGTGGTGCAAGACTAGTTATACATCTTTCACCTGAAAAAGTCATCAAAGCTTCTATTGGTCTTGGTTAAGGGACTAACAATTTTGCTGAACTGAAAGCTCTTCACCTTCTCCTCTGTTGGTTAACTTTTAGGAATGAGAGATTGGTCCAGATTTTTGGGGACTCTATGAATATCGTCAAATGGTTCAATGGGACTCAACTATGCAGAAACTATCTTTTGCTTCCTTTACTTAATGGAATTTCTTGCCTAAAATGTCACTTCACTGAGATCTTTGTTTGCCACATTTACAGGGAACAGAACCACGCTGCAGATTGCTTGTCTAAAGAGGGTGTTGAGCAAGATTTGGGGACCTGGTTAGTTGTTGAAGAGGAAAACGGGCTCTTTCATCCTATTGAACAGCCTGTTTTCATAGAACGCCTATGAGTACGCTTTAAAATGGACCCCTTTATGTACATAATCTGCTGTTTTTATTTCTTTCAAACTTTTAAAAAACTTTATATGGTTTCTAGAGCTATTTTCCTTTTTAACGAGGCCCTGGATTTCCGTTAAAACTCTATTTATTTTGTATGGATAGGAACCAGGATAGTGCTTACTGTTGGTTTCTAGATGTCCTTGATAGTCTTTTTTCTCTCATAGATACAAAATTATGTTTCTAGTACACCTCTGTTTCAGATCCTTTGTTTTGGATTGTCTTTGTTAAAGGAACCCGGGAGGTGTGCCAGATCAGAATTATTTTTGAACTATGACAATTTTTGGATTGGGCTGTTAAAGAAAATACCTGTGTGTATTTCAAAACAGTTGAAACTGATTCTATTCCTCTTTTGAAGGAGAAAAGGAGTTCATCATAAATGCTCTGCATATGTTATGTAACTTTCTATAATTAATATGATGGTTCGATTTTTTTCTGTGGAAAAAAAAAAGTTCTTGCAAAGAATTAAATCCTTAAGCTAAATTAATGGCTTAACTAAACCACACCTAGGGTCAACCTACGTCAATTTAAGTGTTAGTCTAGCCTAGATGTATTATACTAGCCTATGCATTACTATGTCAAGTTAACACTAATTGTTAGTGTCAATGCACAACTATATTAATATGTGTTAATGTTATCCTAATATTAATGTTATATTAGATGCTAATATGCTAGTATCTGTTCCTATGTTATGTCTATATAATTAGTATTACCTAATATATATTTAACTATGAGTTAAACAATTTACTATTATATAATCATAATATAACTATAATAGAAAAAATGCTAGTTCTAAATTAGTGTTCCTATTCTAATATGTATTACATATTATCATATTTAACATTACTATTTATTTATACAATATTATTCCTACAATTAATTGTTAGAATGTTGTTCAATTACAAATGATACAAAATGTAGAAAGCTATATATCATTAATTTATCAATGATAAAAGTACAAATTTCTATATAAAATGTACAATTCTTTTTTATTGATCTTTTAATTATATTGATAAAAGATTTGGATCAACATAAAGGGTGATTGACTTGAGGGTTCAATCAAACCAACCCTATGTGTTTGTCTCTTTCTGAAAGGACTTGATGCAAACTAAAAAATGCAAATTACTCTAAGCTGCAAGAAAGAAAGAAAGGGTTATCTTGAATAAAAGAAAGGTAGCTTTACTCTTACCCAAGAGTGAAATATTTCTAAAATAGAAGAGGAGGATCACCAATTGGATCTAAAATCAAGATGAACCTATGTGCCATTAAAATAGTTCAATGACCCATAAGTTATTTAGTCAAATATGCGAAAAAAAATAATTTAATTAATTGGTTACTAAACCTATTTTTTCCACATATGTTTTGACCCAATTTAAGTATAAGTTCATTTGAAGTTTTATGTGGTGTAAGGGAAATAGTTCACCCTACAAAACATAAGATTTAGCAAAACAAATCTGCAAGCGACAAATAATTAACATAAGATTTAGCAAAACAAATCTACAAGCGACAAATAAATAATTATTTGTCACCACAAATTAGTTTCCATGAATTGGTTTCCGGCCTTGATATAAACCATGCTAGCTCTGCAAAGATAGCTTCAACAAAACAACAATGAGCATAAAACAACCAACAAAACAATAGTGCTCCAATTGATTATTAATATACTCATTGATACATAATTTAAACAAAAATTGGTTTATGTCATTAAAAATATATGAACTTAGAAATTCTTACAAAAGTGCAAGAAAAATGAGGCTTACAATATAATCCAATTTCTATATACATTCAGTCTTTAGATCTCGAACTCTTTCAAAATTGTTTTGAAACTCTACAATAGTGCATAGTGCATGAAAACAAAATTTAGTCTGCAACATTTTCTCTCAAAATTTCTTTAGTCTCTCCTCTCTTCGTGGATTCTAATTCCCCCTTTCATGTATACTCCTACTCCATTTATAGAACTTTTGAATTTGTTTGGTCTCCTACATTTCATGTTCTAGATTCTCTCTTTTCTCCACCAATCAAAACACAAGTTTTTATCAAAACTAATTTAATCTTCTATTTCCAAAAATAAAATAGAAACAAAAACTATATTGAACTAAATCTAAATAAACTATATTTAAACTAAAATATAAATATGCCAAAATAAAACTGAACGAAAACCAGAATTAAACTATTACAATAGAATCATAACCTATTAAATCTAAAAAATCAAACAAAAGGAAGTTAATGTCAAACTAGATTTCAAAAGGACATTCAACTAAAACTAATTAAAAAGAAACATATTAAAATTACTTCCATGCTTTGACTTAAAAATTTCAACAACGGATTCGCAATTTGGCTCGCTCTTTTGCATGAGTCAACCACAATCTTCTGCAATCTGATTCGTTATTTTCATAGCTATGAAATTGGCCTGATTCTATCTGATCTTCTGCGGTGGAAAAGAATACCGTGGGCCAAAGAAAATCATCGTAAAGTCATTTTGCCATGCTGTTTAATTTCTATGACACCGTCATTTTAATTCTTGCAACCAAAATAACTTAAAATTGAAAATCAGAAAAATGAATGTGACAGCGGAGGATCGGGATCGTAGGAGGTATTCCAATTAGAAATTTTGATGTGGAGCTTTACGATTTTCCCAAATCTGAATTTTTTACCACGCCCATCTCAAAATAGCTTTTCATAACTGTTTAAAGAACGCCAACAAACACTACGAAATACTAGAAACTAGAAAATATGGAATATGTTGCATGGACGAGAATCACTCTATCCTTATAGCAATTTACTCACCTGCAATATAACAAAACTGATCATCATTCAACAACTTTTAAAATTTCAGCATCGCTCAAAATCATGTGGCAATAAAGGAATACAATCGGTGTTTAATATGCATCCCCGAGATCTAGTTTGGCGGTAAATTGGCACTTGATGTTATTTGGAATGAATGCAGAATTGCCATGTGGGCTAACATAGGATGGACTGAGCAATACTTAAATGACCTGTCATGGGTTAGTTCAGATTGAGCTCCATGTGATTTAATGTGCATTTGCGTGGAGAAAAATGTAATGGATACATGAATGGAACGATATTTTGTGCCAAAATTGTGGTATTTTATTCCATGCATGCTTTTAATACGTTCCACAACAACGCCCGAGGATTATATTTTAAGAGCTTGGTTATATTTGAGGTGGAATTTACTGGCACGTGGGAATGGAAATAGTGTTATTTTCTTTATATGCAAAATGAGTGCTGGAGTTGTGCAATATATATATATTTAATAAATATGTTTTTTTTGGAAGCAATCTTGCTAATAAAACTTGACATTACCAAATTTTAGTTTGATGGAATGAATGAATGAATGATATTTTAATGTTTATTAGACTAAAAATAGTTTATGGAACTACCAACTTCTTTGTTTTTTGCTTTTTGCAATTCAATCTTTTTCTTATTCAAATTGATAGTGAGCTGTTCCAACCTTCTAACAATACCCTCACTCAAAAGACAATGCCACTAAATTGATGCTAACATACTGTCATAATTGTCCCTGGTGTCTCTGAAAGCATCACATTCCAAAATGAAATGTTTTTCCCATTCCAGTGCCCAGAAGTGCAAAAAGTACACACACATTCTTCCCAAGCTTTTTTTAGGTCTCTTCCACCTTCTAGTTTAACACGAAGTTGATGTGAGTTAGTTATTATTTGAGCAATACTAATATTTGCTCTCAATGGAATGCTAATGCCAATGTACTCTTTTTGTTGGAGATCACAAGTGGGGTTGAATTCCTTAACATAGTACTTCTTTTATCTACCCAACTCTATTCTTCATATACACTTACAGAACTTATCCATAACAAAATTCTTTAACTCCTTGCTATTTGTGGGACATGCGTGTTGAGGCAAATATTCCATTTTTGCATCCATTAGTTGTTTTGTCTCATCCATGATTTCTTTCAGCCATCTACTTCCTCCCATTTGCTCAATTCTTTTTAGATACCTTATAAGACGCACCATAACAATAACAATTGATTTGATGAGATATTTTCTTGTTCACTCAACATTATCTCATAAGGAATCGAACTTTTTATTTTGAACTTGCTCAAGCTCAAGCATTTTCGGATTTTCTCATTTTGTTTCCATTTTGAAACAAGGATGCTGCTAGCTCACAATTCACACCCATATAATATCATTGGACAAATTAGGAGTCTAAAAAGAACTTTAGTAATTTTCCAATCTCATAACTCTGCCTCTGTACATCTGTTTTGAAGTGCATATAATTTTTTCCACCCTCCTAAAATTCTCTTATTTATGCAATCCTCCCAATTAAGTTTGTTGTTCAAATCTATCCGGAGGTACTTGCAATCATTTACTTCTTCAAGAAAATTTCCTTCAAAGAAAAATGTATGTTGGGTTTGCTTCTTTTTATTAGAGAAAAACATTATTTTGGTCTTACTGGTATTAAATTGTAACACCCCCAATTTGTGTGTTGAATTTTAAAGTTAGACGAGTTGAACTTTAAATCCTAAGGGGGTGGACCCCAAGGGCTAAGTATGGTGTGAATGTATTTGCATATTTTATTTGAGGAAATAAATAAAATGATTGTGCATTTTGACCAAGATGAGAATTAGAGATCACTTGCCAAAGCTGAACGAGATTTAACGGCTGACAAATCCCCAAAATCTTTCAAAATCCTTGGAAGAAATTAATTTAGATTTGAGAAGAAATCTAAATTTCCCCCGATGAGGAGGAGTAGTTGGGAAGAGGTAAGGAAAAGGACTGGAAAAGGCGGGGAAAAGCATAAAACGACTTTAAAAGAATCCCAAAATGGGAAGCCTAGGCTAAACGGAAAGAAAGCATCCTTTTGCTATTACGGAGCGCGGAATTAGAAACATGCTTTGGGGAAATATGAGCTTAAATAAGCTGCTCCTAGGAAGAAGATCAGAGGTTGATCTGTCCTAGGAGGTGATCTCTGACTGCTGCTGCTCGGCGGTGAATCCTGGGAAGTTAGAAGGATTCTAAGGTTGGGAGGTTGGTCGAATTTCAACGGTGGTATGTTCTGAAAAGTTTTCATTTTGATGTATTCGAAGTATGAATTAGCTACATATAAAACTTAAGAGAATTTGTATGATTGATTTTAGTACTACATTTAACGAGTCTATCCTAAGGCATTCACCTTCGGATTACAATTTTAGTTATGAACTCGAGAAATCCATAGAGTAGAAACACAGAAACTCTAAACCAAGGTCGGTTTAAATATGAAGTTACTTAGTCTCCATAGATAAGTAGATATTATTTGTTTTCTGTAGATACAAATGTGATTTTATATGCTCCTATGGGTGCTAGAAAAATAGTGTAACAGAACTGAACTGTACAAAGTACCAAGTCAGAAAGAAAGAAAAAATGTAGCTCTACTTTATAGAATTTTTACCATGTTTATAAGGGCATAGATTTCATTTCTAAATCTATCTTAAATCCTTGAATTAAGTAGTATAGTCAAAGACTTAAATTATAGTTAAGGACCCCTATTCAAGCACTATCAAAGACATATATATATGCATAAAGAAAATAAAATAAAAGCGTAATAGCTTTTATAGCATCCTAAAAGCACATATTATTTCCAAACCTATTTGTAACCTTTGAAATAAAGATTTTAGAAATATAATAAAAATAAAGTGTGAGGGTACCCCTAACCCTTGAAATATGATGGTAAATGGATTTGCTCTTAGCTGAATTAGCACAAAATATAATATCAAGTGGCACAGGTTAATTTATTGACCTATGCAAGTTTAAATTGTTAAATGAACGATAGTTTCATGGTAGGAAATTAATGAAACTTGAGTTGAAAGTAAAATGAACCAAAAGAATAATATAAAGGTCGAGAACGAACTCAAAATCTCCTTTTAATATCGCTTGCGATGCATATATATACATATGAGTAAAACAAAAAAGATATTGTAGGTGCCGAGAGCTGGAGTAATAGCTCATGTTAAAATCGTTTGCAAAAAAAAAGAGATTTAAGGAAAGGTATACTACACGAATTATATAAGCATTATTGAGCTATGGTCAACTCATATCTATATGGAGACGCATAAAACAGTACACCCAAATGAAAATTCACCATCAAATAAACATCAATGAGACTGCGGCATATTCCAGTCTTGTTATACCTTATATGAACCGAACGAAACTATACCAGCCTATGCGACCAAAGCCATGGCCGACGATATAACTCTCTATTGGGTGTGGGTGAGCGTCATGCAATCGTTTTAAAATAAATTCTTTTTACAGGTCAAAGGTATAATATTAAAACTCCCCAGGCCAGCGTAATAGAACCTACGCTCGAGAGGTATTCTCTCACCATTCAAACAACAGGAGGAAAAACGTTGAACTTTCGTCGAGGGAGGTGGACAACCGATACAATAAATCGTCACCCTTTCCTCGCATGACTTAGTAGTAATACCATCAGTAAGCTGAAAAGAAGACGATTGAAGTAGTTAGAACCTGGTGAATGATTTCGCCGTCGATACTCGACCGCTGAAACGTTTACATAAATATATATACAGTCGTATGCATAGGGTGAGTTGACCAACAACTATCGATTTCGAATGAGAGCAGAATGGTGAAATCTTATACAAACCAAACTGATGTATGTAACGCTATAATCGAAAGAAAGAAAAAAATTTAGGGGTTACCTGTGGGTAGGGGTTTCTTCCCACCCTTGCGTCGTTGACGGTAACCACAGTAGGACGAGAACATCAGCCGGGGTGCAAGGAATTTGTGCGCTGGATTGGTAGCGACTGTTAAATCTGAGTGTGGAGAAACCCAAGATTTTACACTCTGCCGTAGAAAAAGTAGATTTAAAAGAGGCTCGATGTACAGTCAACTGAATTGCCTGAAAAGTTTTAGGCACATACCCTACATATTGACTGTAGAAAGGATAAATTAATGAATCCGCATGCTCACAATTAGGGTTACATCCGAGCCGAGGCGCAAAACTATGAAAAAGAAAAAAAATAGACAAGATTTAAAATGCGCTAATGTATAGGATCTATAGCTCTGCCTCCAGTGACAGACTGAGACGCTGATCACTTGGCCTCCTGCACAACACACTTTAAAGGATTAGATACGATATTGTAAGAAAAAACCCCGAATTAAGGAACTTAAATTCTAAGGGAATATCAAAACGAAAGAGATCAGAAAACTGTGAAACAAGACACTGACCACCTTCAGCGATACAAACCGCTCGCGAGGTAACTTAACCTCTCTGTTCAGGATTCATAGCGTAACGTATGGTAAACAGAGCAGCCCAAGAGTCTCACATTAAAAGAATACTCGAACCCTAATTCTCACTATCCCAGAACGCCAGAAAATCCCGAGGCAGATTGATAAATCCTTGCCACTTCGATAGGAGGGTACCAAGTGAGTTCAATGGGTACATAGAAAGCCTGGCGTCGTAGGCGCGTAGGTACTGAGAAAAACTAGATCTAACAACCGTCGAAGCCAAAGCTCAGCGCACCCAGTACTTGCACAGTCGAACTGACAAATTTCAATCCACCCGTCGAATTCTTGCTGGACAAGAGCTGAGGTACGCCGCCACTGGCTATCCTCCTCTCACGGGCGAGATGTTTCTTCTGCAAGAAAAAAAAAACAAACAGCGAAATATTATTATCCAACTTACACGGCAAACTAGCTGGATCAACCCCTGTGTCATGCGGTTCAATACAGTACAAGTCTTGAAAGCCTATGCGTATAACCACAATACGCGTGGCGCCGTTCTCCAATTTCAAACGATTGTAGTGCCAAACCGACGTTAAGTGAAGTGCATTCGAAGTTTGTAGGGTCACGCCAACGCTCAGTTGCCGGCATGGGAATCGGTGGGGTACGCATGGCAGTGTAAACCGCATAGGAGTTGCCACGCCACGAACCATCCGGGACCAAAATAGTAGAGCAAATACTGCATCACAGATGATGATTCGGGTTAGATATGATTACCGAAAATTCCAATTTTACACCAACTATACATCAGTGTATATAAGGAAAAAATAAAACCACTTGAACGCTGAACTCATAATAGAGCAACCTGCACGTATATGTATACAGCTCTGTATATATATCTATACGGCATTAATTGATTTTGAACTATGGAGTATACGCCATTTGGGTGATTAAATAGATTTTCTTGCTCACGTGGACGGATATAAGAGTCTCCGAGGGATAATTAGATACGTGGCGAATAGATATGGCATGCTGCGTATATATATATATACGAGCGCCTTCAATGTTTCATAGAAACATATGGATATATATATGCGTTATGAAAAAGGGGATGGGCATTTAAGATAAGGTTGTCCAAAGAAATATATTTATGTGTATAAAAAAAAAACAATGACATATATATATAATTATATAAAGGTGATTCATATAATTATATATATGTGTTAAGTATTGACCTATAAGAGATATATGTAATATAGGTGATATAATAAATGAAAGCACATAGTGCCATAACAAGGGTCAATAAAAATATTAAAGGTTATTAAAAAGGGATAGTGGAATAGAGGTATTTAATCTAAAAGAAATAGTGAAGGGATAGCGAAAACTATAACAATAGATGGCATTCTGCCCACATGTATAGAACCATGAGGAAAAAAAAAAAAAAAAAAATTCCTCAAACTGGAGATATTACAAATGGTATCGGAGCTCAAGTGCAAAAATTGGGCTGTTGTTATTGTGCTCACTGAATGTTGATTATTATTAAACATTGTAGAGATTATTTTTTTATCTTACTAATCAAATGTATGAGTGTGTACAGTGGTGCTAAAATGGCTGAAGAGGGAGGAATTTATGTGGATCTGCATGATGAGTTTGCTACTCCAGATCCCAATGCCCCGGTAATGGCCATGTTGCACAGGATGCAACGAGAATTGGCTGAACTAAGAAGCCAGAATGACATGTTGTCATCAGCCAGTAAGGAGCAGGAAAAGCTCATCAGAGAGCTAACTTCCCGGAACAGCCAGGAAGGCGAAGGTTCTGGAAAAAGAAAGATGGATGAGTATGAGGATGAGGATGCAGCTAGACATCAACATAAGCAGAAAAGAGAATTGCAGGGAGAATTTAGAAAGATCAAACCTCCCTCCTATGATGGGGAGAAGGAAGAGGATGCGGAAGCTTGGTTGCTGAACATGATCAAGTATTTCCAAGTATATGAATATGAGAGCAATCTGAAGGCCAGATTAGTTGTGTATCATCTACAAGGAAAGGCTACACTGTGGTGGGAAGAGACAAAAATGGTGCATGCCATTGATGAAAAGACAGTTACTTGGGAGGATTTTCAGACTAAGTTCAAAATTCGTTATTTGAATGAACGTTATTATGATGATAAAGAAAAATAATTCCATGAAATTAGACTAGGACAGCTCACTATTGATGAGTTTGTCACTAATTTCACCAATTTACTGAGATATGTCCCTTACATTAGGGAAGAAAAAGCAAATGTTCAAATATTTTTGAATTGTTTACCCACTGTGTACAAGGAGAAAATAGAGTTTGACAACCAAAAGACAATGGATGAAGCTGTTAGAAAAGCAAGATTATGCTATCAGCAGTTTAAAGGTAAAGCTGAACAAGGGAAGAGCTGTCTAAACAAGGGTGAGTTCAAAGGTAAAAGACCAAAACTAGCATATCTAAGAAATTTTGGTAGAGATCATCAACGGAAAAAATTCAATAAACCAAGAGAAAGTCAAACTGCTCAGTCCCAAGTGGCATCAAAACCAGTAGAAGGAACTAAAAAGGAAGGGACAGTGAGAATGAAGGAACCTTTGAAATGTTGGGGCTGTGGAGAACCCCATATGATGAGGGACTGCCCCCATCAAAACATACACATGATCAGCAGAGAGCGAGAGGCAACAATTGTAAATGACATAGCCAGAAATATACCCACTATCAGTGCAGCCTTGGAAAATCAGCAAGCAGAACATCAAGCAACCATGGTGGAAATGGAGGGTAAGATTTCTGACCTACCTATTACTGTTTTGATTGATCCAGGTGCTTCTTTGAGTTACATTAGTCTTGGAATTGTAGAAAAATGTAAAATTAAACCTGAAAAATTTCAGCAGTCATGGTTGGTACAGCTGGCCACTGGAACTAAGAGAAAAGTCACACATAAATTGCCCAAAACAACAATACAATTAAATGACTTTACAACAGAAGTAAATTTGAACATATTGCCATTAGGATCCTATGATCTGCTGATAGGAATGGATTGGCTGGAAAAGAAGAAAGCCCCGATGAACTGCTGGGATAAAACCCTGCATTGTGTGGATGAAGAAGGGAAACCTTTTACACTAAAAGGAAAACCAAAATCCATTTCAATAAGACAAATATCAGCCTTACAGTTAAAAATAACAGCTAGAAAAGGATATCAAGTTTATGCAGTACATGTGGAAGAAGTGGAACAGAGAACTAAAGAAAATCTGCTGAATGAATTACCAGTGGTAAGGGATTTTAAAGAAGTTTTCCCAGCTCAGATTCCTCATCTTCCCCCCAAAAGAGAAATTGACTTTTCCATAGATCTGGTGCCGGGAGCCACACCTGTTTCCCGAGCCCCCTATAGAATGAGTCCGCCTGAACTCATGGAGCTGAAGATGCAACTGCAAGAATTACTAGATAAAGGATACATTAGACCAAGTGTGTCTCCATGGGGAGCACCGGTCTTATTTGTGAAAAAGAAGGATGGAACTTTTAGGATGTGCATTGATTATCGTCAACTGAACAAGTTGACCATTAAGAATAGATATCCACTTCCTAGAATTGATGATCTTTTTGACCAAGTGAGAGGGGCCTCAGTCTTTTCCAAGATTGACTTAAGAACTGGGTATCACCAGCTCAGAATCAAGGAAGAAGACATTAACAAAACAACTTTCCGAACCCGGTATGGACACTACGAATTTGTAGTCCTACCTTTTGGATTGACAAATGCCCCTGCCACCTTTATGTGCCTGATGAACAGTGTGTTAAATAAGTATTTGGATAAGTTTGTTCTAGTGTTCATAGATGATATTTTAGTCTACTCCAAAAACAAAGAGGAACACAAGGAATATCTGCAGATAGTGTTGCAAACTTTGAAAGAAAATCAGCTATATGCCAAGTTCAGTAAATGTGAATTTTACAAGGATAAGATTCAATATTTGGGTCATATTATTTCTGAAAAGGGGCTTGCAGTTGACCCTGAAAAGATAAAAGCAATTAAGGAATGGCCAGTCCCAACTGATGTTTCAGCAGTAAGGTCATTCATGGGGATGGCAGGCTACTATCGTAGATTTGTGGAAAGATTTTCTGCCATAGCACATCCCATCACTTCATTGCAAAGAAAAGGTGTCAAGTTTGTGTGGACTGAAAAATGTCAAAACAGTTTCGAGCAGTTAAAACAAAAACTTATTTCAGCCCCTATATTAAAAATTGTTGATCCTGATAAAGAGTTTGTTGTATGTACAGATGCTTGCAAAGAAGGGCTGGGAGGAGTCCTGTTGCGGGAAAATTCAGTCATTGCCTATGAATCTAGGAAACTGAAAATACATGAACAGAATTATAGTGCATATGATTTGGAATTTGCAGCTGTTATCCATGCTTTAAAAATGTGGAGGCATTATCTTTTGGGGAAGAAGTTCACATTGATGACTGATCATATTAGTCTTAAATATTTATTTTCTCAAACTGATCTGAATGCAAGGCAAGCCAGATGGCTGTCCTTTTTAAGTGAATTTGATATGGACATAAAACATATCAAGGGGAAAGAAAATAAAGTTGCTGATGCCCTAAGTAGAAATGCTTGCCAAAATTTAAACCGCATTGGGAGTAGTGGCCAGATTGAAATAGAGGAATTGGTAGGAAAGGCAGCAAACCAAGATCCCAATTATGAAGCACTCTTGGTGAAACTACAGTAAAAGGATAAAACCGATTTCACAAAAAACCAAAGAGGGCTACTCTATTACAAAAACAGGTTGTATATTCCAGATATAGAGTCATTGAAAAGAGATATTCTAGATGAATATCACAAACAACCCTATGCAGGACATCCAGGATACCAAAAGATGTTAACAGCATTGAAGAAGAAGTTGTTCTGGCCAGGAATGAAAAGAGATGTGGCAGAGTATTTGAGTAGATGTATGGAATGTCAGTTAGTCAAAGTTGAGCATCAACACCCAGCAGGGCTTCTAAACCCTTTGCCAATTGCAGAATGGAAATGGGACACAGTTTCCATGGATTTTATAACAGGATTACCCAAGACTAAATATCAACATGATTCTGTAATGGTAGTAGTAGACACTCTCACAAAAGCTGCCCACTTTATACCAGTAAAGTCTACCTTTGGGACAGCTCAAGTAGCAAATGTATTCCTGAAGGAGATAGTAAGGCTTCATGGAGTTCCCAAAGTAATTGTTTCAGATCGAGATGCTAAGTTTACAACAGCATTTTGGAAGGGATTGTTTGGAGGGATGGGTACTAAACTGAATTTTAGTACTGCCTATCACCCTCAAACTGACGGGCAAACAGAAAGAACGAATCAAATTTTAGAGGATATGTTGAGAATGTATGTGATGGATAGACCATCAAAGTGGGAGGAATATCTACATTTAGCTGAATTTTCCTATAATAACAGCTACCAATCTTCTATTAAAATGAGTCTGTTTGAGGCACTATATGGAAGAAAGTTTCGTACTCCTTTGAGCTGGAGCCAACCAGAAGATAAATTAATGTTGGGACCTGATGCCTTACAAGAGATGGAGAGAATTGTTAAACAGATACAAAGAAATATCAAGACAGCACAAGATCGCCAGAAAAGCTATGCTGATAAGAAAAGAGTGCACCGAGAATTCAAAGAAGGGGATCATGTGTATTTGCACATCAAACCCAAAAAGAGCACACTTTATGCAGGAAGTTGTGCAAAACTTGCTCCTAGATATTGTGGGCCTTTTGAAATTCTAGAAAGGGTGGGACCAGTAGCTTACAAGCTGGCCTTACCACTCCATGTTAAAGTGCATGATGTGTTTCATATTTCATTACTAAAAAGATATGTGCATGATGCTTCTCACATAGTTGATTGGAATGTTGTACAGGTGGAACCAGAAGGGGAGTTTCTGCCAAAACTGCTTCAAATATTGGAGCGGGAAGAAATTGAGTTGAGAAACAGAACAGTGGCCAGAGTAAAAGTGTAGTGGAAGCACTTTACTGCTGAAGAAGCTACCTGGGAAAGGGAAGCTGAAATGATGGAGAAATATCCGTTTTTGTTTAAATGAACTCTAGTAGTTGAATAAAAACACCGAGGACGGTGTTTATTTTTAGAGGGGGAATATGTAACACCCCCAATTTGTGTGTTGAATTTTTAAAGTTAGACAATTGAACTTTAATCCTAAGGGGGTGGACCCCAAGGGCTAAGTATGGTGTGAATGTATTTGCATATTTTATTTGAGGAAATAAATAAAATGATTGTGCATTTTGACCAAGATGAGAATTAGAGATCACTTGCCAAATCCATGAGGATGGATAAGGCAGCAAATCCCCAAAATATTTCAAAAATCCTTGAAAGAAATTAATTTAGATTTGAGAAGGAATCTAAATTTCCCCAATGAAGAGGAGTAGTTGGGAAGAGGTAAGGAAAAGCTAGAAAATATGAGGAAAAGCATAAAGCAACTTTAAATAATCCCAAAATGGGAAGCCTAGGCTAAACAGGAAAGAAAGCATCCTGCTATTCTGGACGCAGAATTAGAAACATGATTTGGGGAAATATGAGCTTAAATAAGCTGCTCCTAAACAAATCAGAGGTTGATCTGTTCTAGGAGGTGATCTCAGCTCGGGGGTGAATCCTGGGAGACAAAGAGGATTCTAAGGTTGGGAGGTTGGTCATTTGCAACAGTGGTATGTTCTTGAAATTATTGGTTCATTTTGATGTATTCTGGTATGAATTAGCTACATATAAAACTTAAAAGAATTTGTATGATTGATTGTAGTACTACATTTAACAGAATCCAGTTTTAGGCATTCACCTTCTAGACTCTGTTTGGTTGTAGATCAAAATTCCATAGAGTAGAAACCCCAGAAGCTCTAAACCAAGGTCGGTTTAAATCTGAAGTTACTTAGTCTCCATAGATAAGTAGATATTATTTGTTTTCTGTAGATACAAATGTGATTTTATATGCTCCTATGTGTGCTAGAAAAATAGTGTAACAGAACTGAAGTGTACAAAGTACCAAGTCAAAAGAAAAAAAAATGTAGCTCTACTTTATAGAATTTTTACCACGTTTATAAGGGCGTAGATTGCATTTCTAAATCTATCTTTAATCCTTGAATTAAGTAGTATAGTCAAAGACTTAAATTATAGTTAAGGACCTCTATTCAAGCACTATCAAAGACATATATATATGCATAAAGAAAATTAAAAAAAAGCATAATAGCTTTCATAGCATCCTAAAGGCACATATTATTTCCAAACCTATTTGTAACCTTTGAAATAAAGATTGTATCAATATAATAAAAATAAAAGTGTGAAATTTGCCACAACCCTTGAAATATGATAGTAAATGGACTAGCTCTTAAGTGAAATAGCACAAAATATAATGTTAAGTAGCACGAGTTAATTTATCGACCTATGCAAGTTTAATTTTGTTAAATAAACGATAGTTTCATGGTAAGAAATTAATGAAACTTGAAGTTTGAAAGTAAAATGAGCCAAAACAATAATATAAAGGTCGAAACCGAACTCAAAAGCTCATTTTAAATATCGCTTGCGATACATATATATACATATGAGTAAAACAAACAAAAAAAATATTGTAGATGTAAGTACAGGTAATAGCTCCTTTTAAAATCGTTGCAAAAAAAAAAAGAGATTTAATGAAAGGTCTACTACACGAATCATATAAGCATTATTTGAGCTATGGTCAACTCGTATACGTATGGAGACGCATAAAACGATACACCCAAACGAAGATTCACCATCCAATAAACATCAATGAAATTGCGCATATTCAGTCTTGTTATACCTTAGATGAGCTAGAACGAAACTATACCGACCTATGCGACCAAAGGCTAGGCATGGACGATATAACTCTCTGTTGGGTGTGGGTGAGCGTCATCACCGATCGATTTAAAATAAATTCTTTTTACGGAGTCAAAGGTATAATATTAAAACTCCCCGGACGACGTAATAGAACCTACGCTCGGGAGGTATTCTCTCACCATTCAAACAACAGGAGGAAAAACGTTGAACTTTCGTCGAGGGAGGTGGACAACCGATACAATAAATCGGCACCCTTTCCTCGCATGACTTAGTAGTAATACCATCAGTAAGCTGAAAAGAAGACGATTGAAGTAGTTAGAACCTGGCGAATGATTTCGCCGTCGATACTCGACCGCTGAAACTTTTACATAAATATATATACATTCGTATGCATAGGGTGAGTTGACCGACAGCTATCGATTTCGAATGAGAGCAGAATGGTGAAATCTTATACAAACCAAACTGATGTATGTAACGCTATAACCGAAAGAAAGAAAAAAATTTAGGGGTTACCTGTGGGTAGGGGTTTCTTCCCACCCTTGCGTCGTTGACGGTAACCACAGTAGGACGAGAACATCAGCCGGGGTGCAAGGAATTTGTGCGTTGGATTGGTAGCGACTGTTAAATCTGAGTGTGGAGAAACCCAAGATTTTACACTCGGCCGTAGAAAAAGTAGATTTAAAAGAGGCTCGGTGTACAGTCAACTGAATTGCCTGCAAAGGTTTAGGCACATACCCTACATATTGACTGTAGAAAGGATAAATTAATGAACCCGCATGCTCACAATTAGGGTTACATCCGAGCCGAGGCACAAAACTATGAAAAAGAAAAAAAATAGACAAGATTTAAAACGCGCTAATGTACAGGATCTATAGCTCTGCCTCCAGTGACAGACTGAGACGCTGATCAATTGGCCTCCTTCACAACACACTTTAAAGGATTAGATACGGTATTGTAAGAAAAACCATGAAGTAAGGAACTTAAATTCTAAGGGAATATCAAAACGAAAGAGCTCAGAAAACTGTGAAATAGGACACTGACCACCTTCAGCGATACAAACCGCTCGCGAGGTAACTTAACCTCTCTGTTCAGGATTCATAGCATAACGTATGGTAAACAGAGCGGCCCAAGAGTCTCACATTAAAAGAATACTCAAATCCTAATTCTCACTATCCCAGAACGCCAAAAAATCCCGAGGCAGATTGATAAATCCCTGCCACTTCGATAGGAGGGTACCAAGTGAGTTCAATGGGTACAGAGAAAGCCTGGCATCGTAGGTGCGTAGGTACTGAGAAGAACTAGATCTAACAACCGTCGAAGCCAAAGCTCAGCGCACCCAGTACTTGCACAGTCGAACTGACAAATTTTAATCCACCCGTCGAATTCTTGCTGGACAAGAGCTGAGGTACGCCGCCGCTGGCTATCCTCCTCTCACGGGCGAGATGTTGCTTCTGCAATAAAAAAAACAAAAAGCGAAATATTATTAGCCAACTTACACGACAAAATAGCTGGATCAATCCCTGTGTCATGCGGTTCAATACAGTACAAGTCTTGAAAGCCTATGCATATAACCACAATACGCGTGGCGCCGTTCTCCAATTTCAAACGATTGTATTGCCAAACCAGCGTTAAGTGAAGTGCATTCAAAGTTTGTAGGGTCACGCCAACGCTCATTTGTCGGCATGGGAATCGGTGGGTACGCATGGCAGTGTAAACCGCATAGGAATTTCCATGCCACGAACCATCCGGGACCAAAATGGTAGAGCGAGTACTGCATCACAGACGATTGATTAGGGTTAGATATGGTTACCGAAAATTCCAAATTTATGCCAACTATACATCTATGTATATAAGGAAAAAAAAATAAAATCACTTGAACGCTGAACTCATAATAGGGTAACCTGCACGTATATGTATACAGCTCTGTATATATATCTATACGGCATTAATGGATTTTGAACTATGGAGTATACGCCATTTGGGTGATTAAATAAATTACCTTGCTCACGTGGACGGATATAAGAGTCTCTGCGGGATAATTAGATACGTGGCGAATAGATATGGCATGCCGCGTATATATATATATATATATATATATATATATATATATATATACGAGCGCCTTCAATGTTTCATAGAAACATATGGATATATATATGCGTTATGAAAAAGGGGATGGGCATTTAAGATAAGGATTGTTCAAAGAAATATATTTATGTGTATAAAAAAAAACAATGACATATATATATAATTATATAAAGGGGATTCATATGATTATATATATGTATTAAGTATTGACCTATAAGAGATATATGTTATATAGGTGACATAATAAATGAAAGCACATAGTGCCATGGCAAAGGTCAATAAAAATATTAAAGTTTATTAGAAAGGGATAGTGGAATAGAGGTATGTAATCTAAAAGAACGAGTGAAGGGATAGAAAAATCTATAACAATAGATGGCATTCTGCCAACATGTAAAGAACCTTGAGGAAAATAAAAAATAAAAAATTTTTCCTCAAACTGGAGATATTACATAAATTTCATCCCCACTACTTTACAAAAATTCTCAAGGGAATATAGGTGCATATGCAATCCATTGGTCGATTTAGCAACCAGTACAATATCATCAATATATAGAAGAAGCCTTATCATAAACTCCCCCAATCGAACACCATCCCCACCTTGTAGATTTAGCTACTCTTCCGAATTGTCAATATATAAACCAAAAAGGGTAGGGGATAAAGGGAAACCTTGCCTAACTCCAATGTCACTTCCAAAAATTTATGAAATTCCTGCTGAAGTTCTAATTTTGACTTTCACCTCTTCATAAAGCCTATGGAAAGCATCTTTATATTGCAAAGGAATTTCAAGTTATTCCATTCTACGCCACAAATTATCTCTAGGGACCGTGTCAAATGCATTTTTGAAGTCAAAAAAGCAACATAATACTTCTTCTTTGTCCCCCCAAACGTTTTCAACAATATGTCTTAGCATGATACCATGATCTACTATAGAATGCTTCGACCTAAAACATGTTTTCCCTTTTTCCTTATTTTCTTTTACTTCTGCCCACTTACTGATTCTATTTTCTACCGTGCCACTGAAAATATTTGCAAACAAAGGATTGATCATAATTTTTCTATAGTTGGAAGGATTGCTAATATCTCCACTTTTAAAAAGGGGAATTGCTAGACTAGTTGTCCAATCCCTCGGGAATCCTTGTTGAATGACGTTGTTGAATATTTCCATGATGTGTGGTGCCAAAATGTTCATTACCCACTTTAGATATTCTTACTGAAGTTCAACCAAGTCCTTTGCCTTCCCTGTTTTCAGCTTTATAATCCCTGCCTCCACCTCATGTACTGTGAAAAGCTTTGTAGATGTGTTGATCCTAGGAGGATGCTCAAGCTCTAATTCGTTTTCATAAAGTTGCCTTGCATAGTCAAACCACTAATTGGTTGTAATATTATTTTCAAATTGCTTCTTCCTTGGTTGAAGTTCCTGCCAATTTTTTTTTGGGTTATTCTTGCCTAGATATATCAACACTTCCCGCCTTGTTTGCATAGTGAAAAGAAAACATGCAACTTCATGTCATATAAAAATATAATACATTCCAAATTTATAAGTATGTACGAATAATAATAGGTTAAAAACTAATAAATTATTTATAAGGTGAATTCAATTGTGGGTGAATGCACAGACCGGATCCTACTCCCCAAAGTTTGGGTATAAATGGCTAATGACGCAAGAAGATTGGGGGGACCCCAGTTGGTGGTCTAAATCTCTCTGGAAACTCAAAAGCCCAGCAAAGACTAGACTTTTTTTCTGGTGCATCCTGCATAATAAGGTACCAACTTGGGACTTTCTGAAAAAGCGAGGAAAGCAGGGGCCGAGCTGGTGTTCTCTCTGCAAGTCCGATGAAGAAACTCTACAACATCTCTTCCTCTTTTGTCCCTTCAATACCAGCCTGTGGGCAGAATCTTTGCGGCTGACGAATATCCCCTTGAGATGGCATGGAGAGGACCTCTCTCAGGCTTGGAATTCTTGGTGGCAGGAGGCTTCAGATGATAAAGTTAGGGCCTTTCCTCTCCTTATTGCGTGGGGAACCTGGATTGTGCGCAACAATATGATTTTCAATGAGTCTTCCTTTCCTTTAGCCAGGCTGGCAGCAGAGGGAGCTGCAATTTATGATAGTATTCCTTCGCCTGTAGCAGTAGTTTCCTCCCGCAATATTCAGCCTGAGTCTATTAATGAGTCAGTTCCATGGGCTTATTTTGATGGGGCTTCTGGTGACAATGATCTTTGTGGCGCTGGTCTGGTCATTTATCTCTCCGCTGAAAACTCTCTCCGAGCTTCTGTCGGTCTTGGGCAAGGGACTAATAATTTTGCTGAACTTAAAGCACTCCATCTTCTTCTCTGTTGGCTTACTTCTATTCATATCAGACAGATTCAGATTTTTGGTGACTCTAGAAATGTAGTTAACTGGTTCAATGGGACTCAGCAGTGCAGGAATTTTATTTTACTACCATTTCTTAAGGAGGTTCTTCGTCTTAAATCCTTTTTCTCAGAGATTTCTGTTGTTCATATCTACAGGGAAAGAAACCAGCAAGCAGATCTTTTATCTAAAGAAGGTGCTCAACTCGCTCTGGGGACCTGGGCAGTAGCTGAAGTGGTAAATGGGACTGTTCATGTTCGTGAACAACCAACTTTTTTGTAATTATGTTGTTTATTTCTGTTCTGTTTTATTTTGGACTTATAAAAATTCGAAACATGCTACTATATTGAGTCCAGAACTGTTTTCCTTATGTAAGGAGGTTCTGGGCTCCCTTTTTGTTCTCTAGATGCACATTTATATGGGGCTGGCATAGTTCCTACTGCCAGCTCCTTTATGTTGATAGTGCAGCTCTGGTTTTTTGTGCTTACTCTCTTTCTGTTCTCATCCCTCTTACTGGGTGATGATGAGCTAAAAGAGATGCACTGCTGGTTGCTATGGGTACTTTTTGGGTTTAGAGGTGCTAACATCTGCACAGGTGTTTAAGAAGCCTTGATTCCACTCCCTCTTGTAAAAGGGAATGGCTCTATGTTCGAAATGCTATGCATATGTTCTGAAACTATCTATTTATAATAGAAAGTTCGTTTTTATTTAAAGGAAAAAAAAGAATTGAGTCAATTGTTTTTTTCATTTTATATATATATATTTATAATATATATATATATATATATATTATTTACAATATGATATTTTATATGTTTAATATTTACAATGCCAAGTGGGGGAGATAAAAAACATGTGTAGTTCGGAGCAGAAAGTGAGGTGAGGTAGCAATTGAAGATGTCACATCACATTTTTGTGACCATCAAGATGGTGTTGCCATAAACATGAAATAATGACCTTATAAAGTGATATCACAAAGGAGCGAAGGGAGTGTAAAAGAGAGACAAATAAAATGACAAACACAATGGAAATAATGAATGGTATGCCAAAACAAAATTTCATTAGCCAAGCAATGGAATCACCTGCTGCCAAAACGCCAGAAGAAGGGAGTTTTTGAAAATTCAAAATAGAAGGTCCCCTTATTTGTGTTCAAAAATTATGGGGAGGTTGTGGCCAACAACAAAGTCCAAGGCAAGGACTGTATCTACGTGTTGGTAGACAAGTTGGAAAAAAATTCCCACTTCTTCATTATTTTAGCTTGGTTCTTGGCCTCACAGGTGGCTGAACTATTTTTTAGGGTGGTATTTTGGCTTCATGGTCTTTTGAAGATCATTGTCAGTGACTGAGACAATAGGTTTATGGGGGGGATTTTGGCAGGAGTTGTTCCGATTGGTGGGTACAGAGATCACCCTGACTACTAGTTACCACCACCAGACAGATGGGCAGACAGAGATTGTAAACAAGTGGTTAGAGGGCTATCTATGTAACTATGTTACATGAAAAGAACATGCATGAATACGGTGGTTGAATTTTGGCGAGTACTGCTACAACACAATGTACCACATGTCCATAGGTATGTACCCATTCATAGCTTTGTACAGTTATGATGCATTATCTTTCATTGATGTGATTTTTGGAGACAGTAAGGCCCCAAGGGCCAAGTATTGGATTTAGGAGAGCCAAGATATTTTACAAGCTCTCAAAGACAACCTACAGACTATGCAAAACCAACAAAATATCTACAATGAAAAAGAACGAGTAGAGATGTAGTTTGAGTTTGGGGATTTGGTTTTACTGAGGCTTCATCCATACAGGCAGTCCACGCTCAAGAAAAATGGGGCCCAGAAGCTCAAGCCTTGCTTTTATGGATCGTACAGGGTCACCAGGAGGGTAGGGGAGGTAGCATATGAGCTTGAGCTACCCCCAGGGAGCCGAGTTCATAAAATTTTCCTTGTTTATTGCCTGGAAAAGGAACTGGGGCAGCAAATGACAACAACTACAAATTTACCGCCCATGGATTATGAGGGGCATTTGGTTTTGGAGCCCGAGGTCATTTTGGACACCCGTGAGAGACACTTGCGGAACAGGGTCATTAGGGAGTTTTTGATCAGATGGGGGAATCTTCCTGATGAGGATGCCACTTGGGAGGGTGAGCAAATACTCTAGCATCCATCCCTTCAATTTCTTGAGGACAAACAAAATTTTGGTGGGGAGGACTGTGATATTCCCACTTGGCAATATTGTTAAGGAGAAATATCAAATATTCCAATTTTGTCATACTTTGCACTTTCACTTAGGAAAGTGGGTTGTGGGACCCAAATTGAGTTTTGAAGATAAGAAAAGGGCCCATACTTAGGAAAAAGGGAAAAAAAAAATAGATGGTGGATGGTGGGGACCACTCCAATGAAGGAAATACGCCCCCCCCTGGAAATACGCACTCTTGGAGGGAAATGGATGGGGAATTCAATGGTTGGGCCCCACTTGGGAAAATTGGAGGCATAATGACAAAATAGGAGGAAACACTCATTTTGGGCATCTTTTATCATTTGAACATTCACCTTGAATAACACGCTTGAGCTGGAGGCCAAGTCTGAATGTGATGTTGATCACAATATTTTTTCAGGCAAGAATCTCACCCTTGCTTCAGTGGACCTTGAGTGCCAACCCTAGGAGGGAGTATCCATCAGCTTCAGATCGAACCGGGAGCATTTCAGTGTTTTTTTGGAGTAGCTTTAGCAGAGACTGTGTGGGACTGTGCAATCTTACTTCGTTCCACACATGGGACACAAGAAAAATGTGGAATTTTGGGTGGAGCTTGTGAGAGAAGCCCGTGAGGGATTTTTGCTAAATGTATCAACCATTTTGAGGGTCTTCAGCAACATTATTTATAGTTGGGTCGAAATACCCAGCAACTGGAGGAGTTAGGGGAAATTGGACTGAAATTCTGAGGTCAACATTTGGCCAATTCCTTCATGGGTTTTTGTGGGTTATTGGAGGAGAGCTTGGGGTTAATTTCCTGGAATTTTCTAAGCACCAAAGGAGGACCTAGCAGCCATTTCTTACATCCAACAGTGTATTTTACGAGGGATATCAGTGCAGAGCCATAAAGGGATCAACCAATATTAATTGGGGTCTTGCTTCCATCACTTGGGCTTTGCTAGCTTGCCTTGAGCAAGCCCAGGTGCACACTTTCCAAAGTCCAAATTGTAACCCAATGATTTTATAATAAAATGGGTCATAGCAGTTCAATTTTTAGCTTAATTCATGGTGTATGATCTGTGTGTAGTTTTTATATTTGTTTTTTCTATGTATGATTGATTATCATCATATATTTCCCTTAGAAATATTACAAAATGCATCATATTAAAACATATTCCTATTTGAGCTAGTGCAAAATATAACATTTGGCACAAGATTTTTAGTGAGGGCTCTAATGAAATTATGTGAGTAGGGAAAATGGAATGGTTAAGATGCAATGACCACATAGGGAACACATGGATTTCAATTGTACACATTGTTATATTCCATATACCATTAAAAATAAATGTGTGATAATGTGTTTAAGCTTGATTTGTCACCTTACCTAATTCTTCTTTGGTTCCTCTTAATTGAGGAATTAATTTCACAACCTAAACCTCTCCTTCAAATTGATCTCAAGTTTAGCATTATAGTTAAAGAATTAGATCATTGACAATATCACCAAGCAAACTAAGAACAACAATATTACACACTTAAAAATTATGGAAAATTATGAATATAGTACAACTTATTTTTTAAGCCAATTTCTTCATATTTGGTCAATATACCCCATGACAATATGAGGCAAATTCATAGGAACCTTTACATGCAATGGGGACCATGATGGGGGTGTCTAGCCTATGCTCCAACATAGACGACAGATTTTTTATTGTTCTTTGATCATT
Source organism: Pinus albicaulis (assembly GCA_034641835.2). Lineage (NCBI taxonomy): Eukaryota > Viridiplantae > Streptophyta > Pinopsida > Pinales > Pinaceae > Pinus > Pinus albicaulis. The sequence continues at coordinate 587,790,127 of CM076574.1, forward strand.
TTAGGATAATGATTGTACTATTGGTAGGAAAGTTCATATAATTGAGTGGTTACATGGAGAATCCATATTAAGGATTAAAAATGATAGGTAGGTTAGGCATTTTGTGGATTTATATGCTCTTAGGGTTAGAGGTGTTGTAGTGGTTAGTTATTAATGGATTATGAGTTATGGTGAGGTTAGTGGAGTTGTTATTATTGTCGATGGTTAAGGACACTTAAAGTCTTTGTAGGGATATAATAGTTAGGAGTTAAGGTCAGTTAGGGGCTAGTGGGGTACTTATAATGCTATATAAACTCATCCTTTTTGGTGAGTTCATTTTTTTTTCCCCGATTGTGACAAAGTTCTACTATGATTTTCTCATTGTTTTTTGAAATTATAATAATGAGGCCTTTTAAAATTTGCGAAAACCCTAACAACAATGTCCATGGTCAAATTTCTTATCAATCAAGTAGATCTTTCGACCATATTCCTAATATATTTGAAGAAGAATTTCAATTGCAAAATGGTGGAGTGTGGTCACTTATTAATACAAATTTAAAAACAAACAAACAAACAAATAAATATCACAGTATATGTATATTATAACAACATATGACAACATCCATGGCTTGTGTATCCTTGCAAAAAGTAGTTCCCAAGTCCAAGTAGAGTGTTATGGATGAGACCCATGTCATAACAATGATCACATGTCCCCATGGTAGAGACCATCAAAGGAGGGATGAAGGCTTGAAAAGGAGATAGATTTATAGTTTGTAGCTCATCTACCTATGAGGAGGATCACATCCAAGGGTTTAAGGAGATAAATGAACTGAGCCATTTTTATTTGAAAGTGATAGAGGAGACAAAAAAGAGGTTATAGATACCAATATGATATTTGTGGCACCTAAAATGGCAAGTCAATCCCATTGACATATTTATTTTATGGTATTTTTTTCGTAAAATAAATTTTATGGTTAAATTGATGTTGTGGTAAAACATATGATGAAGAGTATTATTTCATTCCTCTCAACAAATCAATTACTATGTTTATTGTTCTTCACATTTTTATTTATTTATTGACTCTTGAACAAGGTAAGTAGATTCATAATTATGACAAGTTTATGGCATAAATCCCAACTTAATCATGATGTCTAATGGTGTGCTTATGTTTTTTTATTTATTGGCTATTGATCAAGGTAAAAGGACCCATGATTATGCAATTTGAAGGCATAAAAACCCCTCAATCACCATGTTTTATTGTTTTACATTTGCGCGTCAATTTCTTTGGTTATATAATAAGGAAAGTATACCATGATTATGGAATAAGGATAGCCACCCTAATGAAGCTACACTAGCTAATTTTGATGATATGAATGTTTTTCCCTTAAGTTCTTTTCTAGAATATGGCATCCCTCAATTCTGAATATTTTTTCTAAATGGAGGGAAATTAGATTACAATAATCTTCCCCAAATTTGCTAGTTTTCCATCTCTTACATCTGAAAACCTATTTTATTTTTTATTATTTTAACATAATTTATTATAAATTACATTAAAAAATGGTTATCAATGTACTAAATGGATTGATAAAACAAAATTTATGAAGGATGAATCCGAGTTGTAGAAGTTTCCTCCTCCCATAAAAGACATGAGAGGAGGGAGTCAAGCGAGTTTTCTACAATAGTTCATTTCTATTGTTTCATGAGCACAAGAATAAATTCTTAAAAATTTCTTGCATAGTAAAATTATGAAAAAAAACATAATTACTACCTTTAAGGAGTTCTCTACCCCTTAAATAGAATATTGTCTAGAGTTAACTGGTGACCCAAGAAAATATTTGATTTTTCCTATTTTTTTGGTTGCTCTCATCTTGTTTTACATCACCTTGTTAGTGGAGGACATGGATGAGAACCTTTCTTTAGGATTTGAGCAAAATATGGAAACTTTAAAATGTTATGGGAAAATGCATAAGTTGCATTGAGCGTTTAGTTGGGGGGATTGGGGGGGGGGGTGTCAAGATCCATTAAATCTTCCTCTTCCATATTAGCATATTCCTAAACCTCATATGTTTTCTTTGAATATTCTATTGTTTCATCTTCTTCCTTCTTTTCTTTTTATAAAGTACCTAGATCCAAACTGGGTCATGTCACAATAAAATTTCATCTCAACAACTATGGTGTACCTAAATCATAAGTTACATCAAGAAGTAACATTATTGAACTAATTTTCAATTTATGATATTTTTTACTTTGATACAATTTACATGATTCAAGAAGCATGCAATAAAAGAGAAACTTAGGTAATCCTTAAAAAAATGTATGCATTAACAAAAAACACATCCATCACTAAGTGCATAGAAATAATAAACACCATAACATTAAATTGTAAATAAGCATAGAGTAAACAAAGCATGAATATGATTAACAATGAATATTTATATTTATGGAAATATTACATTTACTAGATGAAGATGTTGGATGTTCCACCTGACCATAGAATTTTTTGCTCCAAATATCTTAGTAGGAGATCACCATCAAGTTTAGGCCATGAATCCATAAGGAAGAGAACCTAGGTTGATTTTAATCCCTCATAAATAGTAAATTCTCTCATGCTTCCATAATTTACACAATCACAAAATATTCCATGCTGTCACAATTTACTCAAATATTCAAAGTGTGAAAATCTCAACTTCCATCTCTCTTTCCCCTTCAAAATTCACAACCCAAGGAAGGAGTTCCCTTTTCTACAATGTGGTCACTCAGGATATTCCATTTCCCTCAAAGGGTATCGTTCTACTAATCATGGAATATCAATCTTGGAGGCTCCAGAGATTCTTGAACATGGACGATTTCAACAATGCTAATGCATTAATGCACTCAAGCATCCTCATATGTTAGACAATAACCCATATTAACACATAACAAAATAAAAATGTCTATCTCCTATAGAAATCCTCTATTTAATAAGCAAGAGAAAGAATTATTTAGGAATCCTCTAACCATTCCAAAAACTTGGTTAATATATTAATTCTCATAATGTTCCATGTGGAATCCCAAGCAAGAAGTTCATTTAACTTCTTTTCTAAACTAAATAAAATATAAGATTAAAAAAATATAATATTTTTTTCTCTTGCCTCTCTAGCCACCACTCTCCCCCATTCCCCCCACCCCCACCCCCAAACTTCATGGAATCATAGTTCCTTTATAACTCTTCTCCTTGTCCATCTATAGTTGGTCATGCATTTTTATTAGTAATATTCACAAAGTATTATATTTCTAGAACCTTTAATCATCTATCATGTATTGAACATACATTATGTACTTAGGGATTAAAACTAGGGTATTTCACTTCCCCACTCCCCCCCATTTTGGCATTGTTCTTAGTGCACATCACGATTTAGGTCTACATATACAAAATTTATCAAAAATTCAAAAATAAATGCGAGTATGCCTCATGTTTTGCATCTTCTACTTCTCATGTCACCTCTTCAATGTTATAGCTAGTCCATTGGACCTTTACACACATTAAGGATTTTCTATGAATAACCATGACCTTGCTATATAGTATACACATTGGATGTATCTTGCAGTATCCTTATGGCTCCACCTAAATTAAAATATAATCAATAACATATTTAATGGTCATGCATATTATTTTTCAACAAAGACACTAATCATGGAAGAACGAAATGTAAACATGTCTACAATTGGTCATATCTTGTCCAATATTTCTAAAGGACCACAAAATCTAGTTTCCATCTTAGTACAACTGTCCAACTTCAAGGAAATTTTCTTTCTCTTATATGTCTTTCTAGTATATGCATACACTTTCTATTTTTCTTTTGTAGCCTTTAAATTATGCTTAATTTTAACCATCTCTTCTTCCATCTCCTTAAGCAGTTTTGGCCCAAGTACTACTTTGTCTCTTCGATTGTCCCAACTCATAGGAGTTTTGCATTTCTACCATATAGAGTTTTAAATGGTCTCATCTTTAACGATGCTTGATACCCATAATTGTAGGGAAAATCAACCAAATACAAGTAAGCTTCTCACTTGGATGGCTTATCCATCACATACATTGTTAACATGTACTCAACCACTTGGTTGAATCTCTTTATTTTTTAATCTATCCATAGATGATATGTTGTGCTAAAATTCATATTTGTACCAAATCCCTTAAAACTCTCTCCAAAAGTTTGAATTAAACATTGGATCTTTTTCTAAAATAAACATTAGGTATTCCATGAAACGTAGCAATTTCCTCATTGTATATTTTTGAAATATTAATTGTATTTTGACTTTTCACTAGAATAAAATGGGCATCCTTTGTCAATTTATCCACTTAATGAATCATGTTGTTTTTCTATTCTAGAAAAATTATTAATAAAATAAATGGTTATCACTTTCCATTTCCACTTTGAAATGAGAGAAAATTATAACAAGCCCCTTGGATTTCTATACTTAACCTTCATTATTTGACATCCCATACACTAAGCAATATAATAAATGACATCATTTTTCATATCTAGAAAAAGATATTGGCTTCTTATTCTTGTAATCATATTTTGGTAACAAGATGTCCTGCACATGGAACATTATGCATTTCCTTTAACACTAGCTTCCTCAATTCTTCAAAATTAGGAACATACACTCTATTCCTCTACACAAGTGTTCCATCTTCCACATTCGTTTAGTTGATACTATTTAAAATTTTATTGTGAATCTTCCTATTTTAATTCCTTATTTATTTTTAGATAATATTATTATGTAGCAACAAAATCTTAAAAAAAAAATCACTTTAAATATGATGTATGCATGTTGATGGCGATAACATGCATGACATGTTCCCTTCTACTTATCACATCTACAGATTTATTATTCTCCCCTTTGATATGTTTGATTTCAAATTCATATTTATTTAAAAAACCAATCTTGTTTTTCTAGCATTTATAATTTGTTGTTCAAACAAATATTTCATACCATTGTGGTCTATCCTCAATTAAAATTTCTTCTAAAGTACTATGACAACACACTCACTCGAAATAATGTGTGGCATAATTTATCTCGTGTTCTTTAATATTTTTGGATGCATAGCTAATGATACACCCATTTTGAGTAATAAATCTACCAAGTCCTTATTTACGTATATATGTGCATACCACAAGATCTTCATATGGGTCAACAATTTTTAAAATAAATTCACTAGTAAGCAACCCCTTCAATAGTTGAAATCTTTCTTCAAAATCAATTGTCCATGCAAACTTAGTTCCCTTATTTTGTAAATAAGTGATAGTATGATCAATCCCTTATAACCCTCAATACATTTTTTGTAATAACTTGCAAGTCCCATGAAAGATTAATTTCTAAAAAAAAATTACAGTTTTGGCCATCCTCTAATGGCTTCAATCCTATCTAGATCCACTATTATTCCTTTCTTTGAAATGATGTGTCCTAAATAGTGAATCTTCTCTTGGTAAAAAAAAAATTTTTTTATCTTGGCTTCTTGTTGACACACCCTCTTCACTTGTAATATCAATCTCAAGTGTTGTTCATGTTGTTCCTTTAACTTAGAATGGATAATAATTTCATCGAACAACACAATGAAAAAATTATCCAAATATTTTATGAATTTGTCATTCATTAAGCACATAAAGACAATTGATGCATTGGTTAATCTAAAAGGAAACGTTACAAATTCATAATGGCCATACATGGTTCTCAAAGTTGTCCTAATAACTTCTTTCTTAGTTATCATCTAATGATATCCTAATCTTAGGTATATTTTTGAACCATCTTTGCTCCTCTACGATGATCAAAGAGGTCATCAATTCTAGGTATAGGGTATTTATTCGTCATTATGATATTATTTAGTTGTCTAAAATAAATACACAACCTCAATGTTCCATCCTTTTTCACAAAAAATAATTGTTTCTCTTCATGGTAAGATACTTGGGCATATGTGTCTTTTCTTCAATAACTATTATAGTTATATTTGTACTACTTTTAATAGTAGGGTTTTATACATAATATTGTATTGGAGATAAATCCAAAGTTATCATTTTTTATATTCGATGTTTTGAGTCAAAAACAAGGCTCATCATCAAGAAAATCTATCAAGAGAAGGTTAGGTTGGAAGGTAAAATAAATAAAAATAAAAACAAGGAGGAGAGACCGGAATAGATCAGAAAAAGGGAAATATAAACAAAAACAAAAAAATCCAAGGAGAATAAGTGGGACAATCCAACAAAGAAGAAAGAATCCTAAAAACTAAAATCCTACAAGAAATATAGGGAACAAAGAGACCTAAAACAAAAGGAGGAGGAAAGAGAGAAGGAAAAAATACCAAAAAAAAGAAAGATGTTAAGAAAAATAAAAAGAGATAAAGTTAATAAACAAATAAAAAAAAGAATGGAGAAAATATAATAAAATTAAAAATTAAAATAAATAACAAATTTAGATTAAAAAAGGCACAAAAATATGAAAAATAGTTAACCAAATAAATGATTAAATAATGAGACACTAAAAAGGAAGCTAAGAAAGCAAGAAGAAATAATAAGGACTTGAAGAGAATGAAGAATAGGTAAGGGAAAAAGAGACAAACCAAAGAGGAAAAAAGTGGGGGTGTGGGGAAGAACCCAAGAAAAGGAAGGGAAAAACAACATGAATAGAAGGGGAAGACAATAAAAGAGTAAAGAAAATAGGGAAGGGTTTGGGGGTTGGGGAGAGAGGACTTAAGAAGAGGGGAGGAGGAAAAATAGAAAAGGGAGCAAAAAAATGAGTAAAAAATGAGGAGGGAAATAAAAAGATATAAGAAAGATGGGATTAGTTTTGTGAGAGAAAAGAGTTGATAGAGGAGAGGTGGGATTAGTGTTGAAATGTGTAACTAGGTTCAATGTTCATAGTGATATATGTAATCATGATTTTATGTATTGGATGTTATGAGAAAAATAAAACTACTATTGTTATTCTTGAGGCATGGGTTTCATGCTCAAGGTTATTTTATTTATAGGTCAAGCACCCATTGAGACCTTCTAGGGATTTAATTTAAGTCAACAAACCATAAGAGTCATTGTCATGTATGGAATACTCTTTTGGGCATGTTACATATTGTAAATAAGAAATTATTTGAGTCAAAGACCCTCCAAGACCTTGTCATAGTGTTACAATCAAGTCGATCATCAAAAGAAGAAAGTCGGCCTATCTAGAAGGATGGTAGACACACTAGGGAACTCAAGGAGGCCTATATATAGTAGCATTCAACCTCATTCAAAAGGATCATCAATCCAACATCCGAGAGCAAGCAAGAAGTGTGAAAAAGAAAGAACACAGAGCCTCTTAGATAGAAAAGGGAAAACGAAGGAAGACTAAAATTTTGGGATTGTTCTTAGGCCATTTACACCTCACACGTGCGGAGATATTAGGGATACTTTATGTTGCATCGAAGATCAATAATTGCAGTCACTTCAGGAGGTCGAAACAAGGTGTCAAGGATTAGTTTTCCAAGCAGAATTATTAAGGAAGAAGGATCATCCTAAGAGAAGAAGAAAAAAACATGAAAATATACCCTAATTTGTCCACATGTGCGGAACCATAAATATTACAGGCATGTCGAGAGTTGCATATCTGTGAAAGGGGCCAAAAAATTGAAGAGAATCCAAAACTTGTATTGTTGTATCAAGTTTGACTAGCGTTGACTTTGTTAAATAAGAGTTGATCAAATGAGTGAGTTGACTTGATCTTGGAGGGGTCTTGGTTGAGGGTCATAGGTATTGGAATTCTTTAATTGAAATTATATAATAAGAGAATATTTCTTGTGGGTTTTCCTCTCAAGAGGAGAGGTTTTGGCCCTAGCTAATCACTTATATCTTGTGTCCTCTTGTCTCATTATTATTTATTTTTTGGTAGCGGTTTAATGATAAGAACACTAATTATAATCAAGTAAAAGAATAGGATAATCAAGATAAGTAATAAGACATCACAAGAAGTTATCAATAAGAGAAATAACCTAATCTAACTACCCTAGATTTCTCAACATGGTAATAAAGCTAAGGTGACAAGACAAGGAAAGTAAGCTTGTAGAAGAACCATGAAAAGGAGTATCAATAAATATCAAGGCATCAAAGAGGTCATCAAATGATCAAGAAGGTATAACCCACTTATCATATTAATGGAAGGAACTAAGGAATATCAAAGAAGACATCAAAACCCTAACTAATTCAAATAACGATTCCACACTTGAAGTGTTCTTGGGAAGCTCACACATTATACAATCATCATCACAAGGAGAAAAATACCTCAAGGACCCCACCTCCACTCAAAGAAAGAATCTCTACACATTGAAGCATCTTGAAGTCTCTACATCAAAGAAGAAGTGTTGTTATCATCATCAAAATAGTCAAGGTGATCTCCATCTCTTTGAAGGAAGGATCACATGATAAGCATATTTTGGTAACAAGACGTCCTGCACATGGAACTCTATCCATTTCCTTTAACACTAGCTTCATCAATTCTTCAGAATTAGGAACATACACTCTATTCATTTGCACAAGTATTGCATCTTCCATATTCGTTTAGTTGATACTATTTAAACTTTTATTGTGAATCTTCCTATTCTAATTCCTTATTTACTTTTAGATAATATTATTATGTAGCAACAAAATCTTTTAAAAAAATCCCTTTAAATATGATGTATGCATGTTGATGGCGATAACATGCATGACATGTTCCCTTCTACTTATCCCATCTACAAATTTATTATTCTCCACTTTGATATGTTTGATTTCAAATTCATATTCATTTAAAAACCCCATCTTGTTTTTCTAGCATTTATAATTTTTTGTTCAAACAAATATTTCATACCATTGTGGTCTATCCTCAATTTAAATTTCTTCTAAAGTACTATGACAACAAGCTCACTCGAAATAATGTGTGGCATAATTTATCTCGTGTTCTTTAATATTTTTGGATGCATAGCTAATGATGCACCCATTTTGAGTAATAAATATACCAAGTCCTTATTTACGTATCTATGTGCATATGCAAGATCTTCATATGGGTAAACAATTTTTAAACTAAATTCACTAGCAAGCAACCCCTTCGATAGCTGAAAGCTTTCTTCAAAATAAATTTTCCATGCAAACTTAGTTCCCTTATTTTGTAAATAAGTCATAGTATGATCAATCCCTTAAAACCCTCAATACTTTTATTGTAATAACTTGCAAGTCCCATGAAAGATGTAATTTCTAAAACATTTTTATAGTTTTAGCCATCCTCTAATGGCTTCAATCCTATCTAGATCCAATACTATTCCTTTCTTTGAAATGATGTGTATAAATAGTGAATCTTCTCTTGGTAAAAGAACAAATTTTTATCTTGGCTTCTTGTTGACACACCCTCTTCACTTGTAATATCAATCTCAAGTGTTTTTCATGTTGTTCCTTTAACTTAGAATGGATAAGAATGTCATCGAAGAAAACAATGAAAAAATTATCCAAATATTTTATGAATGTGTCATTCATTAAGCACATAAAGACAATTGATGCATTGGTTAATCTAAAAGGCAACATTACAAATTCATAATGGCCATATATGGTTCTCAAAGTTGTCTTAATAACTTCTTTCTTAGTTATCATCTAATGATATCCTAATCTTAGGTCTATTTTTGAACCATCTTTGCTCCTCTAAGATGATCAAAGAGATCATCAATTCTAGGTATAGGGTATTTATTCTTCATTATGATATTATTTAGTTGTCTAAAATCAATACACGACCTAAATGTTCCAACCTTTTTCACAAAAAATAATTGTTTCTCTTCATGGTAAGATACTTGGGCATATGTGTCTTTTCTTCAATAACTATTATAGTTATATTTGTACTACTTTTAATTGTAAGGTTTTTTACATAATATTGTATTGGAGATAAATCCAAAGTTATCATTTTTTATATTTGATGTTTCGAGTCACAAACAAGGTTCATCATCAAGAAAATCTATCAAGAGAAGGTTAGGTTGGAAGGTAAAATAAATAAAAATAAAAATAAGGAGGAGAGACCGGAATATGTCAGAAAAAGGGAAATATAAACAAAAACAAAAAAACAAAAAAATCCAAGGAGAATAAGAGGTAGAATCCAGCAAAGAAGAAAGAATCCTAAAAACTAAAATCCTACAAGAAATAGAGGGAACAAAGAGACCTAAAACAAAAGGAGGAGGAAAGGGAGAAGGAAAAAATACCAACAAAAAGAAAGAAAAGAAACATAAGAAAAATAAAAAGAGATAAGGTTAATAAACAAATAAAAATAATAATGGAGAAAATATAATAAAATAAAAAGAAAATAAAAAGACTAAAATTAAAAATTAAATTAAATAACAAATTTAGTTATAAAAAAGCACAAAAATATGAAAAGTAGTTAACCAATTAAATGATTAAATAATGAGACACTAAAAAGGAAGCTAAGAAAGCAAGAAGAAATAATAAGGACTTGAAGAGAATGAAGAATAGGTAAGGGAAAAAGAGACAAACCAAAGAGGAAAAAAGTGGGGGTGTGGGGAAGAACCCAAGAAAAGGAAGGGAAAGACAACATCAATAGAAGGGGAAGACAATAAAAGATTAAAGAAAATGGGGAAGGTTTTAGGGGTTGGGGAGAGGGGACTTAAGAAGAGGGGAGGAGGAAAAATAGAAAAGGGAGCAAAAAAATGAGTAAAAAATGAGGAGGGAAATAAAAAGAGATAAGAAAGGTGGAATTAGTTTTGTGAAAGCAAAGAGTTGATAGAGGAGAGGCGGGATTAATGTTGAAATGTGTAACTAGGTTCAATGTTCATAGTGATATATGTAATCATGATTTTATGTATTGGATGTTAAGAGAAAAATAAAATTACTATTGTTATTCTTGAGGCATGGGTTTCATGCTCAAGGTTATTTTATTTAAAGGTCAAGCACCCCTTGAGTGCTTCTAGGGATTTCATTTGAGTCAACAAGCCATAAGAGTCATTGTCATGTATGGAATACCCTTTTGGGCATGTTACATATTTTAAATAAAAAATTAGTTGAGTCAAAGACCCTCCAATACCTTGTCATAGTGCTACAATCAAGTCGATCTTCAAAAGAAGCAAGTCTGACTATCTAGAAGGATGAGTCAGCCCATTAGGGAACTCAAGGAGGCCTATATATAGTAGCATTCAACCTCATTCAAAAGGATCATCAATCCAACATCCAAGAGCAAGAAAGAAGTGTGAAAAGGAAAGAACACAGAGCCTCTTAGATAGCGAAAGGGAAAACGAAGGAAGACTAAAATTTTGAGATTTTTTTTAGGCCATTTACACCTCACACATGCGGAGATATTAGGGATACTTTATGTTGCATCGAAGATCAATAATTGTAGTCACTTCAGGAGGTAGAAACAAGGTGTCAAGGATTAGTTTTCCAAGAAGAATTGTCAAGGAAGAAGGATCATCCCAAGAGAAGAAGAAAAAAACTTGCAAATATACCCTAATTTTTCCACATGTGTGGAACCATAAATATTACAAGCATGCCGAGAGTTGCATATCTGTGAAAGGGGCCAAAAAATTGAGGAGAACCCAAAATTTGTATTGTTGTATCAAGTTTGACCAGCATTGACTTTGTTAAATAAGAGTTGATCAAATGAGTGATTTGACTTGATATTGGAGGGGTCTTGGTCGAGGGTCATATGTATTGGAATTATTTAATTGAAGTTATATAAGAAGAGAATATTTCTTGTGGGTTTTCCTCTCAAGAGGAGAGGTTTTGGCCCTAGCTAATTGCTTATATATTGTGTCCTCTTGTCTCATTATTATTTATTTTTTGGTAGCGGTTTAATGATAAGAACACTAATTATAATCAAGTAAAAGAATAGGATAATCAAGATAAGTAATAAGACATCACAAGAAGTTATCAGTAAGAGAAATCACCTAATCTAACCAACCTAGATTTCTCAACATGGTATCAGAGCTAAGGTGACAAGATGAGGAAAGTAAGCTTGTAGAAGAACCATCAAAAGGAGTATCAAGAAATATCAAGGCATAAAAGAGGTCATCAAATCATCAAGAAGGTCTAACTAACTTATCATATTAAAGGAAGGAACTAAGGAATATCAAAGAAGACATCAAAACCCTACCTAATTCAAATAATGATTCCACTCTTGAAGTGTTCTTGGGAAGCTCACACATTATACAATCATCATCACAAGGAGAAAAATACCTCAAGGACCACACCTCCACTCAAAGAAAGAAGCTCTACACATTGAAGCACCTTGAAGTCTCTACATCAAAGAAGAAGCATTTTTATCATCATCAAAATAATCAGGGTGATCTCCATCTCTTTGAAGGAAGGATCACATGATAAGCATATTCTGGTAACAAGACGTCCTGCACATGGAACATTATACATTTCCTTTAACACTAGCTTCATCAATTCTTCAAAATTAGGAACATACACTCTATTCATCTGCACAAGTATTCCAACTTCCATATTCGTTTAGTTGATACTATTTAAACTTTTATTGTGAATCTTCCTATTGTAATTCCTTATTTACTCTTAGATAATATTATTATGTAGCAACAAAATCTTTAAAAAAAATCCCTTTAAATATGATGTATGCATGTTGATGGCGATAACATGCATGACATGTTCCCTTCTACTTATCACATCTACAAATTTATTATTCTCCACTTTGATATGTTTTATTTCAAATTCATATTCATTTAAAAACCCCATCTTGTTTTTCTAGCATTTATAATTTTTTGTTCAAACAAATATTTCATACCATTGTGGTCTATCCTCAATTAAAATTTCTTCTAAAGTACTATGGCAACAAACTCACTCGAAATAATGTGTGGAATAATTTATCTCATGTTCTTTAATATTTTTGGATGCATAGCTAATGATACACCCATTTTGAGTAATAAATATACCAGGTCCTTATTTACATATATATGTGCATACCACAAGATATTCATATGAGTCAACAATTTTAAAATAAATTCACTAGTAAGTAACCCCTTCAATAGCTGAAAGCTTTCTTCAAAATCAATTTTCAATGCAAACTTAGCTCCCTTATTTTGTAAATAAGTTATAGTATGATCAATCCCTTATAAACCTGAATAATTTTTTTGTAATAACTTGCAAGTCCCATGAAAGATGTAATTTATAAAACATTTTTATAGTTTTGGCCATCCTCTAATGGCTTCAATCCTATCTAAATCCACTATTATTCCTTTCTTTGAAATGATGTGTCCTAAATAGTGAATCTTCTCTTGGTAAAAGAACATTTTTTTATCTTGGCTTCTTGTTGACACACCCTCTTCACTTGTAATATCAATCTCAAGTGTTGTTCACGTTGTTCCTTTAACTTAGAATGGATAAGAATGTCATCGAAGAACACAATGAAAAAATTATCCAAATATTTTATGAATGTGTCATTCATTAAGCACATAAAGGCAATTGATGCATTGGTTAATCTAAAAGGCAACACTACATATTCGTAATGGCCATACATGGTTCTCAAAGTTGTCTTCATAACTTCTTTCTTAGTTATCATATAATGATATCCTAATCTTAGGTCTATTTTTGAACCACCTTTGCTCCTCTAAGATGATCAAAGAGATCATCAATTCTAGGTATAGGGTATTTATTCTTCATTATGATATTACTTGGTTGTCTAAAATCAATACACGACCTCAATGTTCCATCCTTTTTCACAAAAAATAATTGTTTCTCTTCATGGTAAGATACTTGGGCATATGTGTCTTTTCTTCAAAAACTATTATAGTTATATTTGTACTACTTTTAATTGTAGGGTTTTTTACATAATATTGTATTGGAGATAAATCCAAAGTTATCATTTTTTATATTCGATGTTTCGAGTCATAAACAAGACTCATCATCAAGAAAATATATCAAGAGAAGGTTAGGTTGGAAGGTAAAATAAATAAAAATAAAAACAAGGAGGAGAGACTAGAATAGGTTGGAAAAAGGGAAATATAAACAAAAACAAAAAATAATTCCAAGGAGAATAAGAGGGAGAATCCAACAAAGAAGAAAGAATCCTAAAAACTAAAATCCTACAAGAAATAGAGGGAACAAAGAGACCTAAAACAAAAGGAAGAGGAAAGAGAGAAGGAAAAAATACCAAAAAAAGTAAGAAAAGAAACATAAGAAAAATAAAAAGAGAAAAAGTTAATAAACAAATAAAAAAAGAATGGAGAAAATATAATAAAATTAAAAGACTAAAATTAAAAATTAAAATAAATAACAAATTTAGTTATAAAAAAGAACAAAAATATGAAAAATAGTTAACCAATTAAATGATTAAAGAATGAGACACTAAAAAGGAAGCTAAGAAAGCAAGAAGAAATAATAAGGACTTGAAGAGAATGAAGAATAGGTAAGAGAAAAAGAGAAAAACCAAAGAGGAAAAAAGTGGGGGTGTGGGGAAGAACCCAAGAAAAGGAAGGGAAAGAAAACATGAATAGAAGGGGAAGACAATAAAAGAGTGAACTAGGGAAGGGTATGGGGGTTGGGGAGAGAGGACCTAAGAAGAGGGGAGGAGGAAAAATAGAAAAGGGAGCAAAAAAATGAGTAAAAAACGAGGAGGGAAATAAAAAGAGATAAGAAACGTAGGATTAGTTTTGTGAGAGCAAAGAGTTGATAGAGGAGAGGTGAGATTAGTGTTGAAATGTGTAACTAGGTTCAATGTTCATAGTGATATATGTAATCATGATTTTATGTATTGGATGTTAAGAGAAAAATAAAATTACTATTGTTATTCTTGAGGCATGGGTTTCATGCTCAAGGTTATTTTATTTATAGGTCAAGGACCCATTGAGTGCCTCTAGGGATTTCATTTGAGTCAACAAGCCATAAGAGTCATTTTCATGTATGGAATACCCTTTTGGGAATGTTACATATTTTAAATAAAATTTTATTTGAGTCAAAGACCATCCAAGACCTTGTCATAGTGCTACAATCAAGTCGATCTTCAAAAGAAGCATGTCGGCCTATCTAGAAGGACGAGCCAGCCCATTAGGGAACTCAAGGAGGCCTATATATAGTAGTTTCAACCTCATTCAAAAGGATCATCAATCCAACATCCAAGAGCAAGCAAGAAGTGTGAAAAAGAAAGAACACAGAGCCTCTTAGATAGCGAAGGGAAAACGAAGGAACACTAAAAGTTTGGGATTTTTTTTAGGCCATTTACACCTCACACGTGCGGAGATATTAGGGATACTTTATGTTGCATCGAAGATCAATAATTGCAGTCACTTCAAGAGGTCAAAACAAGGTGTCAAGGATTAGTTTTCCAAGCAGAATTGTCAAGGAAGAAGGATCATCCCAAGCGAAGAAGAAAAAAAATTGCAAATATACCCTAATTTGTCCACATGTGTGGAACCATAAATATTACAGGCATGTCGAGAGTTTCATATCTATGAAAGGGGCCAAAAAATTGAAGAGAATCCAAAATTTGTATTGTTGTATCAAGTTTGACCAGCGTTGACTTTGTTAAATAAGAGT
This sequence comes from Pinus albicaulis, assembly GCA_034641835.2. NCBI lineage: Eukaryota > Viridiplantae > Streptophyta > Pinopsida > Pinales > Pinaceae > Pinus > Pinus albicaulis. The sequence goes on from CM076574.1 coordinate 587,805,627, forward strand.
TGATCAAATGAGTGAGTTTATTTGATCTTGGAGGGGTCTTCGTCGAGGGTCATAGGTATTGGAATTCTTTAATTGAACTTGTATAAGAAGAGAATATTTCTTGTGGTTTTTCCTCTCAAGAGGAGAGGTTTTGGCCCTAGCTAATCGCTTATATCTTGTGTCCTCTTGTCTCATTATTATTTAATTTTTGGTAGAGGTTTAATGATAAGAACACTAATTATAATCAAGTAAAAGAATAGGATAATCAAGATAAGTAATACGGCATCACAAGAATTTATCAATAAGAGAAATCACCTAATCTAACTACCCTATATTTCTCAACATGGTATCAGAGCTAAGGTGACAAGACAAGGAAAGTAAGCTTGTAGAAGAACCATCAAAAGGAGTATCAAGAAATATAAAGGCATCAAAGAGGTCATCAAATCATCAAGAAGGTGTAACACACTTATCATATTAAAGGAAGGAACTAAGGAATATCAAAGAAGACATCAAAGCCCTAGCTAATTCAAATAACGATTCCACTCTTGAAGTGTTCTTGGGAAGCTCACACATTATACAATCATCATCACAAGGAGAAAAATACCTCAAGGACCCCACCTCCACTCAAAGAGAGAAGCTCTACACATTGAAGCATCTTGAAGTCTCTACATCAAAGAAGAAGCGTTGTTATCATCATCAAAATAGTCAAGGTGATCTCCATCTCTTTGAAGGAAGGATCACATGATAAGCATATTCTGGTAACAAGACGACCTGCACATGGAACATTATGCATTTCCTTTAACACTAGCTTCATCAATTCTTCAGAATTAGGAACATACACTCTATTCATCTGCACAAGTATTCCATCTTCCATATTCGTTTAGTTGATACTATTTAAACTTTTATTGTGAATCTTCCTATTGTAATTCCTTATTTACTTTTAGATAATATTATTATGTAGCAACAAAATCTATAAAAAAAATCCCTTTAAATATGATGTATGCAGGTTGATGGTGATAACATGCATGACATGTTCCCTTCCACTTATCACATCTACAAATTTATTATTCTCCACTTTGATATGTTTGATTTCAAATTCATAATCATTTAAAAGCCCCATCTTGTTTTTCTAGCATTTATAATTTTTTGTTCAAGCAAATATTTCATACCATTGTGGTCTATCCTCAATTAAAATTTCTTCTAAAGTACTATGACAACAAGCTCACTCAAAATAATGTGTGGCATAATTTATCTCATGTTCTTTAATATTTTTGGATGCATAGCTAATGATACACCCATTTTGAGTAATAAATATACCAAGTCATTATTTACGTATATATGTGCATACCACAAGATCTTCATATGGGTCAACATTTTTTAAAATAAATTCACTAGTAAGCAACCCCTTCAATAGCTAAAAGCTTTCTTCAAAATCAATTGTCCATGCAAACTTAGTCCCTTATTTTTTAAATAAGTGATAGTATGATCAATCCCTTATAACCCTTAATACATTTTTTCTAATAACTTGCAAGTCCCATGAAAGATGTAATTTATAAAACAGTTTTATAGTTTTGGCCATCCTCTAATGGCTTCAATCCTATCTAGATCCAATACTATTCCTTTCTTTGAAATGATGTGTCCTAAATAGTGAATCTTCTCTTGGTAAAAGAACATTTTTTTATCTTGGCTTCTTGTTGACATGCCCTCTTCTCTTGTAATATCAATCTCGAGTGTTTTTCATGTTGTTCCTTTAACTTAGAATGGATAAGAATGTCATCGAAGAACACAATGAAAAAATTATCCAAATATTTTATGAATGTGTCATTCATTAAGCACATAATGACAATTGATGCATTGGTTAATCTAAAAGGCAATACTACAAATTCGTAATGGCCATACATGGTTGTCAAAGTTATCTTAATAACTTCTTTCTTAGTTATAATCTAATGATATGCTAATCTTAGGTCTATTTTTGAACCATCTTTGCTCCTCTAACATGATCAAAGAGATCATCAATTCTAGGTATAGGGTATTTATTCTTCATTATGATATTATTTAGTTGTCTAAAATCAATACACGACCTCAATGTTGCATCCTTTTTCACCAAAAATAATTGTTTCTCTTCATGGTAAGATACTTGGGCATATGTGTCTTTTCTTCAATAACTATTATAGTTATATTTGTACTCCTTTTAATTGTAGGGTTTTTTACATAATATTGTACTGGAGATAAATCCAAAGTTATCATTTTTTATATTCGATGTTTCGAGCCACAAACAAGACTAATCATCAAGAAAATCTATCAAGAGAAGGTTAGGTTGGACGGTAAAATAAAGAAAAATAAAAACAAGGAGGAGAGACTGGAATAGGTCAGAAAAAGGGAAATATAAACAAAAACAAAAAATAATTCCAAGGAGAATAAGAGCGAGAATCCAACAAAGAAGAAAGAATCCTAAAAACTAAAATCCTACAATAAATAGAGGGAACAAAGAGACCTAAAACAAAAGGAGGAGGAAAGAGAGAAGGAAAAAATACCAAAAAAAAGAAAGGAAAGAAACATACGAAAAATAAAAAGAGATAAAGTTAATAAACAAATAAAAAAAAGAAAGGAGAAAATATAATAAAATTAAAAGACTAAAATTAAAAATTAAAATAAATAACAAATTTAGTTATTAAAAAACACAAAAATATGAAAAATAGTTAACCAATTAAATGATTAAAGAATGAGACACTAAAAAGGAAGCTAAGAAAGCAAGAAGAAATAATAAGGACTTGAAGAGAATGAAGAATAGGTAAGGGAAAAAGAGACAAACCAAGGAGGAAAAAAGTGGGGGTGTGGGGAAGAACCCAAGAAAAGGAAGGGAAATAAAACATGAATAGAAGGGGAAGACAATAAAATAGTAAAGAAAATAGGGAAGGGTTTGGGGGTTGGGGAGAGGGCACTTAAGAAGAGGGGAGGAGGAAAAATAGAAAAGGGAGCAAAAAAATGAGTAAAAAATGAGGGAAATTAAAAGAGATAAGAAAGGTGGGATTAGTATTGTGAGAGCAAAGAGTTGATAGAGGAGAGGTGGGATTAGTGTTGAAATGTGTAACTAGGTTCAATGTTCATAGTGATATATGTAATCATGATTTTATGTATTAGATGTTAAGAGAAAAATAAAATTACTATTGTTATTCTTGAGGCATGGGTTTCATCCTCAAGGTTATTTTATTTATAGGTCAAGCACCCATTGAGTGCTTCTAGGGATTTCATTTGAGTCAACAAGCCATAAGACTCATTGTCATGTATGGAATACCATTTTAGGCATGTTACATATTGTAAATAAAAATTTATTTGAGTCAAAGACCCTCCAAGACCTTGTCATAGTGCTATAATCAAGTCGATCTTCAAAAGAAGCAAGCCGGCATATCTAGAAGGACGAGTTGGCCCATTAGGGAACTCAAGGAGACCTATATATAGTATCATTCAACCTCATTCAAAAGGATCATCAATCCAACATCCAAGAGCAAGCAAGAAGTGTGAAAAATAAAGAACACAAAGCCTCTAATATAGCGAAGGGAAAACGAAGGAAGACTAAAATTTTGGGACTGTTTTTAGGCCATTTACACCTCACACGTGGGAAGATATTAGGGATACTTTATTTTGCATCGAAGATCAATAATTGCAGTCACTTCAGGAGGTCCAAACAAGGTGTCAAGTATTAGTTTTCCACGCAGAACTGTCAAGGAAGAAGGATCATCCCAAGCGAAGAAGAATAAAACTTGCAAATATACCATAATTTTTCCACATGTGTGGAACCATAAATATTACAGGCATGCCGAGAGTTGCATATCCATGAAAGGGGCCAAAAAATCGAAGAGAATCCAAAATTTATATTGTTGTATCAAGCTTGACCAGCATTGACTTTATTAAATAAGACTTGATCAAAGGAGTAAGTTGACTTGATCTTGGAGGGGTCTTGGTTGAGGGTCATAGGTATTGGAATTCTTTAATTGAAGTTATATAAGAAGAGAATATTTCTTGTGGGTTTTCCTCTCAAGGGGAGAGGTTTTGGCCCTTTCTAATCGCTTATATCTTGTGTCCTGTTGTCTCATTATTACTTGTTTTTGGTAGCGGTTTAATGATAAGAAAACTAATTATAATCAATTAAAAGAATAGGATAATCAAGAAAAGTAATAAGACATCACAAGAAGTTATCAGTAAGAGAAATCACCTAATCTAACTACCCTAGGTTTTTCAACATGGTATTAGAGCTAAGGTGACAAGACAAGGAAAGTAAGCTTGTAGAAGAACCATCAAAAGGAGTATCAAGAAATATCAAGGCATCAAAGAGGTCATCAAATCATCAAGAAGGTTTAACCCACTTATCATATTAAAGGAAGGAACTAAGGAATATCAAAGAAGACATCAAAACCCTAGCTAATTCAAATAGCGATTCCACACTTGAAGTGTTCTTGGGAAGCTCACACATTATACAATCATCATCACAAGGAGAAAAATACCTCAAGGACCCCACCTCCACTCAAAGAAAGAAGCTCTACACATTGAAGCATCTTGAAGTCTCTACATCAAAGAAGAAGCATTGTTATCATCATCAAAATAATCAAGGTGATATCCATCTCTTTGAAGGAAGGATCACATGATAAACATATTTTGGTAACAAGACATCCTGCACATGGAACATTATGCATTTCCTTTAACACTAGCTTCATCAATTCTTCAGAATTAGGAACATACACTCTATTCATCTGCACAAGTATTCCATCTACCATATTCGTTTAGTTGATACTATTTAAAATTTTATTGTGAATCTTCCTATTCTAATTCATTATTTATTTTTACATAATATTATTATGTAGCAACAAAATCTTTAAAAAAAATCCCTTTAAATATGATGTATGCATGTTGATGGCAATAACATGCATGACATGTTCCCTTCTACTTATCACATCTACAAATTTATTATTCTCCACTTTGATATGTTTGATTTCAAATTCATATTCATTTAAAAACCCCATCTTGTTTTTCTAGCATTTATAATTTGTTTTTCAAACAAATATTTCATACCATTGTGGTCTATCCTCAATTAAAATTTCTTCTAAAGTACTATGACAACAAGCTCATTCGAAATAATGTGTGGCATAATTTATCTCGTGTTCTTTAATATTTTTGGATGCATAGCTAATGATACACCCATTTTGAGTAATAAATATACCACGTCCTTATTTACGTATATATGTGCATACCACAAGATCTTCATATGGGTCAACAATTTTTAAAATAAATTCACTAGTAAGCAACCCCTTCAATAGCTGAAAGCTTTCTTCAAAATCAATTGTGCATTCAAACTTAGTTCCCTTATTATGTAAATAAGTGATAGTATGATCAATCCCTTATAACCCTCAATACATTTTTTGTAATAACTTGCAAATCCCATGAAAGATGTAATTTCTAAAACATTTTTATAGTTTTGGCCATCCTATAATGGCTTCAATCCTATCTAGATATGGGTCAACAATTTTTAAAATAAATTCACTAGTAAGAAACCCCTTCAATAGCTGAAATCTTTCTTCAAAATCAACTGTGAATTCAAACTTAGTTCCCTTATTATGTAAATAAGTTATAGTGTGATCAATCCCTTATAACCCTCAACACATTTTTTGTAATAACTTGCAAGTCCCATGAAAGATGTAATTTCTAAAACATTTTTATAGTTTTGGCCATCCTATAATGGCTTCAATCCTATCTAGATCCACTACTATTCCTTTCTTTGAAATGATGTGTCCTAAATACTGAATCTTCTCTTGGTAAAAGAACACTTTTTTATCTTGGCTTCTTGTTGACACACCCTCTTCACTTGTAATATCAATCTCAAGTGTTGTTCATGTTGTTCCTTTAACTTAGAATGGATAAGAATGTCATAGAAGAACACAATGAAAAAATTATCCAAATATTTTATGAATGTGTCATTCATTAAGCACATAAAGACAATCGATGCATTGGTTAATCTAAAAGGCATCACTAAAAATTCATAATGGCCATACATGGTTCTCAAAGTTGTATTAATAACTTCTTTCTTAGTTATCATCTAATGATATCCTAATCTTAGGTCTATTTTTGAACCATCTTTGCTCCTCTAAGATGATCAAAGAGATCATCAATTCTAGGCATAGGGTATTTATTCTTCATTATGATATTATTTAGTTGTCCAAAATCAATACACGACCTAAATGTTGCATCCTTTTTCACAAAAAATAATTGTTTCTCTTCATGGTAAGATACTTGGGCATATGTATCTTTTCTTCAATAACTATTATAGTTATATTTGTACTACTTTTAATTGTAGGGTTTTTTACATAATATTGTACTGGAGATAAATCCAAAGTTATCATTTTTTATATTCGATGTTTCGAGTCACAAACAAGACTCATCATCAAGAAAATCTATCAAGAGAAGGTTAGGTTGGAAGGTAAAATAAATAAAAATAAAAACAAGGAGGAGAGACTGGAACAGGTCAGAAAAAGGGAAATATAAAAAAAAACAAAAAATAATCCCAAGGAGAATAAGAGGGAGAATCCAACAAAGAAGAAAGAATCCTAAAAACTAAAATCCTACAATAAATAGAGGGAACAAAGAGACCTAAAACAAAAGGAGGAGGAAAGAGAGAAGGAAAAAATACCAAAAGAAAGAAAGAAAAGAAACATAAGAAAAATAAAAAGAGATGAAGTTAATAAACAAATAAAAAAAAGTATGGAGAAAATATAATAAAATATAAAGAAAATTAAAAGACTAAAATTAAAAATTAAAATAAATAACAAAATTAGTTATAAAAAAGCACAAAAATATGAAAAATAGTTAACCAATTAAATGATTAAAGAAGGAGACACTAAAAAGGAAGCTAAGAAAGCAAGAAGAAATAATAAGGACTGGAAGAGAATGAAGAATAGGTAAGGGAAAAAGAGACAAACCAAAGAGGAAAAAGGTGGGGGTGTGGGGAAGAACCCAAGAAAAGGAAGCGAAAGACAACATGAATAGAAGGTGAAGACAATAAAAGAGTAAAGAAAATATGGAAGGGTTTGGGGGTTGGGGAGAGAGGACTTAAGACGAGGGGAGGAGGAAAAATAGAAAAGGGAGCAAAAAAATGAGTAAAAAACAAGGGGGGAAATAAAAAGGGATAGGAAAGGTGGGATTAGTTTTGTGATAACAAAGAGTTGATAGAGGAGAGGTGGGATTAGTGTTGAAATGTTTAACTAGGTTCAATGTTCATAGTGATATATGTAATCATGATTTTATGTATTGGATGTTAAGAGAAAAATAAAATTACTATTGTTATTCTTGAGGCATGGGTTTCATGCTCAAGGTTATTTTATTTATAGGTCAAGCACCCATTGAGCGCTTCTAGGGATTTCATTTGAGTCAAAAATCCATAAGAGTCATTTTCATGTATGGAAGACCCTTTTGGTCATGTTACATATTGTAAATAAAAAATTATTTGAGTCAAAGACCCTCCAAGACCTTGTCATATTGCTAAAATCAAGTTGATCTTCAAAAGAAGCAAGTCCGCCTATCTAGAAGGACGATTCGGCCCATTAGGGAACTCAAGGAGGCCCATATATAGTAGCATTCAACCTCATTCAAAAGGATCATCAATCCAACATCTAAGAGCAAGCAAAAAGTGTGAAAAAGAAAGAACACAGATCCTCTTAGATAGCGAAGGGAAAACGAAGGAAGACAAAAAGTTTGGGATTTTTTTTAGGCCATTTACACCTCACACGTGCGGAGATATTAGGGATACTTTATGTTGCATCGAAGATCAATAATTGCATTCACTTCAGGAGGTCGAAACAAGGTGTCAAGTATTAGTTTTCCAAGCAGAATTGTCAAGGAAGAAGGATCATCCCAAGCGAAGAAGAAAAAAACTTGCAAATATACCCTAATTTGTCCACATGTGTGGAACCATAAATATTACAAGCATGCCGAGAGTTGCATATCTGTGAAAGGGGCCAAAAAATTGAAGAGAATCCAAAATTTGTATTGTTGTATCAAGTTTGACCAGCGTTGACTTTGTTAAATAAGAGTTGATCAAATGAGTGAGTTGACTTGATCTTGGAGGGGTCTTGGTCGAGGGTCATAGGCATTGGAATTCTTTAATTGAATTTATATAAGAAGAGAATATTTCTTGTGGGTTTTCCACTCAAGAGGAGAGGTTTTGGCCCTAGCTAATCACTTATATCTTGTGTCCTCTTGTCTTATTATTATTTATTTATTGGTAGCATTTTAATGATAAGAACACTAACTGTAATCAATTAAAAGAGTAGAATAATCAAGATAAGTAATAAGACATAACAAGAAGTTATCAGTGAGAGAAATCACCTGAGTCTGACTGCCCTAGATTTCTCAACATGGTATCAGAGCTAAGGTGACAAGACAAGGAAAGTAAGCTTGTATAAGAACCATCAAAAGGAGTATCAAGAAATATCAAGGCATCAAAGAGGTCATCAAATCATCAAGAAGGTCTAACTCACTTATCATATTAAAGGAAGGAACTAAGGAATACCAAAGAAGACATCAAAACCCTAGCTAATTCAAATAACGGTTCCACACTTGAAGTGTTCTTGGGAAGCTCACACATTATATAATCATCATCACAAGGAGAAAAATACCTCAAGGACGCCACCTCCACTAATAGAAAGAATCTCTACACATTGAAGCATCTTGAAGTCTCTACATCAAAGAAGAAGCATTTTTATCATCATCAAAATAATCAAGGTGAACTCCATCTCTTTGAAGGAAGGATCACATGATAAGCATATTCGAAGAAGGACATCTCTAGAAGAATTATTTTCATCTTCAAGGAAGCTATCGTCATCATATATCATCAAAATAGATAAAAGCATCAAGTTGAATATGTCACCATCAAAGGAGAGTTTTCACTTAACAATTAAGTATCCTTATATATATGATTGAATCTACTATCAAAATGACTTCATTATGCAAGGAAAGAAATAAATTGGATGGGTCATAAAATTTCCTTTCATGGAAGAAGAGGACATATTTGATCCTTATATAAAATGAATTCATTGGACATGTTAAGGGTTCAATCACTAAACCACCAAAATAATAAGCTCAATCTCTAGAAAAATGCATGAAAGGGGAAATGAGGGCTCAAAGAATCATTATAAAATCAATCAAGGATTCTCTCATCCCTTATGTAGAAAAAATTGAGAAGTCAAAAGACATCTATGACAAGATGGTAGAATTATTCTCCGTAAGCACTGCAGGAGAAGTGATATATTTTACAACTGATCTATAGAAGATGAAGGTATCAAAGGAAGAATGGATAGTCTCATATCGTATGAGGGTGTCGTGAATATGAGACCAATTTCAAAAGTTGGGGGAAATAATGTCTGATAAGGAGATGACCATTATGGTGCTCAATGCACTACCTAATGAATGGGGCAACTTTGTATCAAGAATATATGGAAAGGAGGAAGCCACCTCATTCAATGAACTTTGGTCATTATGCAAGATTGAAGAAACCAGGTTGAAGGAAAAAAGTGATGTGGGATAAGATGAACAAGTTCAAGCATTTGTTGCCATGGATAGAAGAAAAGGGAAGTATTGGAGTTTGGTCCTTAGAAAAAGAAAAAAATCAATATGTCAAATATCCAATTCTATGGATGTCGGGAATATGGGAATTTCAAGAGATATTTTCTAAAACTCAAGAAGGACAACAAGAAAAGGAAAGAAAGAATTGAATCTCATATCGTGGAAGAAGTAGAAGAACGTGATGAGAATAAATCCAAGAAATAAGGGATATATCTTCACTATTAAGGTCTCTCAGATACATAGAAAGGAGAAGTAGGAGGTGAAAATGCCTCTACTATGGTTAAAGATTTTTGTTAGTATGAGAAACATTGTAAGTATGACAAGATGCGTCATATTAGAAGATGGCATCATATTATAAGCATACGATTGAAGCAAGAGCTCACGAAAACATTATAGAATATTGAAAGGATAGCTGGAGTAGAAGTCTACATGGTTGTAGCAGTCATTATGATGGAAAGGAATTAGATCTTGATTAATTCATTGAAGTCATATATGGTTGGAAGAAATTCATCTAACATGATAAAAGATAGAAAGGAATCACCATACATCATCGACATTAGGAAGGATATTTTGCAGGATGAGGATAATCAAGATCCTCCCTTAGAATCTTCATTACAATTTTCACCTCTAATTGGAAGAAGAAAGTGTCTCTCTGATCATTCTGCCTTGTGTGGGATCTATGGTTTAGAAAGAAGATGGTATGATGACAAAGGAGTGAAACATGTTAAGATAGGTATAAGTAATTTCATGCAAGGAAAGGAAGTTGTTGAAGGAAGTCTAGATGACCAAAAGGAGAAAATAGGTATGTATATGTTTGTTATATTAATTCATGTCATCAAATAGTGGCATATAGCATGGGTGATTGATCTATTTTATGAGCATGATCAACTAAGAAGGTTCTCTTCCTTTGGAAATATGCATGAAGGCATATGTATTGAAATATTTCACATATTGATAAGATGAAATCAACATAATATGTCCTCATATGGAATACGAGGTGGTCGACAAGATGAAGGAACTGTGTATAGAAGTTCTAGGGAGAAATATGTGAAGAAAGGAAGAAGAGTTCATGAAAGATGCAACTATTGATAAGATAAGTGATCAACATCCTATGACTAGAAGAATTGGCTATGACATATCCATATAAAAGGTATGGAGACTCTGATGAAGTTTGTAAAGAAAGGAGACCCTTGACATTGAATTTCTTGGATATGTGTTTATGAATGTGTAGGATGTGGATGTTGCAAGCAAGAAACTTGTCATGATCAAAGGCCATCATAAAAGGTAAATTTAATTTGACGTTAATTTTATTTTTTGAACAAAATCTCGTTGGTTTGATACAAGGCTATATAAAGATAATTATAGATGTTACCTACAACTAGTACTCATGAGAATGGATGGAATATCCTTAAAGTAGCATGACTTGGAAGAGGTAGTTGTATGAAGAAAATCCAGATGTAGACTATAATATCACTTTCCGATGAAGAGAAGGATGACATGATTGATGGTTAAACCGTATGGTTCGTTGAAGGAAAGTGACGAATGGTTGATTCCTTACGAAGAAAAACCTAGAAGATGAAGACTCCATAATGATGACGATTAAATTCATGACATCAAAAGGAGGAGCCATATAAGAAGCTGATAGTACCATGATCTCCAACAAAGAACATATCATTATTGTTGGTAAGAAGTCCCTGGTTATAAAGAGGGTGCTTGGACAAGTCCTTGGGTAAGAGGGAGCTTGGATATCTTCCTTTTATAGGAATGAGTATATCTTCTCTAGTTGAGAGGGAAAGATAGACACGTCATTCTTGTCTTCATGTTATGAAGAAAGAATGGAGGATCGGGTAATTATATGAGATTGATTATGATACTCTTTGAATATGTGGTAGGGAATCCAATAGGAAAGATTAGTCGAAGAGGAAATTCCTTGAGGATGTGTTATTCCAAGATAGAAATTGTCCTAAAAGGACATACCCTGTGAAAACCCAGGTGGGGTATGTTCCTTGAGAGACAATGATGATGGTTTATATCAGCCACTGGTCTCGTCAATATTGTGCTTTGATCTTGTGGATATATCGAGTTGTTAGTCAAGACTTTTCTATGTAACAATGCTGGTTGGTATGATGAGATGTTGTAGCATAAGCTAATGAAGTATATTATGAGATGGCTTACCAATCTAACTCTTCTTATGATAATTCTTTAGTTTGAGAATGTCCAAGTACCTTATATGGATTATGAATACCTCCCTAGTTAAGAGGGAGTGTTGAAATATGCAACTAGGTTTTATCTTCATAATGACATATGTAATCATGATTTTATGTATTTGATATAAAGAGAAAAATAAATTTATCATTGTTATCATTGAGGCATGGGTTTCATGCTCTAGGTTATTTGATTTATAGTTCAAGAACCCATTGAGTGCTTCTAGGGCTTATATTTTAGTCAACAAGTCATAAGTGTCATTTTCATGCATGGAATACCCTTTTGGGCATGTTACATATTGTAAAAAAAAAATATTTGAGTCAAAATAGATTCAAAGACCCTCCAAGGCCTTGTCATCATGCTACAATCAAATCGGCCTTCAAAAGAAGCAAGTCGTCCTATTTAGAAGGACAAGTAGGCCCATTAGGGAACTCAAGGAAGCTTATATATAGGACCATTCAACCTCATTCAAAAGGATCATCAATTCAGCATCCAAGAGAAAGAAAGAAGTGTGAAAAAGGAAGAACAAGGAGTATCTTAGATAGCGAAGGGAAGAAGAAGGAAGACTGAAATTTTGGGACTGTTTTTGGGCCATCTACACCTCACACGTGAAAATATATTAAGGCTACTTTCTATTACAACAAAGATCAAGAATTGTGATCACTTCACGAGGCTAAAACAAGGTTTCAAGGATCATTTTTCCAAGCCGAATTATCAAGGAAGAAGGATCATCCCAAGAAAAGAAGAAAAAAATTGCAAATATACCCTAATCTTTCCAAAAGTGTGGAACCAGAGATATTACAGGTAGGCTGAGAGTTGCAGATCTGTGATAGAGGCTAAAAATTTGAAGAGAAGCCTAAATCTTTAGTGTTGTAGCAAGTTTGACCAACTTTGACTTTGTTAAAGAAGAGTTGATAAAATGAGTGATTTGACTTGGTCTTGGAGGGGTCTTGGTCAAGGGTCATAGTTCTTGGAATTCGTCAATTGAAGTTCTATAAGAAGAGAATATTTTTTGTGGGTTTTCCTCTCAAGAGGAGAGGTTTTTGCCCTGACTGATCGCTTATATCTTATGTCCTCTTGTCTCATTTTTCTTTATTATTTGGTATTTTTTTTATGATAAGAACACTAATTATAATCAAGTAAAAGAATAAGCTAATAAATATAAGTAATAAGGCATCACAAGAATTTATCAAAGTAAGATAAATCACCTAATCTGGCTGCCATACACTTCTCAACAATTAGTGGGTGGTGTTGATGCCTTTCAGGTTGATAGAGGAGAGGTGGGATTAGTTTTCTAAGAGATAGGAAAGATTTCAAGTGGGTGCAAGGTCAAAATTAACACTAGCATCTAACACCTTTTGTCCTTAGATGATGTGCTCTTTGCAGGTGTTGTAAAAATATTTGAATGGAGGACATTACACCACATCCTTTGTAAATTTGGTAAAGCATCAGGGCTCCACATGAACAAAGTGAAATAAAAAATGATCTCATAATATGGTCCAACAGATGCAAAGATTTGTGAGATAGCATGCTTATTTTAGGTTTAATTCCACTTGATGGATGATGGTTTTATATATTTTGGCTTTATCCTGAAGCCAAACAAATACGAATGTAGGGATTGGGATTGGTTTCTTAATTGTTTTGAAAAGAAGATAGCATTATGAGAGCAAAGATGGCTGATAATGGGTATTTTTATTATCATGATGAAAGTAATCCTATAGGGAATCTCAGTATATTGGATGCACCTGTACAAATTGCCTAAATCAATAATTAAAAAGATAGATGCAATCATTGCTAATTTTCTTTGGGGAGGTGTAGGGAATGTCAAGAAAATTCACTTGGTTCATCTAGATGTTATCTCCAGGGAGAAGGCAGATAGGGGTTGGGGAATCATAGCCATTAAAAGCCTTAAATTGGATTGATTGGTTAAAAAACTCTAGAGAGAATTCAAAGGTGAGGGTCTTTGGAAACATATTTTTGGGGAAAAATACCTTAACAACATAACTCTTGAAGAATGGATCAGAGTCGGTGCACCAAAAAAGAAAAAAATATCACAAATCTGGAGAAGTCTAGCACAGGCCAATCATTTTTTGTGTAGTAACCTGAGATGGGAGGTAGGTAACTGGGAAAAGGTCTCTATTGGCATCAATTCCATCAAAGGCATGGAAGGTAGTCATCTACTCTCTGAGCCATTATTCAATTCCTAAATCACACTAGCTTATTTTTCATGAATCAGGTCACCAAACAACCCACTTCAATAATTTCTTCTCCTAGATGGACGCATGCCTATGAGATTGGGTTACCAGTGGCCTATGAGGTTGAATGGGATAGATATAGGTATATTGTCTCCTACCCGGGCATCACACTGTCAAATGCAGAAGATTTATTATCCCGAGGCAAGAGTGTGTCTGATGGACAAATTTCTACCATGGAGGCATGCACATACATCACACAGGATTGTGGGCATCCTAATGGGGGATCCTAGATGGTCAAAATGTGGAAATGGGAGGAATCCCTTAAGCTAGAATTCTTTATGTGGTTGGTGTCTCATAACAGGATCTTGACTTGGGAAACCCTGATAAAAATCGGGTTTGAGGGATCTAACATTTTCTCCCTATGCGGTTGTTTTGATGAAGCAACAATACACCTCTTTTTTCATTCCCCTTTTTCTACTTTTGTCTAGTTGGAGGTTTCAAAGTCCCTCAATATCGTATCAACATGGGAATTTCCTCTATTGAAGCGTGTTTTTCACAATGGACAAAGGAGTTGATAGATTATAAAACACTTCCCCTCTACATTTGATGGGGGATTTGGAGGAGCCAAAATAAATAAATAAAAATTGATCATATCAACCCTAATGCTTGGCACACAAGTTTGAAGATCCTAGCCCTTTTTCAAGAGATGGGGCCTAGAAGGTCTAAGTCATAAAGCAAAATTTTATCCTTTAAGGAGATTAGATCTCCAAATCTGGGGGGCTTCTTTGATGGTGCATCTTCAGAGGGGAAATGTGGATGTGGAGCCTATATTGTTCTCAAGTTGGGTCAATCCTATCATTTCAACTGATTTGGTGGTGTTGGAACAAACAACAGAGATGAAATGATTACTCTTTGGGGTGTTATGAGATGTACTAGCTCGATGAAAATCACTGAGATCATGATTTTTGATGACTCAAAATCTATGATTGAGTGAGCTTAGGGTCTTTCCAATTTCAGGACACCCTCTCTTTTCCATTGGATGAATCAGATCTATGCCCTGACAGGGCATCTAATCACTTTACTTTCACCCACATTTTCCGTGAACAAAATAGGTGGTAGACCTTCTATCCAAAAGAGGCCGATTAGATCGACCGAGCATAACCAACTACACCTCCTTTGTCTGGGGAGAGCCCTATAGCTTAGGCAGTTTCACATATTAGAGGTGGTGTTGGTTTTCTTTCAATGTTTTTTGGATGTGGTGTAGCTTCAATATTGATGGTCCCTTGTTTCAGTGGATTGTATATTCTTGTGACTGGTACCATCGATTTTGTAGTCATTTGTGAAGTTTATATTCGAACTTTTTGATGGCTTGTACTGGCTCTGCCTTTTGCTCTACATTGGTCTAGTTTACTATAGATCTTGAGGTATATTTGGTTCTAGTCTAAGGGAACCTGTCCTCCAAAGTATCCAATTTGTTTTGGGACTTTAGATTTTTGCAAATGTAACCTCCTTTTGTTTTTACTAATAAAAGAGAGTTTGTTTTTTCTTTGAAAAAAAAAAAAGAGCAGAGGGATGGGCATAAACAATGTTAATATTATTACTGGTAGCATTAATCTCACTATTAGTTTGTGAGGATTGAAGTTTTGTATCACCAGTGTTATTATTATTTTTTATACTAAGTGGAGGACGACAGAGAGAAGAATCACAGAAAGTATTGATGGCATTAGCTGAAAAGGTATTTTCGCTAGCATCTTTGTCACTAGTCTAGACATTATTATTATTATTATCATAATCAACAACCTATGAGAAGTGACAGTATTATAGATCATCATTGTATTCTCTGCAAAATGATCCTTCCACCACATCAATACATAAGGGTTGAAAAACAACATTATTAGGAGGATAAGCACTCACAATAGCTGAAAGGACATTGTTATTTTCATTGTTTGCCCCAACTCAGAAGTTAGTGTATGAGGAGCCACCATTTATTAAAACATTATTTCTTGTTATGCATGTTGTAGGATTGTATTCATTATTACCCAATGCATTAACTTCTACCACTATATTTACTTCTGTCGTCGTATCATTACTTTGAACAAAAGCTACGTAGTGGCAATGTCACTGCTTTTGCCTTTTATATATATATATATATATATATATATATATATATATATATATTCCGCATGAAAGCTACCTGCAAAAAATACAAAGACAATAACATTTCTACCACGTGTCTCTTGTATTAAACAATGTACGATAAAATTATAAAACAATGAACAATAAAATTATAAAAACTAAGAAAATGCCAAAAAAAAAAAAAGAAAGAAAGAAGAAGAAGATGAAATTTAAGAAGTCAAATTTATTACATGTAACTTTCTCACGGACAACTATTTGTAGGGACAATAATTATGAGTATCTAAAACATTTTGACTTACAACTCTCTAAACGCCATTAAATATTGATAGTGAGGATTCAACATCATAGCGCCATGTGTCGTCGAAACATTGCATTCTTAATTTCATCAGTTTCGAATCACCAACGAGAACAACTTCTAATTAATGAGCCACACTTTTTGCAATGTGACTTCTAACGTCCAAGCCGTCCTTTCAAGAATTAGGAAGTTCATCAAACCGAAAATAAGAAGTGAAAAGTTCAAATATTAAATATTTTTATTATTTTTAAGAATCAAATAATATATTTTTTAAAATATATTTTAAAAAAATTCTTTTTTTAATATATATATATATATATAATTTACAATTTCAATAAATCTTACTAAATTTCTAGTTATTTTTATAAATGATATGTATATCGAATTTCATTTTAAAAAACCAATTCCTCAACAATGTTAACTATCCTAACTTCAACCAATACATAATGTTATTCAAACTCCAATCCTGCATACCAATAGCCGAAAGTCTAAAGTCTAATTATCGCCATTGACTCTCGATTGTATCTTCTCAATAGTTGACTTTGTAGCCTAGGGTACAATCACTAACCCAACCGAGTGACATTCTTGATCAATAAACATTTTATTGAGTTTATTTTATTGTTCACTGCTTCAAAAGCGGGATTTTGTGAAAAGTTAAAACTCAAATATGCTCGCATTTATCGCTAAAACAAATGTACATGTATTATTATTATTTAATTTTAATGTAATAATTAAATAGATATGTATTATTATTATTATTATTATTATTATTATTATTATTATTATTATTATTATTATTATTATTATTATTATTATTATTATTATAAGATCACGGTTAAGTTAGATAATAAATTGGTGTATGAGATATTTTGTTTGTAGAACAAGAAATCACTAAATTGGTGTATGAGACTTTTTTGTTTGTGGGACAAGGGACCTGTTAAATTTATTTAGGTATCTTGCTAAATCTAGGGAGGCATACATACTCTATTCCTTCTAATTTTGAACCTAAAATTTTTTAGAAAAAAACACATGCTCTTAACCATTAAACCCACTCACACTATATTAAGTATTTTTTAATGTTCATGATAATCTAACAGAGAAAAAAAAAAAAAACACCATCTATTTAATAAAAAGCATTTAAACCATTAGAAAAAAACTTTGAAATATCTGGTAGTGAGGTTATGATTGTAGTCAACAAAATAGAGCCCAAATCTAGCAGTTCCCCGTGCTCATTCCCAATTGTGTAACAGAGACTACACAAAATAGCCCCTAACATTACACCCATAATCCCTCCACCATCATTTATGATTAGTTACGCTTCCATTACTAATAAATGAAACAACTTAATTCGGAAGAGGTTAGTTGATTGCAGCAGAAAGATTGGAGAGCTAATGTGCATGATGTTTTTATTTTATGCATTTCTGATGGTTCAATGCCTTTTTCAGGGGAATCAAAATATCGTTGGTGTCATCCATCCCTTCCATCCCACAATGGAATTGTTATTAATATTAATGACGACAAAAATGAAGTGCTCCTAAACAGCAGAAACGTCAACATCATGTTGGTGGCATCATAGTATAATATACTATTATCCGTGATAATGATAGGAGGGTTGTTGATGTCGTTTTATGTAATTCATGAGACTCTGGATTATGTGAGGCACTGTGTAAAGC
This sequence comes from Pinus albicaulis, assembly GCA_034641835.2. Classification (NCBI taxonomy): domain Eukaryota; kingdom Viridiplantae; phylum Streptophyta; class Pinopsida; order Pinales; family Pinaceae; genus Pinus; species Pinus albicaulis. The sequence goes on from CM076574.1 coordinate 587,823,719, forward strand.
CATACTGAGGACGCTTACACTACAAATAAAGATCAAAAGTCTACAGATACTTGCACTACAAATAAAGGTCAAATGTCTACATATACGTTAGTTTCGATAGCGAAGCAAGTCATATGATCTTCCTGCCAAAAAGAATTCAAAAGTTGACATCTCAAATTTCTGTGAAATATATAACCAGATTAGTGATTCTGACAACAAGGCGAGTGTTTCAGTCTAAACACACTCTGGGTAACATATATTTCACACAGCAGTTGTCTTTAAAGGTGCAAAGATACACTGAAAGTAGCTCATTTCGCCAAAATTTGGGAAGATTTGTCTTTCATTGTTGTGCTTGAAGTAGCAATTTTTGTCTTGTTGTTATGCATCCTGAATGAATTATCACCAAAATATAGAATGAAATTGACATTTGAATTTACTAATTTCTAAAATTTTCAGATATTGAATTTTAGATGTTTATATATTTTTTTTCGGTATCAAATTGAATCCTAATCCGAATTCAAACTTGGTAAGTATGCTTAAATATACACCATAGGCAAATTATAAATGAATCAAACCCTGCTTGACCTGTCCAACACCATAAATTTACATGGAATGCAAATTATACTTGAATCAATGGGTGCTTGTTATGCTGTAGTTAATTTATTTATGTTTGGGAGGTTGCTAAATTTGAAAATTTTGCTGAAATTGCATATAAATTTATGAATTTTACATGTTTAGATATTTTTTAATCGTAATCAATTTATTTATGTATTTAAAAATAATATATGTATTAACATATTTAAAAAAAAAAAATCTAATTAAATTCTTAAAAAATTTCAAATCTTAAAATAATTAACTTTAATTTATATGATGTGTGTAAATAATCATTTTAATTTATATAATTGAAGACAATGAATACTATGCAGTGTTATACATAGTGTAAACACATTTTAAAATTGTAGGTTTTGTTTTCAAATTTACTATGGAATGTGAGAGACAACATTGCCAATAAAGGTAATAGAGCACTGAAGACTATCGATTACTAGCGATATCATTTTGCACTCTATACTCAATACCTTGAATGTAACCTACATTCATAAATCGTTGAAGAAGGAAAACACAACCATGTGATCCAGTAACTTTAATTTTAGTTGTTGCCTAGCAATCTGTAAAACACAACCATGTGATCCAGTAACTTTAATTTTAGTTGTTGCCTAGCAATCTGTCCACTTTGCCGGTGTGTGGTTATTTGGATATGACCCACTATTGCCTTCAATAGTTCAACTAATTATAAATAAAATTTGATTGCGATTTGTGCTGCTTGGAGAAACCAGTCAAGGAAGTATGTTTGAGAATTCTATATTCTCCTATCGAGAATGCTCAACTTTATCCTTTGTCATTTGTACCTGCATTTATGTTTCAACCAATTTATCTACAACTGTAAAATATGAAGCAAAAGAAAAAATATAATAGGAAGAAAAATATGAAGTAAAAGAAAAAATACCACTCCGCATACACATCCACTTTGTCAGTGTAATCCTTCCCTCCCAGAGGTGGAAGTGGAGGCTTCCTGTTGCTCATTTGAACAGGGCTTCCACACAATTCATGCCATAAGAGCTTAACCCAGATTCTCTAAGCTTTTTAGCTTTTTAAATTATTAAAGAAAACAATCAAATTAAAAATTTCTAAACAATCTATATAAAAAACAACTTCAAAATTTCAAATTCAAGATTTTCTTTCGTGATTCTCTAAGTTTGTTAGTTTTATAAATTATTAAATAAAACAATCAAATTAAAAAATTTCTGTACTCAAAATTAATTTCCATTTCACGTACTAGTTTCCAATTCTTAAAAAATTTCTAATCAAATTCTTAATTTCTTTTTAGTTTCCAATTCTTAAAAAAATTTCTAATCAAATTCTTAAAAAATTCCAAATCTTAAAATAATTAACTTCAGTTATTAAAGAAAACAATCAAATTAAAAAAAAATTATACTCAAAATTAATTTCCATTTAGTGTGCTGCAATTTCCATTTCACGTACTAGTTTCGAATTAGTTTCAAGTTGGCTTGCAATTAGTTTCCATTTCTATTAACAATCAAATTAAAAAATTTCTATACTCCATTTCGTGTGTTGCAATTTCCATTTCATGTACTAGTTCCAATTAGTTTCAAAGCTAGCTTGCAATTAGTTTTCATTTCTAACGCTACACAGATGCAACGGTGGACAATGTGGGACAATGTGACAATGTGAGGGTGGAATGATTCAAAAGTAAACACCTTCAGTGTAACCAGAAATCCAATGAAAATTACCTGATCTTCATTTACACAACCCTTATGCAAAGGAGACCGTCAAACAAAATTTGCATGTTATAGCAAAGAACTCTTCAAAAATAATATAGTCACTTTAACACCACTAATTCTCCAAAAATGCATCCAACAAAATTCCCTTAAAGGGCTTTTTCAGCATAAAAAAATAAAAACTAAAAAAACTACATTTAGCTTGTGCAGGGGCTCAAAAATATATTAAAATAATGGTATTGATAGTTTCAACTATTCATGAAAAATATATATATATATATATATATATATATATATATATATATATATATATATATATATATATTTGAGAAACAGGGGAAATTCCCAACCTCTGCAAATTTACAAGATCATATTTAAAGGAATTGTCAAAGGATGTAATAGAATAGTGGGGATTGTAGTTTTTTTTTTTTTTGGAATTAGGTAAAACAAAATTTTAAAAAATCAAATAATTGGAGTGTTTGAATTGTATTTTTGATAGTAAAAATTGATTCATCATTCCATTTTAGAGCACCTTAAACACTAAAATTTAACTACTATAACCCAGATTTTCAAAAATCTTTATCAAAAATTTTCATAATTTAATTTTTTTAGAGGCATATTTAAATTCCCAAAGACTCAACAAAAAATTTTAGTTTCCAATTGTGAAAATGGGACAAAAGAAATCACTAGAAAGCACATGGTCGGGGCAGAAAAATCCACCAAATTCTTCCACGATCTCGTCTCGGACAGGCTAAATTCTTGGGCAGCGTAATGTCAAAGTATTATGGCTCTGTTTTCATGGTGGATGAACATGACGAGAATCGTATGTGCCTCCTTCTACTGAAAATGAAAATAATAAGCTTGCATCCGCAGAGACCGAGATGGAAGACACCCACAGAGAGAAATGTTTAGAGAACTGTGAAAACCCCTCTGATAGGAGTGAGTTATCATAAACGTGTCTCTGATGAAGTGAGTTATCATAAACATGTCTCAAAATCTCATAGATGGAGCAAGGATTGGAGTAGGATCATCATGAGCCCAATGTGGGGACTTACTTAGAAGCATGGTAGTAAAGATGAAGGTGGTTATTTGGCAAGGGATATTGAGGGTTCCAACTCATGGAGAGAATTATAGAGGGGCAAGGAGGGATGAAGAGGTTTGAGTAAAGGAAAATCTTCAACAATAGCAATATTGGTTCTAGGAGTTTGCATTTTAGTAATTTGAGTAACAGCCATGGAGTAGCAAAAAATGGTAGCGTCATCCATAGGATCAACAGTAATAAATTTGCACAGAGGAACAGTAATTGACAAAGGAAAAGGAGGGATGAAATGATGTTGGATCGAAGTTGAAGAATTCATTATTCTCCTGCCAATGTCGATAATGGGCTTCTCAAATTCTGTCTCACGCCTTTGAGAACCAGCCAGAGGAGCAACATTGGGGGCACCAAAATAAGACCCCCACAGTCTTTCTCCAGAAATGAATTGGGGCTACACTGAAGAGGGATATGTTTATTGGAATTGGGTCTCAGAAGATATATACATGTATATAATGATTGTGATGATCGCTAAGAGGCTTGATCGGTTCCTGGTATCAGAATTCTTGCTGTCAAATTTGGGTAAGTGGATTGCATACATTGGGAATGTATTAATTTCGGATCATCGGCTGATTATTCTCAGTTTGGATTTTGATAGAAGTGATAGGTGTTTTCCTTTTAAGTTTAATAGGGTCTGGCTTGACGACCCAGTTTTTGTTAATCTGGTCATGAATCATTTTAAATCAAATCAAAGGGCACAAGATGTATCCGCTTCGGATCACCTTATGAGATCGATGAGGAGCCTAAAAAAGGTGGTGAAGTGCTGGGAGTAGGAGAAGAAACACATTTTGAAGCACCGCATTGCAGAGATTGTTAAGGAGTCAGAACAACTCTTAAAGGTTCTGGAGGATTCTGATCAAGTTGTGGCAACCTGGCAAACTTCGAAAGATCTAGAGTTGGAGAAAAGGCGTATTCTACTTGTTGAAGAACAATCTTGGAGGCTCAAAAACCAGGCGATATGGCTCCGTGAGGGCGATATGAATACAAAAAAATTTCATGCCACAGAGGAAGGGAGGAAAAATTCAAATGCGATTTGGTGTATTGAGGAAAAGGATAATTTTCATTATTCCATGGCTGGGATACATGAGGCGGTTGTTAAACATTTTGGGGATTTATTTAAAGCTTGAGACAGTGTGAATTATGATGATCTTCTATGGGCCACAGAAGTGCTTCCTATTATGTTTTATGAGGTTTCAACAATGGACTTTTTTAAACCAGTACACGAGAAGGAGATTATGGCGGTCCTAAAGTCATTTGTAGTGGACAAGAGTCTGGGACCAGATGGTTGGACTCCGTATTTCTTTATCCATTTTGTTGATATTCTGATGCCCCACATAGTTGAAATGGTGGAGGATGCTAGAACATCTGGGCAGATCAGTGGGGATGTAAAATTTGAAATGGTGGAGGATGCTAGAACATCTGGGCAGATCAGTGGGGATGTAAATTCTACTTTTTTGGTTCTGGTTCTGAAGAAATCTGATGCAAAAAAATTTAACTACTATAGGCCAATCTCGTTATGTAACACGCTCTATAAAGTGATATCAAAAACCATTGCTGAGAGAATGAAAAAGATGTTGTCCAGATTTATCTCCCCCGAACAGTCTGGTTTCCTGAAGGACAGGAGCATCCATGATGCTGTGGTCTCCACTCAAGAAGTGATTCATTCCATCCATACAAAGAATATAAAGGCTATGGTTATGAAGATTGATCTATGCAAGGCATATGATCGAGTTGACTGGAGATTACTCCGAATGATATTATTCAAGATTGGTTTAGATCGGGTTTCAATAAATTGGATCATGGGATTTGTTACAAATACATCTATGGATGTTATTATAATGGGGGTCGCCTCAGATTTCTTCAGACCTTGCCATGGGTTGCGACAGGGATGTGCTCTTTCTCCATTACTTTTTATTCTTGTTATGGATATTCTGAGTTGCAATATTGGTATAGTTGTTTCTAATGGTATTATAAAAGGAATTAAGTTATCATCTTCTAGGGAAATTAGCCACAATCTGTTTGTTGATGATGTTTTACTATTTGGCCTGATTCTTAGATCTGTGTGGAGAACTTTCTATGACATCTTCATTAGATTTTTCGATGCAACCAGAATGGCTGCAAACAGCTCGAAATCATGCATCTATTCAAACGAGGGTGATTATGAGACTATTTCTGCTATGGGAGGACTTTTTGATTTCAAAATAGAGCCTTTGTCATCTGGTTTTAAATATTTAGGTTTCTATTTAAAGCCCAACAATTACTCTGCTGAGGACTAGTCGTGGCTAATTAAAAAGGCGGAAAAGAGAATCAGCAATTGGACTACCAAATCGCTGTCACTGGGAGGCAGAGTCATCCTAATCCAAGTGGTTATTTAGCAGCTGATGGTGTATTGGGCTCACATTTATACCATACCAAAAAGGATTCTAACTCGTTTCAGAAGCACCATGATGAAATTCTTATGGAATGGAAAGGAAATGAAGGGTAAATATCACTTGGTTTGTTGGGATTTGATTATGAGACCAAATGAGCGTGGCGGATGGGGCTTAAAGGACCTGGAAACCTTTGGGTGGGCTTTGCTTATGAAATCACTATGGAGGGCGCTGACGAAGAAAAGCATATGGAATGAAATTATAAGTTTTAAGTATATAAAAGAAACAAATCTAGAGTTCGTTTCTATGGCTGGTTGGAAAAATATAAAAGGGGCATCCACCATATGGAATGGCTTTAAAAATATTTGGCCTGTTTTTGCCTCTCTTCTACGCTGGAATTTTGGAAATGGGGACAAAATTTTAATTGGACAGGCTTGCTTGAGGGGAGACTCGTGTCAATTTGCTTGCAGCAGACAGTTATTGAGATGTTTAAATGGAAGGGGTATATTTTACTTAAGTCAAATTATTAAGGAACAGTTCGATGGGATTCCAGTTTGGCACACGGCTAAAGGAATAATTTTACCGGTTACGTTGTTGGATGAATGGAATGCTTTCACTTTGGATTTGAGAAGCAGAGGTTTCTCCTGGAACCGGAGCGGTGATCGGCTGACTTGGGAGGGGCCACTTAAAAATGAGATGACAGTGGTTAAGGACATTTATAAAAGGATCTATATGCAATCCAGATCGAAGGTGGAGGTATTGACCAGTATGAGCATATGGGAGTCAAATGCCCAATTGAAAATGAAATTGTTCCTCTGGCTGGTGTTAAATAATAAAAACCTCACATGGGAAAATTTGATGAAAAAGGGAAAGATTGGGCCTGGAGTTTGTTGTTTATGCATGAAAGGGGGAGATGATAATGATCATCTCTTTTATAGGTGCTCATTTGCTAGAAAATTTTTAAGGGAATTGGGTTGTTACTTTAACATAAGTTTCCCAGATTTTAAAAACACGATGGAGTTCATTGTATGGGGTAAGAAAAAGTGCAAAAACTATAGAGTTCTACCAGCATTATTCCATTGGTTTATTTGGCTCAGTCGAAATAGGGTGATTTTTGATGGTTTACAATGTTGCTCAGAGGGGACTACAAATAAAATTATAAGCTTATGGGGTAAACTGAGGACTGGTGACAAACCTCCAGTGGACCTCTCAAAGTGTCTGCGCCCTTTTGAAATACATTACCCCGCCAGTTTCTTCGATGGGGCTTCACAAAACTCTGTTTGTGGGTGTGGCATGTGGCTGTTGATCTCTCCACATTATCATTATAAGATTCATTGGTCTGGTGGTGGGGGCTCAAACATGAGGACGAAGATTTTGGATCTTTGGGGTTTGCTTTGGTTTGCATCTCAGTTGTACATTGACAACCATTGGGTGCTTGGTGACTCAAAGGTTCTCATAGAACACCTAAACAAGCACACCAATTTAGCCCCTGATCATCTGATGACATGGTTGAATCGCATCAACACTCTTAGGACTTCCTTTTCAAGAATAAATTTCAAGCACATCTTTCGAGAATCGAATGTACAGGCTGATAAGCTATCTAAAAAAGGATTAACTAGAGAGTTTGGAACCATGTATTACGAGTAAGTGGGGATTTTAGTATGCATAGGGCCCCTAACTGGTTTTGAGGCACATACATTTGTGGTAGATGTCCTTATGTATTGCATTGTAATTTCTTGATTCTGCCACTAAAAAATTGTCCCTCATGGCATATGAATCTACCATCGTTCTATCAATGTGTTAATTTCATATTCATAGTTAATAAAATTTTATATTTCCAAATGGGACTAGATAATGCTAACAATGATGAAGATTCAACTTCTATACCTTCAACTAAAAACATAATCAAACAATATTTAATAGTGAAGTTGAATTCATTGTCTACCCTTCACTATTCATGGATTCCATTGGAAATGTTTAAGAAAGTTTTCATGGAATACCCATGCATCATGATAAGAATAAATAACTTTCATTTCCAAATGGATTCTATGAATATTTTAGAAAAGGATCGGGTTACAATTCGATTATAGTGGATAAAAATGGACATAATCATCACTAGAAAAATGTCTAGATAAAACTTGTCAAAAGTTAGTTTGTTGAAGCATCAAAAGTAGGGTGTTCATTTCCTGAGGTAAGGCATGCATTTACTGAGGTAAGATATCCATTTCCTAAGGTATGTCGTGCATTTTTATTTCTTGAGGTGAGGCATCCATTTCCTGAGGTAAGTCGTGTATTTCATAAGGCAACATTTCACGAGATAGAGTGTGCATTTCCTAAGCCAAAAAAAGTTGAAAAATGGTGCACTAAAACCACATCACATTTCTTAGTATCTTGTCTTGATCTATATTAATGCAGGAATAAAATGAAATAGAAATTTAAATAGAAACATAGAGCTACAATGAAAATTGAACTTCAGTTCATTGATAACAAAATACTGAAAACTATTTACATGCAGAATGGAAATAAACCATCTCAGGCAATGGTAGCTTATCTATGAGAAGAGATGTGGTGGCTACATGCCTCTAAAATTTGTTACAATGAGGCTCGAAGGCCTATTTATTATTGAGAAATAATGGAAAACCCTTGTTATCCAAGATAACACTTAGAATTAGTCTTTGATTCAATTGGTTAAATTAGTTAGGGTTTTTGAATTTTCTCAAAATAAAATCATATGTACAAAAGTAATTTTGGTCATATATTTAGTTTGTGGGTTCATTCTAAATTTAAGTGGAGTTAATTACAAAATTCAAAATCCAAACTTCCATGTGTATTTGGCTTATTTGGCCATGATTGGCATTTAGAAAGTTTTACCAAAATCTGTAGCAACTCCAATTAGGGAAACTGAGGGTTTGCTACAGAAGTTCCTGACACTTCTGTAGTGAATCTGCCTTTTCAAAAACCTATCTTGCTACGAAATTTTGTTGTTGTGGTAACGATACAAATGTTTTTAAAGGTTACGGTCAGAGTCACAGTGGGTCATGAATACATGTTGTTTTCCTTTATCCATTATCCCTAAAACGTTTCACACTGTATAGCTTGTTGGAAAAAAAGGAGGTCTCTGGGAAAGACCCAGGTTCAGGATTCGAGCCAACAATATTTCCGTTGTAGTCTAGGACAACGAAGACATTTTCACCCTGCTCAAGGGAGCAAGGAGTCTCACCCGAGGCATTCCGTGACCTTACTGGAATTAGAGACTAGATAATTAACATCGAGGAAACATCACTAACAATAAGTCATCTCTCAATTCATATAGAAGACATTCATATATCTCAACTTAAGAAGCATGTTATCATTCATCCATACCTATTATGAGCATTGAATTAAAATTTTAAAACAAACATACACACCATGATCAACAAGCATCAATTAGTCCATAACACGCAACACAACATTAGTCTAATTCCATTAACTTGGCTCAAAACATTACAAATATACTCCGTAGAGTCTGATACATTTCAGCTCAGTACATACGGCTCCGCAAATCTCTCTCTCTCTGCTCTAATCTCCTATCAACCTCTCACTATCCTCAGATTCGTTTCTTCCCTGCTTATTTGTTCCTACAAACTAACACTGTCAGCCTTTGCCCCTTTTTCGTCACTGGGAGTTCTATTGCTTGTTCCTTGTCTCCCGTCTCTGCCATCTGTGCCACCAACTGTTTGTGCTCAGCCACCTGCCTTCAGGTTTTTTGCAACTGTAACAACCCCCTGCTTATCTTGATTGGGCAGAGACGGGAGACAAGGAACAACGTATGAGAAGTGACAGTATTATAGATCATCATTGCATTCTCTGAAAAATGATCCTTCCACCACATCAATACATAAGGGTTGAAAAACAACATTATTAGGAGGATAAGCACTCACAATAGCTGAAAGGACATTGTTATTTTCATTGTTTGCACCAACTCAAAAGTTAGTGTATGAGGAGCCACCATTTATTGAAACATTATTTCTTGTTATGCATGTTGTAGGATTGTATTCATTATTATCTAATGCATTAACTTCTACCACTATATTTACTTCTGTCGTCGTATCATTACTTTGAACAAGAGCCACGTAGTGGCAATGTCACTGCTTTTGCTTTATATATATGTATTTTCTGCATAAAAGCTACCTGCAAAAAAATACAAAGACAATGACATTTCTACCACGTGACTCTTGTATTAAACAATGTATGATAAAATTATAAAACAATGAACAATAAAATTATAAAAACTAAGAAAATCTCCCAAAAAAAAAAAAAAAAAAATTGAAATTTAAGAAGTCAAATTTATTACATGTAACTTTCTCACGGACAACTATTTGTAGGGACAATAGTTTTTATAGTTAATTATGAGTATCTAAAACATTTTGACTTACAACTCTCTAAACGCCATTAAATATTGATAGTGAGGATTCAACATCATAGGGCCATGTGTCGTCGAAACATTGCATTTTTAATTTCATCAGTTTCGAACCACCAACTAGAACGACTTCTAATTAATGAGCCACACTTTCTGCAATGTGACTTCTAACGTCGAAGCCGTCCTTTCAAGAATTAGGAAGTTCATCAAACCGAAAATAAGAAGTGAAAAGTTCAAATATTAAACATTTTTATTATTTTTAAGAATCAAATAATATACTTTTTGAATATATTTTAAAAAAATTCTTTTTTTAATAAATATATATATATATATATATAATTTACAATTTCAATCAATCTTACTAGTTATTTTTATAAATGATATGTATATCGAATTTCATTTTAAAAAACCAATTCCTCAACAATGTTAACTATCCTAACTTCAACCAATACATAATGTTATTCAAACTCCAATCCTGCATACCAATAGCCGAAAGTCTAAAGTCTAATTATCGCCATTGACTCTCGATTGTATCTTCTCAATAGTTGAACATTCTTGATCAATAAACATTTTATTGAGTTTATTTTATTGTTCACTGCTTCAAAAGCGGGATTTTGTGAAAAGTTAAAACTCAAATATGCTCGCATTTATCGCTAAAACAAATGTAATAGCCAAATGTACATGTATTATTATTATTTAATTTTAATGTAATAATTAAATAGATATGTATTATTATTATTATTATTATTATTATTATTATTATTATTATTATTATTATTATAAGATCACAGTTAAGTTAGATAATAAATTGGTGTATGAGATATTTTGTTTGTAGAACAAGAAATCATTAAATTGGTGTATGAGACTTTTTTGTTTGTGGGACAAGGGATCTGTTAAATTTATTTAGGTATCTTGCTAAATTCAGGGAGGCATACCTACTCTATTCCTTCTAATTTTAAACTTAAAAATTTTTAGAAAAAAACACATGCTCTTAACCATTAAACCCACTCACACTATATTAAATATTTTTTAATGTTCATGACAATCTAAAAAAAAAACATTTAATAACAAACACACCATCTATTTAATAAAAAAGCATTTAAACTATTAGAAAAAAACTTTGAAATATCTGGTAGTGAGGTTATGATTGTAGTCAACAAAATAGAGCCCAAATCTGGCAGTTCCCCGTGCTCATTCCCAATTGCGTAACAGAGACTACACAAAATAGCCCCTAACATTACACCCATAATCCCTCCACCATCATTTATGATTAGTTACGCTTCCATTACTAATAAATGAAACAACTTGAATCGGAAGAGGTTAGTTGATTGCAGCAGAAAGATTGGAGAGCTAATGTGCATGATGTTTTTATTTTATGCATTTCTGATCGTTCAATGCCTTTGGTGTCATCCATCCCTACCATACAATGGAATTGTTATTAATATTAATGACGACAAAAATGAAGTGCTCCTAAACAGCAGAAACGTCAACATCATGTTAGTGGCATCATAGTATAATATACTATTCTCCGTGATAATGATAAGAGGGTTGTTGATGTCGTTTTATATAATTCATGAGACTCTGGATTATGTGAGGCACTGTGTAAAGCCATACTGAGGACGCTTACACTACAAATAAAGATCAAAAGTCTACAGATACTTGCCCTATAAATAAAGGTCAAATGTCTACATATACGTTAGTTTCGATAGCGAAGCAAGTCATATGATCTTGATCCTGCCAAAAAGAATTCAAAAGTTGACATCTCAAATTTCTGTGAAATATATAACCAGATTAGTGATTCTGACAAGAAGGCGAGTGTTTCAGTCTAAACACACTCTGGGTGACATATATTTCACACAGCAGTTGTCTTTAAAGGTGCAAAGATACACTGAAAGTAGTTCATTTCGCCAAGATTTGGGAAGATTTGTCTTTCATTGTTGTGCTTGAAGTAGCAATTTTTGTCTTGTGGTTATGTGCATCCTGAATGAATTATCACCAAAATATAGAATGAAATTGACATTTGAATTTACTAATTTCTAAAATTTTCAGATATTGAATGTTAGATGTTTTTTTTTTTTTTTTCACTATCAAATGGAATCCTAATCCGAATTCAAACTTGGTAAGTATGCTTAAATATACACCACAGGCAAATTATAAATGAATCAAACCCTACTTGACCTGTCCAACACCATAAATTTACATGGAACGCAAATTATACTTGAATCAATGGGTGCTTGTTATGCCGTAGTTAATTTATTTATGTTTGGGAGGTTGTTAAATTTGAAAATTTTGCTGAAATTGCATATAAATTTATGAATTTTACATGTTTAAATATTTTTTAATGGTAATCAATTTATTTATGTATTTAAAAATAATATATGTATTAACATATTTAAAAAAAAAAAAAATTCTAATTAAATTCTTAAAAAATTTCAAATCTTAAAATAATTAACTTTAATTTATATGATGTATGTAAATAATCATTTTAATTTATATAATTGAACTAATTTTATAACTTTGACAATGAATACTATGCAGTGTTATACATAGTGTAAACACATTTTAAAATTGTAGGTTTTGTTTTCAAATTTAATCTGGAATGTGAGAGACAACATTGCCAATAAAGGTAATAGAGCACTGAAGACTACCGATTACTAGCGATATCATTTTGCACTCTATACTCAATACCCTGAATGTAACCTACATTCATAAATTGTTGAAGAAGGAAAACACAACCATGTGATCCAGTAACTTTAATTTTAGTTGTTGTCTAGCAATCTGTCCACTTTGCCGGTGTGTGGTTATTTGGATATGACCCACTATTGCCTTCAATAGTTCAACTAATTATAAATAAAATTTGATTGCGATTTGTGTTGCTTGGAGAAACCAGTCAAGGAAGTATGTTTGAGAATTCTATATTCTCCTATCGAGAATGCTCAACTTTATCCTTTGTCATTTGTACCTGCATTTATGTTTCAACCAATTTATCTACAACTGTAAAATATGAAGCAAAAGAAAAAATATAATAGGAAGAAAAATATGAAGTAAAAGAAAAAATACCACTCCGCATTATATACCTGATCACCCCTTCACTCCACACATCCACTTTGTCACTGTAATCCTTCCCTTCCAGAGGTGGAAGTGGAGGCTTCCTGTTGCTCATTTGAACAGGGCTTCCACACAATTCATGCCATAAGGGCTTAACCCAGATTCTCTAAGCTTCTTAGCTTTCTAAATTATTAAAGAAAACAATCAAATTAAAAATTTCTAAATAATCTATATAAAAAACAACTTCAAAATTTCAAATTCAAGATTTTCTTTCGTGATTCTCTAAGTTTTTTAGTTTTATAAATTATTAAATAAAACAATCAAATTAAAAAATTTCTCTACTCAAAATTAATTTCCATTTCATGTACTAGTTTCCAATTCTTAAAAAATTTCTAATCAAATTCTTAATTTATTTTTAGTTTCCAATTCTTAAAAAAAATTCTAATCAAATTCTTTAAAAAATCCAAATCTTAAAATAATTAACTTTAGTTATTTAACCCAGATTATCTAAGCTTTTTAAATTATTAAAGAAAACAATCAAATTAAAAAAAAAAATTATACTTAGTGTGCTGCAATTTCCATTTCACATACTAGTTTCCAATTAGTCAATTAGTTTCCATTTCTATTAACAATCAAATTAAAAAAATTCTATACTCCATTTCGTGTGTTGCAATTTCCATTTCACGTACTAGTTCCAATTAGTTTCAAATCTCGCTTGCAATTAGTTTTCATTTATATTGCTACACAGATCCAACGGTGGACAATGTGGGACAAAGTGACAGTTGTTTACTTGAATCAACGAAAGAAAATAAAAAGGTCGACTATGGTGAGGGTGGAATGATTCAAAAGTAAACACCTTCAATGTAACAATAAATCCAATGAAAATTACCCGATATTCATTTACACAGCCCTTACACAGCCCTTATGCAAAGGAGACCGTCAAACAAAATTTGCATGTTATAGCAAAGAACTCTTCAAAAATAATATATTCACTTTAACACCACTAATTCTCCAAAAATGCATCCAACAAAATTCCCTTAAAGGGCTTTTTCAGCATAAAAAAAAAACTAAAAAAACTACATTTAGCTTGTGCAGGGGCTCAAAAATATATTAAAATAATGGTATTGATAGTTTCAACTATTCATGAAAAAAATATATATATATTTGAGAAACAGGGGAAATTCCCAACCTCTTCAAATTTACAAGATCATATTTAAAGGAATTGTCAAAGGATGTAATAGAATAGTGGGGATTGTAGTTTTTTTGTTTTTTTTGGAATTAGGTAAAACAAAATTTTAAAAAATCAAATAATTGGAGTGTTTGAATTGTATTTTTTATAGTAAAAATTGATTCATCATTCCATTTTAGAGCACCTTAAACACTAAAATTTAACTACTATAACCCAAATTTTCAAAAACCTTTATCAAAAATTTTCATAATTTAATTTTTTTAGAGGCATATTTAAATTCCCAAAGACTCAAGAAAAAATTTTGGTTTCCAACTGTGAAAATGGGACAAAAGAAATCACTAGAAAGCACATGGTCGGGCCGAAAAAATCCACCAAATTCTTCCATGATCTCATCTCGAACAGGCTAAATTCTTGGGCAGCGTAATGTCAAAGTATTATGGCTATGTTTTCATGGTGGATGAACATGAAGAGAATTGTATGTGCCTCCTTCTACTGAAAATGAAAATAATAAGCTTGCATCCACAGAGACCAAGATGGAAGACACCCACAGAGAGAAATGTTCAAAGAACTGTGAAAACCCCTCTGATAGGAGTGAGTTATCATAAACGTGTCTCTGATGAAGTGAGTTATCATAAACATGTCTGAAAATCTCATAGATGGAGCAAGGACTGGAGTAGGACCATCATGAGCCCAATGTGGGGACTTACTTAGAAGCATGGTAGTAAAGATGAAGGTGGTTATTTGGCAGGGGATATTGAGGGTTCCAACTCATGGAGAGAATTATAGAGGGGAAAGGAGGGAAGAAGAGGTTTGAGTAAAGGAAATTCTTCAGCAATAGCAGTATTGGTTCTAGGAGTTTGCATTTTAGTAATTTGAGTAATAGCCATGGAGTAGAAAAAAATGGTAGCGTCATCCATAGGATCAATAGTAATAAATTTGCACAGAGGAACAGTAATTGACAAAGGAAAAGGAGGGATGAAATGATGTTGGATCGAAGTTGAAGCATTCATTATTCTCCTGCCAATGTCGATAATGGGCTTCTCAGATTCTGTCTCACGCCTTTGAGAACCAACCAGAGGAGCAACACTGGGGGCACCAAAATAAGACCCCCACAGTCTTTCTCCAGAAATGAATTGGGGCTACACTGAAGAGGCATATGTTTATTGGAATTGGGTCTCATAAGATATATACATGTATATAATGATTGCGATGATTGCTAAGAGGCTTGATCGGTTCCTGGTATCAGAATTCTTGCTATCAAATTTGGGTAAGTGGACTGCATACATTGGGAATGTATTAATTTCAGATCATCGGCCGATTATTCTCAGTTGGCATTTTGATAGAAGTGACAGGTGTTTTCCTTTTAAGTTTAATAGGGTCTGGCTTGACGACCCAGTTTTTTTTAATCTGGTCATGAATCATTTTAAACCAAATCAAAGGGCACAAGATGTATCTGCTTCGGATCACCTTATGGGATCGATGAGGAGCCTAAAAAAGGTGGTGAAGTGCTGGGAGCAGGAGAAGAAACACATTTTGAAGCACCACATTGCAGAGATTGTTAAGGAGTCAGAACGACTCTTAAAGGTTCTGGAGGATTCTGATCAAGTTGTGGCAACCTGGAAAACTTCGAAAGATCTAGAGTTGGAGAAAATGCGTATTCTGCTTGTTGAAGAACAATATTGGAGGCTCAAAAGCCGAGCGATATGGCTCCGTGAGGGCGATATGAATACAAAAAAATTTCATGCCACAGAGGAAGGCAGGAAAAATTCAAATGCGATTTGGTGTATTGAGGAAAAGGATAATTTTCATCATTCCATGGTTGGGATACATGAGGCGGTTGTTAGACATTTTGGGGATTTATTTAAAGCTCGAGACAATGTGAATTATGATGATCTTATATGGGCCACAGAAGCGCTTCCTACTATGTTTGATGAGGTTTCAGCGATGGAATTTTTTAAACCAGTACGCGAGAAGGAGATTATGGTGGTCCTAAAGTCATTTGCAGTGGACAAGAGTCCGGGACCAGATGGTTGGACTCCAGATTTCTTTATCCACTTTGCTGATATCCTGATGCCCCACATAGTTGAAATGGTGGAGGATGCTAGAACATCTGGGCAAATCAGTGGGGATGTAAATTCTACTTTTTTGGTTCTGGTTCCGAAGAAATCTGATGCAAAAAAATTTAACGACTATAGGCCAATCTCGTTATGTAACACGCTCTATAAAGTGATATCAAAAACCATTGCTGAGAGAATGAAAAAGATGATGTCCAAATTTATCTCCCCCGAACAGTCTGGTTTCCTGAAGGACAGGAGCATCCATGATGCTGTGGCCTCCACTCAAGAAGTGATTCATTCCATCCATACAAATAATATAAAGGCTATGGTTATGAAGATTGATCTATGCAAGGCATATGATTGAGTTGACTGGAGATTACTCCGAATGATATTATTCAAGATTGGTTTAGATCGGGTTTCAGTAAATTGGATCATGGGATGTGTTACAAATACATCTATGGATGCTATTATAAATGGGGTCGCCTTAGATTTCTTCAGACCTAGTCGTGGGTTGCGACAGGGATGTGCTCTTTCTCCATTACTTTTTATTCTTGTTATGGATATTCTGAGTTGCAATATTGGTATAGTTGTTTCTAATGGTCTTATAAAAGGCATTAAGTTGTCATCTTCCAGGGAAATTAGCCACAATCTATTTGTTGATGATGTTTTACTATTTGGCTTGATTCTTAGATCTGTGTGGAGAAATTTCTATGACATCTTCATTAGATTTTGAGATGCAACCGGAATGGCTGCAAACAGCTCGAAATCATGCATCTATTCAAACGAGGGTGATTATGAGACTATTTCTGCTATGGGAGAATTTTTTTATTTCAAAATAGAGCCTTTGTCATCTGGTTTTAAATATTTAGGTTTCTATTTAAATCCCAACAATTACTCTGCTGAGGATTGGTCGTGGCTAATTAAAAAGGCGGAAAAGAGAATCAGCAATTGGACTACCAAATGGCTGTCACTAGGAGGCAGAGTCATCCTAATCCAAGTGGTTATTCAGCAGCTGATGGTGTATTGGGCTCACATTTATACCATACCAAAAAGGATTCTAACTCGTTTCAGAAGCACCATGATAAAATTCTTATGGAACGGAAAGGAAATGAAGGGTAAGTACCACTTGGTTTGTTGGGATTTGATTATGAGACCAAATGAGCGTGGCAGATGGGGCTTAAAGGACCTGGAAACCTTTGGGTGGGCTTTGCTCATGAAATCACTATGGAGGACGCTGACGAAGAAAAGCATATGGAATGAAATTATAAGTTTTAAGTATATAAGAGAAACAAATATGGAGTTCGTTTCTATGGCTGGTTGGCAAAATATAAAAGGGGCGTCCACCATATGGAATGGCTTTTAAAATATTTGGCCTATTTTTGCCTCTCTTCTACACTGGAATTTTGACAATGGGGACAAAATTTTAATTGGACAGGCTTGCTTGAGGGGAGACTCGTGTCAATTTTCTTGCAGCAGACAGTTATTGAGATGTTTAAATGGAAGGGGTATATTTTAATTAAGTCAGATTATTAAGGAACAGTTCGATGGGATTCCGGTTTGGCACACGGCTAAAGGACTAATTTTACCGATTACGTTGTTGGATGAATGGAATGCTTTCACTTTGGATTTGAGAAGCAGAGGTTTCTCCCGGAACCGAAGCGGTGATCGGCTGACTTGGGAGGGGCCACTTAAAAATGAGATGCCAGTGGTTAAGGACATTTATAAAAGGTTCTATATGCAATCCAGATCGAAGGTGGAGGTATTGACCAGTATGAGCATATGGGAGTCAAATGCCCAATTGAAAATGAAATTGTTCCTCTGGCTGGTGTTAAACAATAAAAACCTCACATGGGAAAATTTGATGAAAAAGGGAAAGATTGGGCCTGGAGTTTGTTGTTTATGCATGAAAGGGGGAGATGATAATGATCATCTCTTTTATAGGTTCTCATTTGCTAGAAAATTTTTAAGGGAATTGGGTTGTTACTTTAGCATAAGTTTCCCATATTTTGAAAACACGATGGAGTTCATTGTATGGGGTAAGAAAAAGTGCAAAAACTATAGATTTTTGCCAACATTATTCCATTGGTTTATTTGGCTCAGTCGAAATAGGGTGATTTTTGATGGTTTACAGTGCTGCTCAGAGGGGACTACAAATAACATTATAAGCTTATGGGGTAAACTGAGGACTGGTGACAAACCTCCAATGGACCTCTCAAAGCGTCTGCGCCCTTTTGAAATACATTACCCCGCCAGTTTCTTCAATGGGGCTTCACAACACTCTGTTTGTGGGTGTGGCATGTGGCTGTTGATCTCTCCACATTATCATTATAAGATTCACTGGTCTAGTGGTGGGGGCTCGAACATGAGGACGGAGATTTTGGCTCTTTGGGGTTTGCTTTGGTTTGCGTCTCAGCTATACATTGACAACCTTTGGGTGCTTGGTGACTCAAAGTTTCTCATAGAACACCTAAACAAGAACACCAATTTAGCCCCCGATCATCTGATGACGTGGTTGGATCGCATCAACACTCTTAGGACTTCCTTTTCAAGAATAAATTTCAAGCACATCTTTCGAGAATCGAATGTACAGGCTGATAGGCTATCTAAAAAATGATTAACTGGAGAGTTTGGAACCATGTATTACGAGTTAATGGATGCTGCAAGACCGGGAGCTATTGTTATTGTGAGATTCTACTAAATTCTCATTTTTTCAAATCACTATTTTTGAGTCTGGACTAGCCTGATAGCAATTTTTCTATCTGGTATGTTGTGGAGGCCACTAGTATCATTTCTTTGTTTTTATGATGTTTTTACTGTCAGGCTAGTGGTATCATCCTTGGTGATGGTACAACACTTATTTTTCCTCACGGGCTCACTTTGTTTTGATATCGGACTACGGCTATTTTTTTTTTATAAACCATTGGGATGATGCTACTGGTCCTTTATTTTTCCGTTTCAAACTGTTTAGGCAGATAATACTGGATTATAGTTTATCTTTCGACTATAAATGTTTTCTATGGGTGGGCTCTCTTTGCACACCCTTTCTTGATCTCTGATCGATATTGTAATGACATTTTGGAAAATTTTGACTCTGAATGGCACAGTATGTTAGCCATAGTTTTTTTCGTCATGAAAAATATTTGTATATTTATTATTTTCATATTTACATGATAGAATATTAGGATTGTGAGCGTTTTCAACTATCAAGCAATCGTTTTTACATTGGTATGCCAAGTGATTGCACAAGGAGGGCGGATCATTAGTATTTGTTTTTACTATGGTTTTTTTGGGATTCTTTTGGTAGATTTTTCTGATCAAATTTTTTTAAAATCTGGCAAGAATTCATTTAAATCACAAGTTTGATGGTAATTTCTTCACAGTCAAAATGCCTAAAAAAAATTTCACAGTCGAAGTGCCTAAAGAATTTTTCATAGCGTTGAATTCATATATAAAGTCAAAAAACCAGTTTAAATAACACAAATCAAGATTTCATATCAAATTTTACTGCCTGATTCTAACACGAAAACTCCAAAAAATCACACTAAACACAACTCCAATCATGAATCCTATCACGATCACTATCCCTGTCAACACATCTTTTCCATGCTATAAATTATTTAATGTTGAATGTCCAATTTTAAAAAAAATTTGGACGAACATTCTTCAGCAATTAATTTTTCTTTCTCAACTTTAGGGTAGCAGAGGCATAAATCACCAGTCAAAGGTCACAAAAAATGGTGTTTGCTAGTTTCAAGTGTAGCACAAATGGTGTATCAGATAAATTTTTTAATGCAGCCCAAGTGCTCCTTAATTCACTTTTTATGATGGCTAGGCTAAGGAGTTTTTTTTGATAGTGGGTTACTACTACTAGGTTAATAATATATATATGTTTGGTAGCAATTTTGGTATTTTTTCAAATACATTCTCAATTATTTGGAACATCCAAAAATCTTCAAGCCTTTGGCTTTTGGTATGGTCTATTTCTTGATATTATTTTCTGAAACATTTTTTCAATTGTAAGGCTGAAATTCTTCTTATAGAAATGGGCCATGGAATTCCTTGCACAATTCTATACTTTCCTTCTTCATCAATACAAGTGAAGGTCTTGTTATGGATATCTAGTAAAACTTGATGCTTGTCCCACTAGTCCATTCCAATAAGGATTTTATACTTTCTTTCTTCATCAACACAAGTGAAGGTCTCGTTATGGCTATCTAGTAAAACATGATGCTTGTCCAACTAGTCCATTCCAATAAGTATATCATGAGATCCAAATGATATGACATCTAAGTGGACATGTGTATTCACTCCATTAAGATCTACTAAATAGCCTTGAGAACTCTTTCTCATTGATCCTTCTTTTTGTCCTAGTAGCTACCTAAACCAACACAAACTTTCAAGATTACTTTTCATGAGTTGAAGACTGTGTACTATTCTAGGATCAACCTAACTATGACTTCCTTCTAAATCAATCAAAATAGCTATAGGATGATTTGTAATATTACCTTCCACCTTAATCATAGAATATTAGTGTTCTACCTGTCTATATTTTAGGGATGCATATATCCTTGGAATATTTCTGCCCGTGTCTTGTAGAAATTTCACAGTTTTACTATTTTTTGAAAAAAATATTCTCCCATTTGGTTCAAAATTTGTCTCTATTTTACATATATATGATAATATTCAACAATTTTTTCCCAATTTTAGTAGTAAACTACATTTTTTTATTTAATATTCACCTACATTCTATATGTATGATTTTTTAAATTGGAATAGTCTCATACATAGGTATAATATTTGAATCCGTAAAAAATACCCTAATGTCTTCAACTATGGTAGCCTATTGAATGTTGTGCAAAGACGTCATTTTTCATCTATGCGAGGACAATATTTCACAAGCGACCTCCCTTACATTTGTGGCATTGGATTGGTGGTCTTCCTTTATTTTCTAAGGAATCTTCCATTTTATTTCATCTCTAGTAAGGTAATTTTATTGATGTTTACTACAACTATTTTTGTTGAAAGGAGATTTAAATCCATTCCTTCTTTTATTTGATATATCTTTCTTCTTACCCTTCTAAGACTTCTATTAAGTATTTTTTCTTGGATTTATTCATATAGGTACTTGACCTTTCTAATTGTCTCATTTGAAGTTTGAGGCTCATCAAATTGAAACTTGCTTTTATAAAAAGATGGCAATCCACTCAAGAACCTTTGAATTTTCACCTTCTCCTCTCTAATAAAGCCCGTATATCTCAACAGCTCCAAGAACTAATTCCTTTCATATTCTTCCATGGCTAACTTGAGCTGAAAGAGGTCCTACATCTTCTTGTCATAGTAATTCTCTAAAAGATTGCACCTTTTCTCATAAATATGCTTAACTTGCTTCAACTAGTTCTACCTCATAGAAGCTTTTCCTTGTTACTGAATGATATATAGAAATTATGGATTCTAGATTAGATGACCAATTATGCAATTGAAAACATTTTCTTATTTTAAGAAATAGGGTTTTAGGATCATCTTCTCTTTTATTTTCACCATCAAAAGTTGGTGGCTTAATCTTCCTAAGTCCACCTTGTAAATTGTATAGTTCATGTTTTCTTCTTTGATGTGTAGTAGGGGATGCTTTTGGGATAATCCTTGACTCATTAGATGCATAAAACACATTTTTAGTGAAGAGGTGAGTACTAATGTCTTTGAGCTCTACTACCATTTTTAAAGTGCCTATATCCTTTGTAAGTATCCATTCTTGCATCAAGCCTACCTTCTTCATCATGTCTTAAACTTGCTCCATCCCTCATTTTCCTTTGTAGTTATTTCCACTAGTACATATGACATACTTTATGATGTCTTTCAGACATTGTTTCCATAAATACATGTCAATTTTATTATGAAACTTGTTAGGAGTGTTTTTTTGAAATGATTTTGTCGCACCATTAACCATTGTATCTCGTTGTCATACATTTGATGCAAAAAAATACCACATGGAAACTATGAAGTGATTTAATCCCACCAAATTTTTGACAAGTATTTCCCTTATAACTCCAACGAAAACATCCAACTATCGTGCATTCACAAAAGGAAATAAAACTGCCTTGTGGCACATTGGGGCAAGTCTATCCACCACCTGTCAGTCATTATACCAATGTCCACGACACCACAACTCCAACAACATTAGAAACTTTTTGCACTTTTGATGCACAAAATTGCCACATGCCATAGTTGTGGAGAAATTTCTTCCACCAAACTTTCAATGATCATGTCTATCAGAACTCATAAAAATATATCTAGTTTCCATATGTTTGACAAAGAAAGATTTCCATGCGTAATTTTCTTTTAGGCTTGATCCACCACCTAGGTATCATGATACTAATGTTAGCACGTTAGAAATATAAAAAGGAAGGTGATTTTTGATGCATTGAACTCCATTTCCCATTGAAATAGTGATGATATTGTAGGAACCCTTTGTTGGAATAAAGACAAATGAATGAGCATGTGTGACATCGACTAGGTGAGTATCTTCCATCAGATATTTATAGATGGTGTTGAATGTACAATGATATATATATATATATATATATATATATATATATATAAGGACATCTACCACTAATGTATGTGCCTCAAAACCAGTTAGAGGCTTTATGTATAATGCATTATAAGTGGGGATTTTAGTATGCATAGGGCCCCTAACTGGTTTTGAGGCACATACATTTGTGGTAGATGTCCTTATGTATTGCATTGTAATTTCTTGATTCTGCCACTAAAAAATTGTCCCTCATGGAATATGAAGCTACCATCGTTCTATCAATGTGTTAATTTCATATTCATAGTTAATAAAATTTTATATTTCCAAATGGGACTAGATAATGCTGACAATGATGAAGATTCAACTTCTATACCTTCAACTAAAAACGTAATCAAAAAATATTTAATACTAAAGTTGAATTCATTTTCTGCCCTTCACTATTCATGGATTCCATTGGAAATGTTTAAGAAAGTTTTCATGGAATACCCATGCATCATGATAAGAATAAATAACTTTCATTTCCAAATGGATTCTATGAATATTTTAGAAAAGGATCGGGTTACAAATCGATTATAGTGGATAAAAATGGACATAATCATCACTAGAAAAATGTCTAGATAAAACTTGTCAAAAGTTAGTTTGCTGAAGCATCAAAAGTAGGGTGTTCATTTCCTGAGGTAAGGCATGCATTTACTGAGGTAAGATATCCATTTCCTAAGGTATGTCATGCATTTTTAATTCTTGAGGTGAGGCATCCATTTCCTGAGGTAAGTCGTGTATTTCATAAGGCAACATTTCACGAGATAGAGTGTGCATTTCCTAAGCCAAAAAAAGTTGACAAATGGTGCACTAAAACCACATCACATTTCTTAATATCTTGTCTTGATCTATATTAATGCAGGAATAAAATGAAATAAAAATTTAAATAGAAACATAGAGCTACAACAAAAATTTAACTTCGGTTCATTGATAACAAAATACTGAAAACTATTTACATGCAGAATGGAAATAAACCATCTCAGGCAATGGTAGCTTATCTATGAGAAGAGATGTGGTGGCTACATGCCTCTAAAATTTGTTACAATGAGGCTCTAAGGCCTATTTATTATTGAGAAATAATGGAAAACCCTTGTTATCCAAGATAAAACTTAGAATTAGTCTTTGATTCAATTGGTTAAATTAGTTAGGATTTTTGAATTTTCTCAAAATAAAATCATATGTACAAAAGTAATTTTGGTCATATATTCAGTTTGTGGGGTCATTCTAAATTTAAGTGGAGTTAATTACAAAATTCAAAATCCAAACTTCCATGTGTATTTGGCTTATTTGGCCATGATTGGCATTTAGAAAGTTTTACCAAAATCTGTAACAACTCCAATTAGGGAAACTGAGGGTTTGCTACAGAAGTTCCTGACACTTCTGTAGTGAATCTGCCTTTTCAAAAACCTATCTTGCTATGAAATTGTGTTGTTGTGGTAACGATACAAATGTTTTTAAAGGTTATGGTCAGATTCATAGTGGGTCATGAATACATGTTGTTTTCCTTTATCCATTATCCCTAAAACGTTTCACACTGTATAGCTTGTTGGCAAAAAATGAGGTCTCTGGGAAAGACCCAGGTTCAGGATTCGAGCCAACAATATTTCCGTTGTAGTCTAGGACAATGAAGACAGTTTCACCCTGCTCAAGGGAGCAAGGAGTCTCACCTGAGGCATTCCGTGACCTTACTGGAATTAGAGACTAGATCATTAACATCGAGGAAACATCACTAACAATAAGTCATCTCTCAATTCATATAGAAGACATTCATATATCTCAACTTAAGAAGCATGTTATCATTCATCCATACCTATTATGAGCATTGAATTAAAATTTTAAAACAAACATACACACCATGATCAACAAGCATCAATTAGTCCATAACACGCAACACAACATCGGTCTAATTCCATTAACTTGGCTCAAAACATTACAAATATACTCCGTAGAGTCTGATACATTTCAGCTCAGTACATACGGCTCCGCAGATCTCTCTCTCTACTCTAATCTCCTATCAACCTCTCACTATCCTCAGAGTCATTTCTTCTCTGCTTATTTGTTCCTGCAAACTGACACTGTCAGCCTTTACCCCTTTTTCGTCACTGGGAGTTCTACTGCTTGTTCCTTGTCTCCCTTCTCTGCCATCTATGCCACCAACTGTTTGTGCTCAGCCACCTGCCTTCAGGTTTTTTGCAACCGTAACAGCTCCCTGCTTATCTTGATTG
Organism: Pinus albicaulis; assembly: GCA_034641835.2. Classification (NCBI taxonomy): domain Eukaryota; kingdom Viridiplantae; phylum Streptophyta; class Pinopsida; order Pinales; family Pinaceae; genus Pinus; species Pinus albicaulis. Next base: position 587,848,943 of record CM076574.1, read on the forward strand.
GGCTCCGCCACCTGTTCCTTTCGCTCCTATCTTTCAGCAACTTCAAAATTGTCTTGTCCAAAACAAAGGCCCCAAAAAGCCCCGACCACATGCTATTGACTCGTTCCGAGTCAATATTTTCCTGCTATAGTGGCCTCTGGTTGTCCGCCAACTTCTGATGCTAGCAAAATTTCCTCTGTTGTTTCCATCTCTATCTTCTCTTGTTTTGGTTGGCTCTCTTTTAATAAAGGCCCCAACTCGAGAACCTTGCTCATCGCCTTTGTCCTGAGTTGTGTGAACTCAATTATTTCTTGTTGCCATAATTTTATGACAAGCTCCGTGTCGGTGACCACTTTGTTAGCCTGATTTGCGTCCATCACCTGTGGCAAATTTTTGAACATCTCCTAGAGTTTGGGTTCGGCCTCAGACGCCATTCATTGAATTTCTTCTGCCTTTTGTTTCACGGGTTGTCGTAGGTCCCTGAGAAGTTGCTTCGTTGTTGCTAAGCTTTCCTCGATAGTCTAAATTTGTGTTTTAAGTACATCTTCTTGGTCATATAGCTGAGTGCGGCTGACCAGATCTGTTGCTCCCCTTATCTCCAGAACAATCTTCTGTAATTGCTCCGAAATGGGTTGAGCCTTCATTGTCAGTGAGTTGGAGCACTCGTGGAGTTTCTCCAACAAGTTGTATTCTTGTTTGACTGTTGTTCCCAGTGTCTCCTTTATAATTTGCATCTACTTCTGCCTCTCTGCTATCTTCTCGGCATACACTATAGAAGGGTCCAATAGCGCTGGTCTTGTTGCAAGCACTTCCTTCAGCTCCTGATTTGATCGGTCTAGGGTAGTGCATGCCATTTTTACCCGAATGGATCTCTTGACCATAAATCATGATGCAATATCTGTGGGTGTGCTGCTATCTAGAGCAATGACTGTCAACCATAGGTCTTTGAATATCTTTGTTACCTGCTCCAGCTGCTATTGTAGGCCATATTTCTCATTATGGAGTTGATTGCGCTCATCAGTAAGCACAATAACTTATTTTTGCTGCTGCTCATATTTATGTAGGAGGTCGTTGTGTAGACTTTCTTCTTGCCATGCTGCTGCCTGGATGAAACTAAAAAGTTCTTGAGTCCCCAGTTATGCGTGTCACCACTACTCGTCATATCTTGCCTCGGATGTCGCTCCCTAAGTGGTTTCCCACTAGAAATCGATCTTTCTGAGTGTCCCTATGGGTATGTGGGTTGAATTTGTTGTGGTGGTTGAGATTGTGGAATGTGGTGACTTGTGGATGGCATGAAATTTTGAAATAATAATGTAGATTGTTGTAATGGGTTTAGTGTGGTTTCAGTGGGTGTTGTATTAGAGGGCAAACCTTCATGGATTAATAGTTCCAAAAAGGTGCTTTGCCCCACGGTGGTTTGGTTAACCTCAGTTACTCCAGTTGTACCCAAGTTAACTTCCGCCTTGGTATCAACATTCATTAGAGTGCCTGGTGGTATTGGGTCTGAGATGGTCATAGAAGTGGATGGAGTGTGGGTGGAGTGGTCTTTGGATGTGAATGACGTGTGTGGTGATGAATTATGTGTGTTGGGTGGCAATGAAACGTGTATATTAAGAATTGACGATGGATTAGATGCTGGTAATGTAGAGGTGGTCTATGTGTCTACCTCTGGCTCCTCTTGAATTAAGATTCCCGTGACTACTGGTTGGGCTTGGTCCTCTCATGTGAGATCGACCACTTGCTCAGATCCCATGGTCCGGGCTCTCTACCGTTTTGGTGTTGGGATTGGGGGTTTTGTTGGCTTGTTTTTACGGAGTGGAGTGATGGTTGGTTGTGAGTGAGAGTGGAATGCGGTTAGGATGGGGGTAGTTGTTGACGGAGATGCGAAATTCAATGTCTAAAATTCAGAGAAAAAGGGGAATATAGTAGATTTGGTGTCTAGAGTTCCCATTACCTTGTTGAAAGCTTCCATCCAAGTGTCCAACTAGTCCAGCAGCGACCACAATTGTAATTGTGAGACCCTCTACGTTGTTTCGGTCGGTGTCTCTCCCAGAATTGGGTTGGGAAGAATCACATCGAATGAATAAACTAGTATCCTGCTTCTGCTTTCCATTACCGCTCCTGGCCATGAAGAAAATTTTGTATGAAATGCCTCCTCTGTTATTTGGAACTTCAGTGGCTTCTTATGAAAGGTATTTCCATCAACACAAAATGACCTAATATAGTTTCGGTTGTGAGACACCCCAAACCAAATTTGAGGGAATTATTTGTCCAACAGGATCGTGGGAACTCTTTGTTGACTTTTAACTACATCTATCATCTGTTAGTACCAAGCTACGGAATTTTCTTCGTTTATCTCTTTGGTACTCGGGTCACCTGATACTTTCCATGATGTGTACCTTAGCGCCATTGGTTGGTCTTCAGTAATCTCCACAAGCGGCCTTCCACCTAGTGGACTCCATTTCCACATTCCAAAGCCATGAATAGATAACCATATATAAGCCCTGTGGCTTGCTTTAAGTTTTCCTCGCAAGCCTAAAAAAGCTCATGTAGTAAGAATGGGCACCAATTCAATTGTGTCCCTTATATGCATTGTTCCCCAACTGATATTGTATCAAGGGTACATTCCCCCTTGGTATAATGCCTAATATTTTTCTCGACAATCAAGTAGCAATAAAACTTTACTACTGGGGTGTTGATGAGATCAATTTTGGCACCCTTTCCTCCTCTCCTTGTCTCATACTTTCTGTAGTAGTCACAGTCCCCCACCTTCTTGGCTCTCTTAGATGTGTTTTGGAAGGCTGATGATACATACCTTCTTGCTACTGATAAGCCTGTGAGTTTGTGTATATCCTCCACGTGAATTTGGATCTCCCTCCCAAGCCACATCGACCCATTCTAAATTCTGTTGATGAGGAATTTGGTGCACTGCATTGCCACTCCCAATGTCCTGAACACCGAAAGGCTTCTGAGGTGCAGAATTGTCGACCTCTGGATGCCTCTAAAATATGGATGCACCCTCACTAATTCGCCTCCTCATTCCTTCACGTTATTTTCAATGTAAACCTTCATTTTCAACGCTGGGAATTGGAATGAGTCCATGAAGTCGGTATCTATCAATGTGGCATTATCATATTTGCCAACGAATGACTCCAACCTATGAATTCTTTCGTCGAGCTCTAGCTTGACCACTGAAGTAGTCGCCTTCATCATTTTCTTTCTTCTCCAATATACCCGAACTGCCGCTGGGCTATTGTTCTAAACTGCTATTGTTGGAATTGGGCTAACTGTTATAGCATTTTCTTGCTCTGATAATTCGAAATTCTCTGGCATTCTGTTGTTTCCCTCCTTCATGCAAGTTAAGTAGGATTACTGGCACAAATCAATAGTACAAAATGGATAATTAGTTCCTAAAAAAAACTAATAGAATTTGCATATAAACGACTATTTTTCAGTCGGTGACCAATAGTAGCTAATTTTCACTATCTTATAACGCGACCAACATTTATTCGTTTTTAGCTTAGTCATTAATTGGCTATCTCAATGTTGTTGTCTAGTAGTATATTTGGTCATTAATTTGGTCACTGATTTGGTCATTAATTTAGTCATTGGTTTGGTCATTGATTGAATCATTGATTTGGTCATTAATTGTCACAATTAATGACCAAATATAAAACAAAATATATTACTATATGATCACCCGAGAAAACCAATTAATGATCAAATAAATATGGCCAAAATGTTGGTCGTGTTATAAGATACTAGAAATTAGCTACTAATAGTCATATATATGCAAATTTCAGTCATTGTTTGAAACCAATTAATGACCAAATAAATATGACTAAATATTGGTCGTGTTACAAGATACTGTAAATTAACTACTAATATTTGTATATATGCAAAATTTAGTCGTAATTTGTAATCACAAATTTATCATTTGCAGTAGTCATTCATATTTTTTTGGTAGTTCCATATTAATTATATAAATGACTAATTTAGTAGTTTATATTCATTTCATTTACTTTCATTAATAATCATTGTAAATGACTAATTTAATCGTTTATTCATTTTATTTTTGTTCATCATTAATCAATATAAACTACTAATTTAGTAGTTTTAAATTGATTTTGTGTTCAATGTTAATCAACATAAATTAATTTGTACGATTTAAAAAATGTCGTGCAATGTGCATGTTCATCTAATATGAAAACACAAAGTTGCATATGTTCATTACAATACTAAGCAATATCAAGTGGAACTATAAATAATTTCAACCACATAAATTATATTATATTAAATGTTAAAGTGTTACAATACGATTTTCCAACTCAATATTGGTTGGACTCCAATTTACTCATGAAATGATGTTTCATCACTTCAAAACATTATCATTGTGTTTCCAGGTGAATTCACCAACTCTGAAAACTTGATCATCAATCTCCATATGTGTGTCTTATGTGGGATATTTTCTCTAAGGGTATCACCAAACCAGTTCTCCTCTCTCTCTCTTTGCATTTTTCACTCCAATGTTATTGCTCTCCTCTTTTTTCAATTTCTGCTTCTTACCATCAATACTGAGTTCATTTTCTAAAATCAAAAGAAGATACAATGCAAAGTGTAAGACAATGAACACTAGAATATAAACTAAATTAGACTATAAATATTTTATATAACATATACCTCAACATCAACAATGTCAAAGCCATTTTTTCCCATACAAGTAAGAAATTTAAAAAAAAATTCTTCAATGGGACGATAGTGGCCACTATAATGTGGCCAGATGACCTGTATAAACAAAGCAAATAAAATGTCACCATATATAGAAAAGAACACCTTAGTAAATTAGTACTCAACCTTCAAGGAAAGCTTAGGAACACTCATGTCAACTAAGTTATATGATAAAAATCCCAAGATGTAGATAAATTGTGTAAACAAATAATATGAGGTGTGATGTTTAATCCTTGTCGTTTTATTCACAAAACATTTAATTTTATAACGCACGAACTTTGTCGAGTATAAAAACACATGTGCTCAATTAACAACATGAAAGTAAATTTTTTTGATAGTCATGAAATTTTTTTAACACAAAATAGCTATAAGGATTCCAAACAATATAGTGTAATACTAATTTCATCTTCAAGATTTGGTTGTTGTTTAAATGGAAATGATACCAAGTATTTTCAATTTTATAGTTAAAATACAACAAAATTAAAAGAAATGTCCAAAATACAATCAAACAATAAAGAGAGGATATCATGGAATGGAAATTGCAATTATAAAAAATTTGTTTACCTATCCACTAATGTCGTGTCTGGCATTCCTAAAACATTTTCTTGCCCAAAATAACCATGAGGTGAAATAATCACAACATTAAAAACCATAGTAATTCCCACTAGAAAAATTTCCAAATTCGATGACTCAGATGCCTAAAGGATCTCCAACAGCAAATGAATCATATCCAAGATGTGTTATGCACTGTCTCCCCATCCTTTTTCCAATCACATTTCCTGTAAACTACCCACAACAAATTCAAGTAATAATCAAATGAATACATTGAAATTTGTTTTTATCTTTTATATCTATAAAATTTGAATATTATTTGTTTCATGAACATATTAATTAATATTTAAAGCCTTCCTGACATATGAGAAAGTATCAATCAAGTAGGACATCAAAAAAATCGACCTCAATGAGGTCCTCAAACAATTTCTACAATATCAATATTTTTCTTGTTGTGATATATTGTGTAGAAAAAAGAACATATTTGCAAAATAAAAAATCGTATATTACTTATGTTCAAACTTTGTAAATGGTGTATTCTTAAGAATTTTTTTAAGATGTCCCTTCACCTTTACCAAAGTGAACTGTAGCTTGGTTAAACTATGTATCATTTCATTCAACATCAATTTCTGCAAGATAAATGTCACACATTAATCTTTCTCATTTCTCAACATGCTACATATGATAAATTGAAATTCACATAAAACCAAGATCAAATCCTTTTCTAACCAAAACGAACAAACAAACATTGTCTCTAATAAAACATCATTGTAATATTAGCAAATGAAAAGAGAGTGGACCATTTTTATTGTTTGACTTTTCCTATTTTTTCTTTGAAAGTGCTCGAGCTTCAGGAACCAACAAATGTGAGGGAAGTTGTAAATGTGAAAAATTTATGTTGACATAATTTGTAGACTTCTTCAAAATTATGTGAATGATTCCATTTCCGAATGTGGTAAATCTCGTAATAAGAAATGGCCACATTGGATACAAATGTTAAATACAAAAACTTGTGGACATGGCATGTATTCTAATAAATTACATTGTAGTGACTACCATGGGCCTCCACGGGTTATAGCTCCTCAGTATGTTAGTCTTGATGATGAAAGATAGATGGAAACGATAAGTATGGGTGGTCCTAGTTTGTACGGTGGATATCTTCAAACCAAGGTCATCATCTCAATGAACCTAGGTTCTGACATGGTAAACCTGGATCTGGCCTTCACCCAATTTCATTCCATTTTACTTTGTCAAGACTGAAGAGGAAATAATGGTCCTTCAGCTTATAATAGGGAGGTCAAAACATTCATTCATCTTGTCGATATGTTGTTGGGCTGTTAGAGGACCAGTCCCATCAAATTGTGGAATTTTTTACTGATAATTTGTGACATGTTTATCAGAGGTGTAGGTAGCACCAATGGAGAAAACCATGCTGCCATGATTGGTGGAGGAGGAACTAGAGTGGGATTAACGATAAGTAGGGGAAACTGAGAAGTAGGTGAAGTAGGGTGAATAATGGAAAGAGGTAAATGTGATGGGGTTTGTGTAATTTTATGAGGAAAGAAAGGAGAAGTGGTGGAAATCACCAAATCAGTACGACTAGATGACTTAAGGTGTGCAGAGTGAGAAGCTATAGAGGAGGCTACTACGTTTAAAGCAGATAATTCAACTGATTGTTAAATATAAACGTCTTCGATTATTGAAGTAAAACTTGTTACCAAATCTTGAAGGTTATAAAAATCCTGTAGAAGCTGAAGGCCAGATTTAGTTTGTGAAGAGACTTCTTTAACTGGACTTTGTTGTAAAATTGATGGACCAAGTATTGTCTTATCTACCCAACTCTCAGATTTATACATGAATAAACGTTGTTCGAAGTTTAAATCAAATTCAATGTCTTGTAAAGTGTAGAAATTTTTAGGAAGAGAGTTTTCTCTAGAAAGAGGGCTATTTCTCCCTTGATTCTCCAGTTTTCTGGTTTTCCTTAAAATTCTTTCAGGATCATCAACTATAGGTGCAGGATTTCGGTCAGGATGAGACCTAGTGTAGGCTCTTTTGGGAGCCAGAACTAAAATCTATGGCACACACACTCTCAATATTTACAAAAATGAAAGAAAACCAATCTTCTTGAAAATTTTCTATCATATACAGTTTTATAAACCAGGGTTTCAGAATTCGAAAGCAATGACAAATTTTCAACTCATTTGTCGTTCCCCAGTATGGTCACCACTATGTTATCATTCTATAATTTTTAGATTGGAAAGAATAATTATATAGGACAACATCAAACCAGTTTTAAAGCTGGGATCTAGCCCTACCAGCTTCAAAGTGGGCTCTCTCTGTATAATTTGGATTTGTTTCCTTAATTAATATTAGGCTAGTTATGATAGTGTGAGTTGTTTGTTTTTTTGATTGTTTGTTTGTTTTATTGGTTGGATAGGTGATATTTTTGAATTAATTACTTTCCATTGGGCTATAGGGTCAAATAAAGGGTGCTGCGTCAAATTTTCAAAGAGTAGTCAGAGGGAAAGCTAGTCACATTTATTGGATTCTTAATTCTAAATGAATTATGAAATGAAGCATTGGTGAATTAAGTATTGAATGAAAAGAATTCAATAATTTCTCAATCAGACTTCAGAAGAAAACATATATATTATAAACACAACCAGAAATAAGGTGTTCAAATAACAAATCTTATTCTTCACTTTTTGTTTTACAGTCAGATTAAAGTAATACACAGTAAGGAAAAACAATGGAAACAATTGTCACGAAAGGAAAAACATCACCAGTAACATATAACACAAGTATCCTGTGAGTGGTCTTCTTTATTGATGTATCAACAACTCTAAAGTACAATTCTCAATGGAAAAATATTACAATGATCAGAGTCCAACCCCTAATACTTCGAATGCATGAAGTATTTAAACTGATTCTACAAAAAAATATCGTATCAAAACAGGAAATATTTTATTAATTACAACATAACAATATTTGACCATGTGATCCAAAAAGGTGGAGTCGTTTGAAGATATCTGGACATCTGGCATTTTTGTCTGGGAATTCGTTGCTGCATGATTTAACTGTTTGCTGCACGTTTAATTGTTTGTTGTGCTGGCCGTTTTGCTGGTTGTAGCTGCTCTTCACTCCTCCTGGAACTCGCACAACTTTTCCCACCTATCCTCTTGTTTTCCTTCTGATATATCTCATCTACTTCCGTGTATCTAGAAAATGTGGGTTTGACCACGATGATATGCTTTATCTCATGCTGGATGAAAATATCATTACTTATAGCTTCCATGAAAGCTCTCTCCATCATTGCACCTTTAATATTTGAAAATTTTGTTGTGTCCTTTGCAATTTCCTTGAGTTTCTTCACATAATAATCTATGGCCATTAGTTTTTCATTGATGACAAATAGAGAATGCAGACCCCTTTTAATTAATGGTTCAATTTTGTTGAAGAACCTGTTGACTGCAATTTCCAATCCATTACACTTTTCCTCAAGTTGTTGCATCGAGTTCCTTAGTGTAAGGAATTTTTCACCTCAAAAATTGTTTCTGTCCTATCATGTATTCCTAGATCACCTAGTTCATATCTATTTCTGGAATTCAAAAACTTAATGATTTTGTTAGTTGTATCGGGCATGTCTCCCAGATCTTTATTTATATCTGAAATGGCTTTATTAGCTTTCTCAACCAGGTCCTTTTTCCCAAAAGTAATCTGGATATATGGCCAGATTTCATTCATGGATTCAGTGATGTTGGTCCATATGATTTCTTTAATTTGACCCAAGGTATTGTCAGTGGAGGATTCCTTCAGAGATTTTTGTAAGGTCTCTATTTTCTTCTGACTTCTCTGTGATTCTGTTGCATGAGCCATCTCAATATTTACCATATGATCTTGTAAAATCTTGTATTGGGTCTGTAGTCTTTTAATCTCTTATGTTTGTAATGACATGTTCTCCATTGATTTTGCAAGCTAATCTGTAGCATCTCTTGTGCTAGCTATTGAAGTTGTTGATTCAGAAATGGTTGTAAGGGGTACAACCTGTAAAGGAACAATAGAATTTTTAGCGACCTTCTCTTTTTCTTTTACCATTTTTCCATCTCAACCTCCATATTTTTTAGCTAGGCAATCTGCTCCATGATGAGTTTCATCATCTCAAATTTCTGGGACTCTGTCTCCTCTATTTATTTTGTGAGTGGGTCTTCTGTGGCTGACATCTTTAGCTGCTTCTTTAATGTTGATATATCTGCATTCTTATTCTTAATTATATCTTACACAACCTGCAAATTTGAGGGGTCATATCCTATCCTTACAACCAAATCTTCCAAGGATTTTATCCTTGTATCCTTGGACATAGAAGAGATCTTTTCCATATTGAGTTGTGACTGCACATTTGCTAAGGAGACCTGCAACTTAGACAAATTCATTGTTGTGTTGGTTAATGTGGAAGATATCATTTCACCTATCTGTTTTTGCATTTCCATATGGTCGATGGGATGAATGTCCTTGATGCTGAATTCGAATGAACTTTTCTTGTAGTCTGCTGCCTTATTGGGTTTTGAAATTTGAGCTTCTAGGAATGCCATGTGCATTTTCCCCTTCTCTAAATCAAAGGATGATAATGATTTGCTCTGTGAGCTAGAGGTTTGCTTCCAAAACTGGGTGTAGGTGCTATTTTTTAGAATTTCATTCCTCAATTTGATTTCCCGGAAGGTATCAAACATTGTCCACTCCCTTTCTCCTATAGCAACATTAGATGTGGATTTCTAGAGGATCTGTTGTTGATTTAGAATAGTATTTGAGGTAGTAGGGGAAGAGATGGGTTTTCCTCCCACTAGAGATGATCCTGGAGTATCTAGGATCTTCATGATGGTTTCATGTTCTATGTCTTTTCCTTGATCAATGTCTATGTGTATCCTAGCTCTTTTCCTTTATTTCATCTTAAATTATTTATTGGAAGTATCAGTCACTGAAGGTGACTGATCTTCTCTCTACCTCTTCATTGTTGCTTCTTGCTTATCCTCTTTGATCTATTTTTGTTGTGGTACATGGGTTTGTAATCCTAAAGTAGATATTTCCTGCTCCTTTGCCTCTTGCAAAGTATTCTCTGCCCATTATGTCTGATTCCTGAATTGTTCTATTTATGGCCTTTGAGTGTGAATGTAGGGTGTAGACTTGTTCTCCACCCTCATTTTAGAAATGACCCCAAAGGGATCATAAGACCATGTGAAGCTGGGATAAAAATTCATTTCTTTCAGTCTTTTGTCAGCTTCCTCTCCTATTTCCCTGTTGTTGCATATAAATGGTCCTTTTTCAGACTTTATCCTAAATTGTGATTTTTTCTTTGCTGAAACAAAATGCACCTCATCAACATTTAACATTTTTCTGATATAATCCAAGGAAAAAATCCTCATTAAGAGGAATTTTGGAAACTTGTTGGGAGGAAATTCACATCCATACACTCTCAACTCTGTATAATTTTGGTATAAATACCAGTCTGTTTTTCTAGCCTTATCTGAAAGCTACATGATTCTTTTAATATCTTCACTTATTCTGGGCTCAACCGTGCCATTTAGAATACTCATGGATGGATGTAAAAACAACTCAATGAAATTATTGTAGATGTATTATTCTTGCTCTTTCATCAGTAGGGTAGTCTAAAAAATGACAAACTGTGGGTGTCCATCTTCATCCATCTTCCTCATAGAAAATTGAAACCTTTCTGACTGAAAATACAAGAACATGTAAAAAATAACAGAAGTATACTTAAATACTCCTTCAGTATGAAATTTCACAAATTGATCATGAATTCTATCAGTTAATAATTGGCTAAAATCAAACATGATAGAGGGCTTGGAATCGGTGGACAATATAGTAAAAAAACCTATAATTGCCTCATCTATCCATTGGTCAGAGTAGTACCCAAGGAGATATGATAAGATTGTGGCTATTTGTTTGGTTCTTTCAGGGAATAAGGATGAGGGATATGGGGGGTTTTTCTTGGGTAAAGGAGTATTTTCAGCCAAGAATAGCTCAAGGGTTTTGGCTCTCTTAGGAAAATCTATCTTCTGGTATAGGTATATAAGGGTTTCTTGGGAAAATGGTGTTGTGTTTTCAACTAAGGTTCCCTGCATCATTTGAATGATAGATTTGGCATTAATTATGAACAAAACTTCACCATTAGGGGCAATACCATCTCTCTAGTTAGGGATATAACAGGCACATCATCTTCTAATGAATTCTAGGGAATTGTGGGTTTTAGGGAAAATGTAATATGGTAAGTTTGTGTCCCATAGGCCAATGTCATCAACACCATCTATCAACTTATCTTCTAACCAGTATTAAACATCATAAATACCAAACTCACAGAGTGTATCATGGATTTTAAAGTCCTTTTCAGCAAGGCTAACATGATCTAGGTCCATCAGGAGGTGAACCATAGGATTGAAGGGTTCTTGACCTTTCTTCTTGCACAGCATGACTAGTTCAGGTTGCATAATTGATTAAATTTGTTGATTGTGCAGAGGCCGGATTGGAGCAAGGAAGACAATGGAATAATAGAAAACATTGGGATTGTTGTGCTTGACCTATAAAATTGAAAAAATTGTTGCAAGGGTGGGAATCAGAGAGCATAGTAAATTTTAAAACAGGCGAGAGGAAGGAATTTTATGGTTTTTCTTAGTTTCTCGTTGTTCATGGCATGGGTCCGTTGATTAATGGTTAAACACATTTAATTATGCAATTGTTATGAAACCAGCTCCAAAAATGGAAGAAAAGAGAGATCAATTCCTTAGAAATAAGCCACTTGGAGGGGGAAACCTCCTTTACATTACATAAATGAACAATTCTTGGATGATACAAATGACAAAACCTCCTTCTATATATAGGAGTCCATGGGGTCACAAAATAATCCTAGCCGACCTAACAATAATAATGTAAGGGCACAATAATAACAATATGGGGGTATAGGGGTACAACAATAACAATAAGGGGGCTACACTGACAAAAATAAGGGATTACACTAGTAATATAGGGACCTAACATTACCTTCTTCTTATAAACAGTGTTGTCCTCAACGCTTGAGTAGCTCTAGATGCTTCTGTATAAAATTCTCATCCTCCCATGTAAAATCTTCAGTTGGTAAGTTATTCCACTTGATGAGATACTTTGAAATTGATCAATTTCGTAGTTGTCGAGTTCTTGTTTCCGTGACTACTTTAGGTTCCAATATGATTTTTCCTTCCTTATCAAGTTCTAGCAATATTGTTTGAATTGGAATTTTGTCACCTATAACCTTCTTTAAGCATGAAACATGGAAAACTGGATGCGCTCGCGAAGAAGCAGGAAGCTCCAATTTGTATGCCATAGTACCAATATTTTGCAAGACCTTGTAAGGACCATAGTACTTTGGCGATAATTTATTATCCTTCTTAGCTTGCTTGAGGGAGATTTTTTTGTATGGTTATAGCCGTAAAAATACCTAGTATCATACATCATAACTTCTCTCGCTGCGTTGTTGATCTGCTTGTTTCATTCGATTTTGCGCCAAATTTAGGTTATCCTTTAAGAGTTGGAGAAATTATTGTCGATGCTCAATGTGATCTTCCACTACTTGAACCTTATAATTTTCTCTTAAAGATGATGTGATGGACGATGGATGATATCTATAAAGTACCATAAATGGGGTCATTTTTGCTATAGTATGGAAGGAAGTGTTATACCACCATTCAGTCAAAGGTAACCACTCGACCCATTGTGTTTGTTTATCAGATACAAAACAACGAAGATATCCTTCCAAACATTTGTTCACTATCTCAGTTTGATGATCGGATTGAGGATGATAAGATGAGCTATGAGCTATTTGAGTACCCAAACAAGAAAATAATTTCCTCCAAAAATTTCCAGTAAAAATCGGATCTCTGTCGCTTACAATAATCTTTGGGTTTCCATGTAGATTTTGAATTGTTTCCATAAACATAGTAGCAACTGTACTTGCTTTAAATGGATGATATAATGCACAAAAGTGTGCATAATTGGTAATTCTATCAACTACCACCATGATGACATTATTTCCTTCGAACTTAGGTAAACCTGCGATAAAATCCATTGAAATATCCTCCAAACGTTGACCTGGAATGGATAAAGGTTGTAGAAGACCCGGGGTCTTAATTGTCTCAACTTTATTTTACTGGCAAACCAAACATTCTGCCACAAACTTTTTAATATCAGATTTAAGGCCATCCCAAAAAAATTCTTTCTTCACCCTATGGTAAGTTTTTAAAAATCCTGAGTGTCCTCCTAAAGGACAATTGTGCAATTCCAAAAGTACCTTTTTTTTTAGCTGGGAATTTTTACAAAGATATAAGCAATCTTTGTACCATAAGGAATAATTTTTCCAACTAAATGTATCAAATGTACTAGGATCTTGCTACAAATTTTGAATGAGTGTCCAAACTTCTTCGTCCTTCTTCCATTCATTCCTTGCTTCAGTTATCCAATCTGGTTGGATAACAGAAATGGCACAAAGCAATCCTTCCACCTCTTCATCCTTTCTTGGGAGTGCATCTGCAACAACATTTAGCTTCCCTTTTTTGTAGAAGATTTCAAAGTCACAACCCAACATCTTTGTGACCCATTTTTGCTACTCTTCGGAAGATAGTATTTTTTCCAAAAAGTGTTTAAGACTATCATGATCATTTTTTACCTTGAAGTGTCTTCCCATTAGGTAAGGTCACCATTTCTTTAGTGCATGTAGTATTGCCAACATTTCCTTATCATAAATAGATTTCTGTAAATAATTTCCTTTTATTGGATGACTTTCAAAAGCAATGGGTCTTCCTTCTTGCATTAAAATAGCACCAATTCCAATTCTTGAGGCAGCACATTCCACCATAAAGGTTTTTGTGAAGTCTGGCGTAGCTAAGACCGGTGCTAGACATATTGCCTCTTTAAGATGTTCAAATGCCTTAGTTGCTTCAGGAGTCCATGAAAATGCATATTTCTTCAATAATGTTGTTAGAGGTGCTGCTATTTTCCCATAATTCTTAACAAACTTGCGATAATACCCTGTTAACCTGAGAAATCCTCGCAACCGCTTTATGGTTGTGGGGACTTTCCATTCCTTAATGGATTTAATTTTGTTAGGGTCTACCTTAACACCCTCATGAGATACAATATGACCTATATATTCCACCTCTTGTACTCCAAAGAAACATTTGGAGGTTTTTGCATATAATTGTTTCTCCTCCAGTAGTTTGAGAACCCTGTCAACATGTTGAACATGATCCTTCCAAGACCTGTTGTAAATTAGTATATCATCAAAAAATACTAACACAAATTTTCTAAGGAAGGGTTTGAAAATGGAATTCATCAACCCTTGAAATGTAGAAGGTGCACTGGTAAGGCCAAAAGGCACGACAAAAAATTCATAATGACCCTCATGAGTTTGAAATGTTGTTTTCAGAATATCTTCAATCTTCATTCTAATTTGATGATATCTTGAACGAAGATCCAACTTGGTAAAATAAATTGCTCCGTGTAATTCATAAATCATGAAAATGGGAAATTTATCTTTAATAGTGACCTTATTGAGCTCTCTATAATCCGGACGCATGCACCATGATCCATCCTTCTTGTGCACTAATAATACTAGAGCAGAGAAAGAACTTTGACTAGGTTGAATTATACCAGCCTCCAACAATTCTGCAATCATATGTTCAATTTCGCTCTTTTAGACATAAGGATATCTGTAAGGCCTGATGTTTGGAGGAGCACTTCTTGGAATCAAATGCATAGCATGATCAAGATCACGAATAGGTGGGAATCCTTTGGGAGTTTCAAACACCTTGGAATTATTGTCCAATATTTTTTGGAGATCTGGAGAAATAGATGAATTTGATGTTGGAAATTATAGTGAGCATAATTGTGAAATTACGCCTTGTTTTTATTTCTTCAGAGTCTTTGTCATGACATTAGATCTTATTATATTTCTTGGCTTCCCTGTGATACCCTATAATTCGACTTCCTTTCCTTCTGAAAAAAAATTCAAGAAAATTTCTTGAAAATTAAAAGCTACCATCCCCAAAGATTGTAACCATTGTACTCCTAGTACAACATCAACACCTCCCATTGGAATGGAAAGCATCAGAATATTCAATACATATTCCCCCATGGTTAGCTTGATATTATGGAATTTTCCAGACCATTTATAGTTCCTACATTTGCAACCATCACTTGACATTCTGGTGCTGGGTATAGGAAGCAATTCAATTCCTTGGCTACCTTACAATGAATAAAATTATGGGTACTACCCGAATCAATCAACACTATTACCTTTGTCTTCTTGATATGTCCTTCTATCCTGAGAGTTTGAGGAGTGGTAATTCCTGCCAATACATTACATGATATGGTCGGGCTCATTTATTCTTTCTCTAGGGTTGGTTCGTGGTGTATATCCTCTTCTTTTGAATTTTCTTGTTCATTTTCTTCCTCCTCTTCACAATCTATGTAAAATAATTTCTTCTCAGCACACTTATGACCTTTAGTGTACTTTCTATCACAACTGTAGCAAATCCCTTTTGCTCTTTTTTCTTCCAATTATTGTGGTATCAACCTTGTAGGTTATGGAAGTCTAGGAGTAGCAACACTTCCATATTTACAGGTGTGGGTGGTAGGCTTCCTTGTCAACATAGCTTTACATTCAATTTTTCTTTCCAACCTGAATGCTACTCCAATGAATCAGGTTCCCAAACACGAACCTCATGTTGTATGTTATTCTTTAAATTCCCTATGAAGACATCAATCCTGTGTTCCTCTAGAATATCATTTACCCTTATATTCAATTTTTGGAAGTCCTCAATGTGCTCCACCACTGAACCCTTTTGTTTGAGATGTATCAATTGGCTAAAGAAGGTGTTGCTCTTTGTATCCTCATAATGTGCTATCATTTCCTTCGTAAAAATTGACCAAGTGACAATTTTTTTACGGGAGAAAAGCCATCGATACCATAAAAATCTAATTTTTTCTATCTATAAAGTTGCAATGCATGCCTTTTGTGTGTTTTTCACACTATTGAGCTCAAAATATTGCTCCATTTGTAGTATCCATGTTACGAGATCCTTGCCATCAAACTTCCTCATATCAATATTTGGAACATAGTGGGTCTTCCATCCAATATTTGAGTTTATGAAATCACAATTAACAGTTATTTTGTTCTCATCACAAGTTTCCTCTACTATATTTTCGCCAATATGAATCATTTCTTTTATCAACTTTGTCAAGCCTTCCATGTCTTCTTTTATATCATTCTTCATGTTTTCCATTTTTTCTTCGATGTCTTCCATGCCATTCTTCAAACCATCCATCTTAGATTCCACGCCTTTCTTCAAATCATCCATATTAGCTTACATGCCCTTCTTCAAACCATCCATTTTATCTTCCATTCCTTTCTTCAAAACATCCATTTCATTTTTTGTTGCTCTTTGCGAGAGAAAATTTTGGTGCACTTGCTCTTGTATTTTTGATATATCATGTTGCACTTCTCATCTTCATGAGTCATAGTAGAGTATTCTAAGGACCTAATGGGTGTTGAATGTTGAACTCTTAGTTAAACTGAGAGGGGGGGGGAGGGGGTGAATCAGTTTAACATAGTGTTGAGTTTATAAACCCTTTATTCCAACTAACATACATCTTCATTTCATGTCCAGCTTAATATGTAAGTAATCTTAGAATATGAGCAGCAATTATTAATATAATAGAACAACAAACTTAATATGAGAGCAGCAGGTGTTAAGCAGATGATACAAATCAGATCAACACATAAACATCATGCACAGAGACACCAGATATAAGTGGAAACCCATAAAGGGAGAAAACCACATCTTATTATTGTTGTGATGCAAAGGCAAGCTCCAACTCCCTCTCACCACTGTTTTTCTACAGGCACCAACCTACAGGAGGCTCCTACCTCAATTATACAAGCTACAACTTGCAAGGAAGCACCAACTCCCTTCAATTTTCTGTAGGCACCAACCTACAGGAGGCTTCAACCTCAGTCAGATACAACTGACAACTATCAAGCAACAACTTGATAGGGAAGCTCCAACTTCCTCAATTCAACAACCTGAATGTTTGCTGATTTACCTCAGATATTAGCTCTGTTCTGTAGGTTCTCTTTCTGCTCTTATTTTCTTAATCTTCTCTTCCTCACTCTTCTGTATTCTGCCCTTTCTATATTTACACTCTCTAACCTCTCTCTTACTCCTTCTGTGCATATGAATGGGATATTATATATAGAGTTCATCACATGACTCTTTACATTCTTCAGAGAATTTGAAGTGAGTAGTCCTGACTTTTTTCCTTCTACCTCCTCATATCTTTTACCAACTCATTTTAAATTATAGCAATATGTACAAATTTTCATGCTAAAGTGGGATTTTGTCTTTTCCTTAGGATACTTGCCTTTGCATCACAAACAATAAAAATAATTACATCATTTACATTCACGTTCTTAATTACATATTTCAATATCACTCAGCTCCTCTTCTGAACTTTGGCTCTACTGGATTTTGTCTATTTCTACTGCTGTTAAGACACTGTTCTGCATATTCTTTGTTCTCTGTGTTCATTCACCTGTTCAACTTATTCCTGTACATTTCTTCAACTCTGCAATCTTTGATTTCCTCTGTCAGGCCTCATACTTCCTCTTTCTGTGTGCATATATAATGAATACAACAAATTTATACTCAATCCAACTGTCGATCTGGGAAAATTTGAATTAATGTGGAAACTTCATTTTCATGGTTATAAACCCATACATATGAATTCATTCATATTTCAGTCATTACAATATTCCCAATCTGGGAAATCTCGTCACATTCCTTTATTATATGCTGGCACATTTAAGTAAACAAGTCTGAGTATTTTTAATGTCTCAATTCACTGGATTTGGACCCTAAGGAGAAGTTGAGCTTACTGTAGTGTGGCTCTGTCAGTGTTTCCCTTTTTTTACTTCCGCATGGCTCTTTTATTTTCTTTGCGAATTTTATATATCAGTTTTGGATAAAATTTATAAATAAATACATTCAGTGGCTTTTATAATTCCCGGCTTATATATATATTTACCTCCGAACCTTTATAATCAAAGTTTATAATCCGTCGAAACTTGATATTAAACCCGGCGCTTTTTAAATAAACGAATTCACGTACTTGACATTATACATAATATATCAATGTGTATAATATATGCAAGTCTTCGCATATTCAAATATTTCACGCACAATATAATATCTCGATGTATATAATATGCGTCCACATGAATAAATCGACCTCCGTAAGGATTGATCGCCAATTATATTAACCTTGGTTAACTCTTTTAACATATTCCATCAACCCTTATATTAAGGCTATAATACGTCGAAACATAAATAAACCAATTCATTATACATATAACTCCGTCGGGCCCCACAGTTCAATCAAACGACCAATCGAATACACGTATAATACTTGGCTATCCTCTGCGCACCTCTATTAAACTTCGAGTAGGTCCGACATGTGATCGTCGTCCGATGTCGAGCCTTCAAATCAACGGTCTACACCCATTTCGCTCGACGTCTTCGTACTATATATAACGCGCAATGGCACACGTTAGACGGTGGTATTTGAACAGTGGCCTGGCCACGTGTCATGAAGTCTATGGAATCGCTGCAATTTTATCAAAACCACTTTGCGTATAATGGTGGTGCGATAGAAACCACCCTCCGTGTTAAACCACTGTTACTGTTCCTTGGTCAAAGTTCCGCCTCTCCAGGTTCCAGTTCTTCGTTGTGCTCAGGTTCCGTCCACACTGTTCCGTAATCCACAATTTCAATTATCATTGTATTTTTATGATTCGACTCTGCTCCATTCAATTATTTATATATATATATATATATATATATATATATATTGTCGACTATGGTTCCGTTATTTATATGTTGTTGAATATGGTTCCATATTCTTCATACTGCGCATTTCAACACAGTCCTGCCATATATATAACACATAGTTCTCTATTCTTGGAATAACAGCAGTGATAACGCCTCTGTCTTTGTATTTGCTTCCTCTACCTCTGCCTCTGCTCCTGTCTTTGCATCTGTTCCTGTCTCTGCATCTGCTCCTGTCTCTGCATCTGCTACCTCCTTTGCCATCAATGACAATATTTCCAACAGTCTCCCCCTTTGGCATTGATGGCAATACATTTTCTCTATTTGCCTGCTCTTTCTCCTGTTGTTTTCTCTTCCTGTTTGCCTGCTCTTCCTCCCCCTTTGACATCAATGGAAAAGGGTTGCTTTTTGCGTTTCCTCTTTCTGAGTTATGTTTAGGATCTCTTCTGGCTTCTGTCGATACCATAGTGATGTATAAGACTTGTTGAGAGAACACTTTGAGGATTATCGATTTTGAATGTACACTGTAAATTGATACAGTTCTTTCACTTGTATAGAGTTAAAAGTGAGAATAATGATACTTCATAGACTTTTGATGCTTGAATAACGCAAATAACTCTAGGATAATAACTTGGTGTTATTTTTCCTTAATCCTTTGATCCTGAGGACCTAATTCTTGCAGGCTGTTCTCCCCCTGGAATGATATTTTCGTTTTGTTCTCCCCCTGAAATTGTGCTTTCTCTTTATATCAGAGAATAGCATCTGCAGATACTACCCCTAGTTTATTTCTCAAATATTGGAATGATTCTCTAGCAAGAGGTTTGGTAAATATATCAGTTGTCTGCTCTTTTGTTGGTACATATTCCAGCTTTACTATCTTCTGAGCCACTTGTTCTCGGAGGAAATGATATTTGATTGCGATATGTTTAGTTTTTGAGTGAAGTACAATATTTTTAGATATACTTATAGCATTTGTATTATCACATTTGATTGAAATATGTTCATCAATTCTTACCTTCATGTCTTGAAGAGTTTGCTTCATCCACATGACTTGTGTACAACATGCTGTTGTTGCTATATATTCTGCTTCAGTTGTAGATAGGGAGATAGATGTTTGTTTCTTTCTTAACCAAGCCACTAGATTTTCTCCTAGATAGAATGCACCTCCACTTGTACTCTTCCTGTCATCCACACAACTGGCCCAATCTGCATCTGTGTATGCTGATAAAGTGAAGTTTTTTCTTTTAGGATACCAAAGTCCATACTGTGTTGTTCCTTGTAGATATCTGAATATTCTTTTCACTGCAAGAAGGTGATTTTGTTTAGGTGCTGCTTGATATCTAGCCACTAGTCCTACTGCTAGCATGATGTCTGGTCTTGATGCAGTCAGATACAATAGACTTCCAATCATGGATCTATAAAGTCTTTGATCTATATCAGCAGGCCCATCATTAGCACACAGCTTGCAACCTGTGGTCATGGGAGTTGACACAGGTTTGCAGTTCTCCATTTTGAACTTTTTCAACATTTCTTTTATGTATTTTTCTTGTGAAATGAATGTACCTGTGTTCTTTTGCTGAATTTGTAGTCCCAAGTAGAAACTGAGCTCTCCAATCATAGACATTTCAAGCTCTGTTTTCATTTCATCAGTAAGCCCTTTTGCAAGTTCATCTTTGTTGCTTCCAAACATAATGTCATCAACATACACTACAACAATCAAAAGTTCATTTTCATGGGCTTTTATATATATATATTGCTGTCTACTCCACCTCTCTTAAAACCTTGTTTTTGAAAATGTTTATCCAATCTTGAGTACCAAGCACGAGGAGCCTGTTTCAGACCATATAGGGCCTTCTTCAATCTGCATACATAGTCTTCTTTGTCTGTCAATGAGAAGCCTTCTGGTTGTTCCATGTATACCTCTTCTTCTAGATCTCCATTAAGAAAAGAAGACTTTACATCCATTTGATATACCTTGAAGTCTTGGTAGCATGCAAATGCCAGGAATATTCTGATAGCTTCCATTCTGGCTACTGGGGCAAATGTTTCTTCATAATCAAATCCTTCAATTTGTGAGTATCCTTTGCAAACCAGCCTGGCTTTATTCCTGATTACTTGTCCTTGCTCATTCATTTTGTTTTTGAATACCCATTTTGAACCAATGATATTATTTTCAATTGGTCTAGGAACTAGTTCCCAGGTATTGTTCTTCTCAATTTGGTCCAATTCTTCATTCATTGCTTTTACCCAATACTTGTCCTTGCTGGATTCTTCAAACTTCTTTGGCTCTATTTGTGATAACATTGCTATGTATACTTCTTATATCTGTTCAGCTAGCTTCCTTCTTGTTTGCACTCCTATACTCTTGTCTCCTATGATTTGATCTTCTGGATGGTTTTTTTGAGTGTATCTTGAGGTGGTTTTTGTGTTCAGTTCAACATTTTCTGATGTTTTTCTTGTTTCATCATCTTGGTCCTCTTCTTCATGATTTTCAGGATGGCTGCTGCAATCTATATCTCTTGTCTTGTTTGGAAGTTCTTCATCAAATCTTACATCAATACTTTCTACAATTTTTCGAAGAGTCTTGTTGTAGCATCTGTATCCTTTACTCTTGGATGCATATCCTAAGAGTATTCCTTCATCTTCTCTTGCATCAAATTTCCCCAGATTTTCATCATTGTTCTTTATGTAGCACTTGCTGCCAAAGACTCTAAAGTGCTTGATTGATGCAGGTTTACCATGCCATAGCTCATAAGGTGTCTTATCACTGTTAGGTCTTAAATGAGCTTTGTTTAGAATATGTACTGCTGTGTGTACAGCTTCTGCCCAAAAGGTTTGAGGAATGTTATTCTCTTGCATCATAGCTCTGGCCATTTGTTGTATAGATCTGTTTTGTCTCTCTGCTACTCCATTCTGCTGAGGTGTCCCTGCAACGGTAAATTGCTGCTTTATTCCATGTTCATTACATAGGTCTGTAAAGTCATAATCTGTGAATTCTCCTCCTCTATCTGATATGATACATTTTAGCTTGCATCCAGTTTGATTTTCTGCTAATGCTTTGAATATCTTAAACTTTTCCAGTGCTTCTGATTTGTTCTTGAGAAAAGCAACCCATGTCATTCTGGAGAAATCATCTATTATTAGCATAAAGTAGGATTCTCCACTTGGTGTCTTAGTTCTAGCAGGTCCACACAGATCCATGTGCACAAGCTGGAGTGGTCTTCTTGTTGATAGCTCATCTTTGGATTTAAAGGATGTGCGAGTCTGTTTCCCCAATTGACAAGATTTGCATATGGTATTTGAAGGCCTTTTTACTTCTGGCATATCTCTGACAGCCTTCTTCTTGCTCAGTCTAATGATATGGTCGAAACTAAGATGTCTCAATCTCCTATGCCATAACCATGACTCCTCCAGTTTGTTAAGATGACAGGCTTCATCCTCCTCTTTTACTATGTACACATTGCTCTCTGTTCGAACACCTTTGAGTAGAGTCTTTCCTGTTGTGCTTGACCTGACTACACAATCTTGTGCTCTAAAGATAACTTCATAGCCTTTATCACACATCTGACTGACACTCAGTAAATTTTCTTTCAGCCCATCTACATATAGTACATCTTGGGCCTTTCCTCTGCCATTGTCTATGCTGACTGATCCTTTTCCCTTGATCTTTCCTGATTTGTCATTTCCAAAAGTGACATTGCCTGATTTCTTATCATCAAGAGTTATAAACTTGCTTTTTTCTCCTGTCATGTGTTTAGAGCAGCCACTGTCCAAATACCATTGACTCTTCAAATCTTGAGCAGTTAAAGCCAAGTCACATTTATTCATCTTCTTTATCCACTGGAGGCACCCTTTTGTGTGATATCTTTTGTGAGGTGATGAACTACATCTTCTGAGAGGACATTTGGAAGGCATATGTCCAACTTGATTGCATATACAGCATTTGATTATAGTTTTTGTAGAATTGTGAGTATGAACAGAATTTCTTTGATTCATAAACCTCCTTGAGGTGTTAAACATTAACCTTTGTCCATACTTTCTACACTCAATGATTTTATGACCAAATTCCTTACAATAAAAGCAGTAACCATAGAAGCTATTTGCATACCTGATGTAAGGTTTTTTATTCCATTTGTTTGCTTGAGGCAGTCTCTTCAATGTTTGCATCTTTTGCTGGTTTGAATTACTCCTCCTTGCATGACAATAAGCAGCAATGTGTCCCAGCTTGTGGCAGACATAGCAGGTGGCATTTTACATTGGAGGGAAGAATCTCCTTTGATGGTTTCCAAATTTTACATATTCAGGGGTCTGAGTATTTATTACATTCTTTGCTACTAGAGGTTTCTTTTGATCTCTTTCTTCCTTGTTACAGATTTCTTCTTTTGTAGGAATTTTTTGAGCTGATTCATCAATCTTCTTTGCTTTTACAAAAATAATCTCTCTGTCAACTTTTTCTTTTCCTTTACTTGATTCTCCTTCATAGCCTATTCCAGTCTTTATCATAGGGGATATTTTAGCAACCAAAATTTCATTCAACTTACTAGAGCTTGTTGTTTGGGAATAGTTTATAACCATTTTCCTTTTAGCATTTTCTAAGTTCTTTCTGAGACATACTACTTCTTCTTCTAACTTTTCTTGTTCTTGAGTTTTTCCTTTGATTTTCATAAGTAACATGTCCTCTATCTTCTTGGCTTCTTCAAGCTCTATCTTTAGCTACTTAAGGACTTTTGAACTATGTTCTTCTCGTACATACTTGAGAGGAATGTCCTTTTGTTTTCTGCATTTATGTTTGAGTCTATCAACCTCTTCTAGGGAACTTCTTAGCTCCCCCTCAAGATCGACTTTACCTTCTTCTTCTTCATCTAGCAAGAGTCCTTCAAGATCTTCTATGGCCATTAGCAAAAATTCAGAGGTTCCCTCTTCTCCTGAGGATTCATCTGAATCTTCAGATGTACTGCTGTCTTGTTGAGCATAGAAGGATTTTCTGCTGAATTTCTTTCCTTTCTGCCAGTTCTTTGATGTGTTTTTCTCTGATTCTTGAACTTGATTTCTTACTTTCTTGTGAGGACACTTAGCAGCATAGTGTCCCACTCTTCCATAGTTAAAGCATTTGAAGGGGAGTTTACCTTTATATTTACCTAAGCCTCTATCCAGTTTCTTGACAAACATTGCCTCTTCTTCATCCAAGCAAGAGCATATGTCTCCCTCTTCTTCTTTCTTCTTTTATGTTTTAAAGGCTGCTTCCCTTGTACTTGGCTTTTTCTGTGGGAGCCTCATTTCATAGGCTGTTAGATTTCCAAGCAGCTGGTTCATGGTCAAGGTCTCCCAATCAGTTGTTTCTTCTATTGCAGACACCTTTGGATTAAACCTGGATGGAAGAGATCTTAGAATCTTTTGCACAATTATACTTTTTGGCATTTTTTCTCCAAGAGATTTCATATTGTTAATAATTTCTGCAGCTTTTAGGAAGAAACTGGAAATGTCTTCATCATCATTCATTTTTAAGTTTTCAAACTGGGCTCTATAGACTTGAAGTTTGGCAGTCTTTACTTTCTGGTCTCCCTCATGTATGTTTTCAAGAGTATCCCATATTTTTTTGGCAGTGTCTTTGTACATTACTTTAATAAACTCTGCTTCACATAATCCATTCAGGATGGCATTCATGGCTTTTGCATTAGCCACAAAATCTTGTTTTGAGTCCTTTTCTGTGTCGGTTGCCTTCGGGGCATATCCTAATTCCACAGCAGCCCAGACTTCTATTCCTAGAGACATTATGTATGTCCTCATTCTAATTTTCCAGAAAGCATAATTTTCACCGGTGAAGAAAGGGGCTTTATTGGTTGAGCATCCTTCTTTACTAGCCATCTTGGGAACCTAGGATCTCCTTTCAGTTGTTAGACTTGTACAAAGGAACCTGCTCTGATACCAATTGTTGAACTCTTAGTTAAACTGAGAGGGGGGGGTGAATCAGTTTAACACATTCATGGATTTTTTAAACCTTTTATTCAAACTAACATACATCTTCATTTCATGTCCAGCTTAATATGTAAGTAATCTTAGAATATGAGCAGCAAGTATTAATATAATAGAACATCAGACTTAATATGAGAGCAACAGGTATTAGGCAAATGATATAAATCAGATCAACACATAAACATCATGCACAGAGACACCAGATATAAGTGGAAACCCATAAAGGGAGAAAACCACATCTTATTATTGTTGTGATGCAAAGGCAAGCTCCAACTCCCTCTCACCACTTTTTTTCTGCAGGCACCAACCTACAGGAGGCTCCTACCTCAATTTTGAAAGCTTCAACTTGCAAGGAGGCACCAACTCCCTTCAATTTTCTGAGGCACCAACCTACAAGAGGCTGCAACCTCAGTCAGCTACAACTGACAACTATCAAGCAACAACTTGATAGGGAAGCTCCAACTTCCTCAATTCAACAACCTGAATGTTTGCTGATTTACCTCAGATATCAGCTTTGTTCTGTAGCTTCTCTTTCTGCTCTTATTTTCTTAATCTTCTCTTCCTCACTCTTCTGTATTCTTCCCTTTCTATATTTACACTCTCTAACCTATCTCTTACACTTCCTGTGCATATCAATGGGATATTATATATAGAGTTCATCACATGACTCTTTACATTCCTCAGAGAATTTGAAGTGAGTAGTCCTAAATTTTTGCCTTCTACCTCCTCATATCTTTTACCAACTCATTTTAAATTATAGAAATATGTACAAATTTTCATGCTACAGTGGGATTTTGTCTTTTCCTTAGGATACTTTCCTTTGCATCACAAACAATAAAAATAATTACATCATTTACATTCATGTTCTTAATTACATATTTCAATATCACTCAACTCCTCTTCTGAACTTTGGCTTTACTGGATTTTGTCTATTTCTACTGCTGTTAAGACACTGTTCTGCATATTCTTTGTTCTCTGTGTTTATTCACCTGTTCAACTCATTCCTGTACATTTCTTCAACTCTGCAATCTTTGATTTCCTCTGTCAGTCCTCATACTTCCTCTTTCTGTGTGCATATATAATGAATACAACAAATTTGTACTCAATCCAACTGTCGATCTGGGAAAATTTGAATTAATGTGGAAACTTCATTTTCATGGTTATAAACCTATACATATGAATTCATTCATATTTCAGTCATTACAATATTCCCAATCTGGGCAATCGTCACATTTCTTTATTCTATGCTGGCACATTTAAGTAAACAAGTCTGAGTATTTTTAATGTCTCAATTCACTGGATTTGGACACCAAGGAGAAGTTGAGCTTACTGTAGTGTGGCTCTGTCAGTGTTTCCATTTGTTTACTTCTGCATGGCTCTTTTATTTTCTTTGCGAATTTTATTTATCAGTTTTGGAGAAAATTGATAAATAAATACATTCAGTGGCTTTTATAATTCCTGGCTTATATATATATTTACCTCCGAACCTTTGTAATCTAAGTTTATAATCTGTCGAAACTTTATATTAAACCCGGTGCTTTTTAAATAAATGAGTTCACGTACTTAACATTATACATAATATATCAATGTGTATAATATATGCAAGTCTTCGCATATTCAAATATTTCACGCACAATATAATATTTCGATGTATATAATATGCGTCCACATGAATAAATCGACCTCCGTAAGGATTGATCGCCAACTATATTAACCTTGGTTAACTTCTTTTAACATATTCCATCAACCCTTATATTAAGGCTATAATACATCGAAACATAAATAAACCAATTCATTATACATATAACTCCGTCGGGCCCCACGATTCAATCAAACGACCAATCGAATACACGTACAATACTTGGCTATCCTTCGCGCACCTCTATTAAACTTCGGGCAGGTCCAACACGTGATCGCCGTCCGATTTCGAGCCTTCAAATCAACGGTCTACACCCATTTCGCTCGGCGTCTTCGTACGATATATAACGCACGATGGCGCACGTTAGACGGCGGTATTTTAGTAGTGGCCTGGCCACGTGTCATGAAGTCTATGGAATCGCTGCAATTGTATCAAAACCACTTTCCGTATAATGGTGGTGCAATAGAAACCACCCTCCGTGTTAAACCACTGTTACTGTTCCTTGGTCAAAGTTCCGCCTCTCCAGGTTCCAGTTCTTCGTTGCGCTCTGGTTCCGTCCACACCGTTCCGTAATCCACAATTTCAATTATCATTGTATTTTTATGATTCGAATCCGCTTCATTCAATTATTTATATATATATATATATATATATTGTCGACTATGGTCTTGTTATTTATATGTTGTCGACTATGGTTCCGTCTTCTTCATACTGCGCATTTCAACACAGTCCTGCCATATATATAACGCATTGTTCTCTATTATTGGAATAAAAGCAGTGATAACGCCTCTGTCTTCGTATTTTCTTCCTCTGCCTCTGCCTCTGCTCCTGTCTCTGCATCTGTTCCTGTCTCTGCATCTGCTCCTGTCTCTGCATCTGCTCCTGTCTCTGCATTTGCTACCTCCTTTACCATCAATGACAATATTTCCAACATTGAATTCTTTTAGGGGGGCATTTTCGAACCCAATAATGATATATATGCTTCAATATGCTCTTGGAATCACTTCAAACTGATTTTTCAAACAATACTTATGCAATTTGAAAACAAATACACACCTTTTTCTTGCTTTTGAGGAGATCGATATTGAAACTAAATTATCTCTGTGATTTCAGATCTTCAATATCTTAAATACGGTCTTACAGTAGCCCTCTGAATCATATTTCCCATGCCATAGGTCTGACCAGATTTGGATTCTTCAATACAAAGTTATGCCAATCTCCCACAATGACCTAATTATGGACTAGTTCAATAGAGTGAACTTGTACGGCATGTCACGTGTCACTGTTTCGTCTTTCGACTCTAAAACTGATACACAGAAAACTAAAGTCCGTGTACTTGCAGATGCTTTTTACAGAATTCAAATCTGATGCCCAGAGAGAGAGTTATGACTATTTTCCCACGATCACCTCTTTTAGATGAAATTCAGGAGCCTGCAAAAAACCCTAACTTCCACATATCATATCTCCAAAAATATTGTGAACCAAGATCTGAAATTATTACATGAGGTTCCTCGGGATTTCAGCTTCGCGTGCTAAACATTTCAACTTCTGAACCTTCATAGAAAAATTTTATAGTGAAAATGCCACGATAACCTGTTTGGAGCAACGAAACCCTAGAATCCAAAGCTCTGATACCAAATATTATGAAACTAGCTCCAAAAATGGAAGAAAAGAGAGATCAACGCCTTGGAAATAAGCCACTTTGAGGGGGAAACCTCCTTTACATTACATAAGTGAACAATTATTGGATGATACAAATGACAAAACCTCCTTCTATATATAAGATTCCATGGGGTCACAATATAATCCTAGTCGACCTAACAATAATAATGGAAGAGCACAATTATAACGATATGGGGTTACGGGGGTAAAAAAATAACAATAAGGGAGCTCTTAACAAAAAAATAAGGGATTACACCTAATAATATGGGGACCTAATAGCAATGAACCGGTTGGGTGGGAGCAGAGTTGATTGGATGGACAACGAGTGGATGAGGTGGCGCGATGTGATAAGCGGAGAGATAACGATTGGGAGGGCGGTTTTATGTTGGCGAAGAATACTGTTTTCGGAGGGGGTAGCACGCGTTAAGCGGCTTTGGTGAGGGGGGGTTCGAACTCGCCTGCGCTTGCCATGTATGCTATGAGTCCTATTCCAATCTCGCTGACTTCGGACCCCCCCCCCCCCCCCGAAAATAAATTATGGAAGGTGCGGGCTGGGGGGGGCGGAGATGAATATTAGTCGTCTGATCAATGGGAGTTGGTTTAGATGACAAGAAAGGTGGCAGCGGAATAATTGTGATGTGATGGGTAGATGGTGGGGTCAGAGAATGAAACAATGTACTGAAAGGATTATATGAATGGTGAAAACTTAGGGAAATGAAAATTCAACGCCCGAAAATCTTCAAATGAAACAATATTTAAACTTAGGATATAAGCATTCATCCCTTTGTATTTTCCAACATATAAAATTCCTTATGCAATGTAACTTAGGATGAATGTCATGCCCTTTTCCAAAGTCACCTTCCTTACCTACCCTTTCTTCTAATCTAAAATTTTTTCATCTTTTATTTTGTAGGGTGCATTTAAACTATCAGACCCAAATAATCTTTTTTTAATGAAAATCTATCCTACTCTATCCCTTATTTCACCTATTGATTCAGTTTACACTGTTGAATCAATTTCATTTCTACCTAGCTAATGACATACCAAGATTAAACGGTTTTGCAAGTATTTATTCACTATCCTATTTAACAGAATTTCAAACTTGTTCAATCATGCTTAAACTATATGAATTGAACAAACAAACTTATTAG
Organism: Pinus albicaulis; assembly: GCA_034641835.2. Classification (NCBI taxonomy): domain Eukaryota; kingdom Viridiplantae; phylum Streptophyta; class Pinopsida; order Pinales; family Pinaceae; genus Pinus; species Pinus albicaulis. The sequence continues at coordinate 587,878,552 of CM076574.1, forward strand.
TAGTGGAATTTTGACTTGTAGCACTTTCAGTGTTATTCTTTTGTGGGGTTTTCTTTTTATTTTCTTTCACTTTTTTCAAGTTTTTCCTTTTTTCTTTTTTACCTTTTTGTCCTTTTTGTCCCTTTTTTCATTTTTTTTTTCAACATACCCTCTTTTATTTTTCATTTTTTTGGAAATCATTTTAATATTGAGAATCATGTACAATATGAAATTGCAACTATAAAATACTCAATCACCTTGACATCCTATAATTTATAGGAACCTAACAAGATCCAGATGATTTCATGATGATGTAATTGCTCTCGTACTTTTTTTTTAATGATATTTATTATCTCCTAAAGTTTCATGAAGTTATGGACATTGACCTGGGCTCTGGGCTGAAAAGGTGGCACAAATCATGGAGTTGCAGGCACATAACTGACCAATTGGGGCCCTGGTCGCAAGCTTGTTGTGTTGTGTCTGTGACTATAGGATCCAAACTGCTACCTTGCCTTAGAATGCCAGCGGATAAGGTTCAAAGTAGTCAAAAATTCAGTCTAACCTAGGGGTAAGAGGCCTGAAGGGTGGGGATACCTCATCGGGGTGTCATTGATGTTGTGTAAGGTTTGTTTGTTAGGTTTTCATCGGTTCCACTTCCTCAAGGTCATCTAGGAGGTTGAATCTCGTATTAGTAGCCTTTCATCACATGTTTACCACAATTGGCTAGTTACTTGGGTAGATGTGGGAAGAGGATGTTATAGAGTGGTATCAGAGCATGGTTCAACCCTTGGACTGGATGAGCGGTGTGTTGGTCATGTTTTTATGTTGATTTCATATGTGTTTAGTATTCTTGTGGCCTATGTGTGCTTGTTGCATCCATGTTTTGTTGGCCATGGTGGTAGTGGTGTCTCCATGGAAGTGTTGATGGTGTTGTTGTCAACATGTTGTCATGAGTGTATGACTAGTTATGTGCTGCTTATGCTTGTGTATTGTTCGTGCACGCTTGCTTACATATTGTTACATATTGTACATGCATTGCTTGCTTATGCTAGGGTTACATATTTTTCATGCTTCGGTGTTATCCATGTACGCTTTCTTGTGTGATGCTATATCTGGGACATCCATTGGTCATTCATGATTGGTTATACACGTCAATTGGGTGCATATGGTCAAGTTTTGCATTGGTTTGATTTAGGTTGTTGTGCACAAGGTCATTGTATGCAATTAGGTCATCATGATGATATTGGTATGTTATGATGGTAATGTGTTGGCTAAGATAGAGTAGGAGATGCAAACCATCAAAGTGAAGTTGCAGCATTGGACCTCGAGGCAATTGCATGTTGTCATACAAGTTTGGATACTACAAGTGGGCATATAGGTTAAGGATTGTTATATGCATTATGGTTATGAGTATTCCTTTAATTATATTGTTGTTATTGTTACATACATTATAGATTATAGTTGATTAGTATGGTTATATGTACATGTGTAAAATAGTCATGAAGGATAGCAACCTATGGTGGTATGCATTTCTATTGTTTTTTATGTTATTTAGGTTACATGTTTTTTATGAGAATGATATATAGCTTGTTTTTGTTATATTCTAGTAACTTGAAGATTGGGGTTATTTCATTAATATATTGATGTTATATGTGTCGTATTGCTTTGGATTGGCTTATGTAGATGGTTTGGGATATACTTGTGATATTGTATTGTACTAATCTAGGCTGACTATGCTTATGTGATTATTGTGCATGAATGGAATTTGTTTATGATTTTTTGATATGAACATGTTAGCTAGTTACTATTATGGATATCATGACCTTATCTAAGAGTTGGGTTGATGTGTTTTGAAGTTATATCATGCTAATCTAGATTGATTTTGTAGTCAAGATAGCCTCCCCTAAGATACATTAAGGTATAAGCTTGCTTATGTCTTCTACTTTGTACTTGAATGTTTGTTATGTCGTATATTTGGTGTTTGAGTGATTTGGTGTTTATTATGCTATCTAGTTGATTTATTTAACATAGTATGTTCACAAGCTATTTTAATGTTTGATTAATTGCATGATATGAGTATATGTGTTTGTAACATTTCATGAAGAAATGATTTGGTCTTAAGATGGCTCTACTAATGCAATATGTGTTGAGATAGTTGATATGTACTTGAGTGTAAGTAGGTGATAGTTGTAGCATTAGGTATTATGACTAATGAATGTGAGTTGATTGTTGATTATGACATGGTTTTTAGTCTTGTAAAAAGTTGATTCAGAATTGAAAGATATGATGTCTTGATGTTTGGTACATATGGTTGACCTGTGTGTTCAATTACAAATCGACGTGATTGGCACAACAAGGTAAGGTAACTAGCATGTTGTTATCATTATTTATGAATTGAAAATTATGTGTTTATGGAAGTATGATGGAGAGGATTGCATGGAAAGAGATTTCCATGAAATATTGAAGAAGGCTCAGGCTGAGCGTTCCTTTGGAAGTATAGAGACCCATGGGGATTGAGTCGTGGTGTTTATTTCTAGTCTTGTAATTTTGGTCTTTTTGATTTTTTTGCGATTGGTTTGAATTTTTTTATGTATGGTGCATAGCTATGCCACTTTTTTGTGGTGTCATATCGCCTTGGTTTTCATGGTCTTCTTCTTGTTTGTTTTTTTCTTGCCTTTTATGTTTTGAGTCTTGGGAATTTGTTTGGGGAAAGAGAAATTTGATGGATCTCTCGAAGACATGAATGAAACCTAGCGTATAATGTAAGACATGAATGAAGCTCAGTGCATGAGTAAGTCCAACGAAAGGTAAGAATATGATAGTTAGATGGATTGGTTGAGTCCATTGTGGTAAATTGGTGGCAAGACAGTCATGAGAAAGGTAAAGTAAATGGATATGAAATATCGGATGCCTTGGCTATGTTGGGAACTATTGTTCTCAATATTGTGCATATTGTGCATGGATAAAGGAATTTCTCTCAACCTATACCTTATGATATCTGGTAATCATGTTGTGATCATAATTATGATGATGTATATATATGTATATATGCATGTATGTATGTCGCTATTTGATGAAATCACGATTGCTTTATGTTGATGTTTATATATGTATATGTGTATGTATGCATATATGTCGTTGATTGACAGGGTCGTCATGGATCTTGATGGTTTTATGTTGATTGTTTATATGTATATATGTATGACGTTGTATGACAGGATCATGATTGTTTTATGCTAATGATTATATATATGTATGTATGTATGAATGTGTCTATATCACTGTATGATAGGGTTTTTAAGGATCATTCTTGTGGAGGAATGATTTCTTATGAAAGTGAATGGAATGAAGAGGTTCTCGGTCTTATGAGGAATCAAGTGGGAAGAGTAACTATGATAGATCTATGAGGTCAATATCATGTGGACATGAATTGATATTATATGTTTGTATTACGTCTATGTTTATGTTATGGACATGTAATTTTGATGGGTATATCAATGAAGTGAAATTAGTGTGATCTGCGACATGCAGGGATAAGCATGGATTGTGGAAAGACACTAGAATCAAGGTTTCTTGTGGGGTCAGTGTGTGGTCTATGGATGTACAGTGCTATTGTTGTGTATATGTTGTGCATGTTGTATATTCAGTGATTATACCTATGGTGATGTGTAAAGTTGCATATATAGTATTGTGTACATATGATGTTGTATGCATGTTGTAAATATGGTTTTGTGTGCATATTGCATATGCAGTGCTAGGTATGGAAGGTTTTATGTACATATTAGATATGTGATGTTGTGCAAATATCGTGTTGTGCGTATGTTAGATATGCAGTGTTGTATACATATCGTACTGTGTGCGTATTGGATATGTGGTGATGTGTGCATATGGTGTTGTGCGCATGTTGGATATGTGGTGTTGTGTACATATGGTGCTATGTACATGTTATATATGTAGTGCTATGTACATATGGTTTTGTGTGCATGTTGTATATATGGTGCTATGTACATATGGTTTTGTGTGCATGTTGTATATATGGTGCTATGTACATATGGTGTTGTGTGCATGATTGTACGTATGATGTTGTGTGCATATGGTGATGTGTACATGTTTTACAAGTAGTGTTGTGTGCAGGTGGTACCATGTAGATTTCGTGCATGTACCGCTATGTACATATGGCGTTGTGCATGTGGTGTTGTGTACATTGGTATTGTGCACACATTGTACAGGTGGTGCAGTGTACATTTGGAATTGTGTACACATTGTGCAGGTGGTGCCATGTACATGTGATGTTGTGCACATGTTGTGGAGGTAGTGTTGTGTACAAGTGGTATTGTGTACATGTTGGGCATATGGTACTGATATACATGTGGTATTGTTTGCGTGTCGTACATGCTATGTATGTGCATGGTGTAGTTGTGGTATCGTGACGTGTATTTGTTGTGTTGTACTATGTATATGTATATGTATGGTGTCGTGTTGTACACTAGATGTAGGTGTATGTATTGTGTTTTATTGTACACCGGGTGTAGGTGTATGTGTTGTATGCAGGTGTAGGCATATATATTGTGTTGATTTGTAGACCGAGTGTAGGTGTATGTGTCATATACCGATGTGGGTATGTGTATTGTATGGTGTCATATGTCATATGTTGGTGTGTGTGTTGTACATTGTGTGTATGTGTATGTGATTGAAGAGAAGCAAAGGCATTGGGTACTTGCCGGGTGTGGCAACCAATCTGGTGTGTGTACAAAAAGAACAAATACAAAAGTAAGGATTGATGAAGGATAAGTATCGGTATTTTATCTCAATTTTATTATGGATGTGATCTACGATTCTGACTTATGATGGTTGCATGTGATTTATGATTATGGTTTATGATTATTGCATGTGATTCATCATTTTGACCTATGATGTTTGTGTTTTGAGCTAACTAGAGGTGATATGTTTATACCTGATGATTTGATAAAACAACTAGTTTGAATTGTGTGACAGGAAGTGAACAGGATTGCAGGTGTACCTTATTGACAAGCTACCAATGAGGTATGATTTGAATTTATTTCAAGTTATTTTTAATCTAATAATAGTTATGTGCTTGGTACAAGAAAACACACAATGTTTGGTTGGGTGGTTGAAATTGATTTCAAGAACTAGCAGCATCAACAAAAGGAATAGGAACATGCAAAAGTCTGTCGGTAAAGCATTTCAGAAGCAGGGCCATTGTGGGACACTCGTACCCAATAATATCCATTGATTGACATGAGCATGTTATGACCGGTATGATGGTTTTGAGGCATGGATATGCCTTGGTTTTTGTATCTTCCAATGCAAGGAAGCCTTACAAAGGGATGGACTTCCCGGGATGGGAGTGCCAACAGAACTTTGAAGGTGTGTGACTGCACTGAAGTGGGTTACCAGATTGCCCGAGGGACTATGTAGCAGAGAAGGGAAGACCTGGGATGAATTTTTTTTTGTCATTAGAATTTATAGATGGAATCAGATGCACATTGGGAGTGTGCCCTGGAAAAATGAGCCGGTAATTTTTCACTAAGGGTACAATAGCACAGGATTGTAGCATTGGACATTGGATGCAGCTTTGACTTTGAAAGTGGATTCTGGATTTCCTAGAAAGGAGCTGAATCCTGGTATTACTTCGAGGGTGGAGGTGTGAGCCTCTGGATTCCCTTGTTGCTTATATGGGTATCGTATCCTTTTATTTGTTGGTTGAGAAAATGTGTATATGTGTATATTATTGTAAATATTGTATCGAGTTGGCTTATAAAGCTCCAAAAAATTATGGTTATTTTTCGATTGAAGCAAATTTGCATGAGTATATGTGGTTGTTATTCTAAATACCATAATGAGCTATGTTATAAAGCTCCAGTAAATGATATGTTTTTCACGTTTCAGTAGGATTTCATTGTAAATACTACAACGAGTTGTGTTATAAATCTCCATGTGCAGTATGTTTTTATTTCAATACTCTTGTTTGTTTTTGGTGTCATTGAACACTGAGGACGGTGTTCCCCTAAGGGGGACGGTTCTATAACCACCCTAGTAAAAATCCATGTAAAAATATATAAGACCACGATTGATGGGACACATATTCCAAGATGAATGGTGGGAAAAACATCTTAGCAGGTGTTCATTTCAGTTATTATGGCTAAAGGAAATTGGCAAAGGCAATGGCAAAGGATTTGGAAAATCATGAGGCATTAATTGCCACTTTATTTATGAAAATAATGGAAAATAGGAGAAAAGGGAGGTGAAAGGTCACATGTTGCATGTGAGGAGGAAAATGAAGGAAAATAATGTAAAATGAATAAAATAGAGGCCTCATTAATAAAATGGCTTATGAGGATTAGTTATCAAGTTTTGGCTCACATTTTTGGAGCTCTCTTATTATTCTCTCTCTCTCTCTCTCTCTCTCTCTCTCTCTCTCATACTCTTGGATATTTAGAGTTTTATTGGAGCAGTATTGGAGAGTGTGGATACTTGGTGATTTGGAGCAAGAAGGCAAAGGAGGAGCAGGAAAGTGCAAGAGGACATCGGGAGAAAAATCTAAAACAAGTTATGAGTGCAGGTACCAAGTAGCATGTTGTGAAAATTCCAAGATCCCATATTTAAGAATCCCTACTGCTACAATTGAACTACTTCTCCTACTTGTAAATTCAGATTTAACAAGTTATTAACAGATTACTTCTGGAAATACTAAAGCAACCTTCACTTATTAAAATACATTTGTGAAAAGGAAACTGAGCAAGAAAGAATAATTAAAACATAGGACACCATTATTTTTGGACAAACGTCCCTGGAAAAACCCAATGCAAGAAAACCGGTGCAACAAATATTAGAGTTTATATATTATGCAATAAATTTATGAATACAAATTTTTGATTCCTTTATGGAAATCCCTACACATAATATGACTGACAAAAATTTCGTGAGATAAATATCACACTGATATGGAAGCCCCACTGACCAACAACCTTGGATCTGCAAGCTCTCCACTACGTTGCACAGTCTCTGTGTCACTGTGTGTGGGGACTGCATGGATTCTGCATCACTAGTCTTCTGCTGGCTAGATCTTCCCTTCTGGCCTCTTCCGGTCTCACACCCCAGCTCTCTGGCACTAGATCTGGCTGACCCTCAGCTGAATCTAGAATTCCCTTGAGGTTGCAACGTTGCGTTTGCGTGGGACTGCAATAGCTCTGTGTAACTACTACACTGCCTCTTGTGATCTAATCTCTGCCTTCTCTGCTTTGTATACTCTAGCTCAGGAAAATCTCGAACTATAATTACTACCCCTCACTGCAATCAAGAATCACTTAGATCTGATTCTCTTCTGAGCACTGCTCTGTTATAAAAATTCGATCTCTAGATCCTCTTAGTGTATTTTACAAATGACCCTCAAGTCTTCCTTTATAGCCTTCTCGTTGACAAATCAATGACCGATATTATATCTCCAATCAACGACTAAGATTAAATTAGACTTGATCTAATTTTTCTTGAAGTTTCATCCACAGTTTACATTAATATTGATTAATTATTTTAATTTTGTAAGTAAAACTTTGGGTTCTCATTAAAAATACTTAATTGTTCTTATAAAAATATTTATGGGTGGAATTTCCCAAAATTATTTCTGGGTTATTTGTAATGCATGTGTCTAAGCCTCTCCACAAAATTTTGGGTTTAGATCACATCCAGTGCTATCAAAAATAAACACTCCCTCTTAGCGATGAATGTGCCCTAATAGATATGCTTTGTTGCACACTACTATGACTATGAAGCATCTCCATCTGTGCTGATGATGTCTGACATGCTTCCCATAAATCACTGTGTTGTTGTTGCACTTACCTACCGCTAACCCTGCCATGATCAACATTGCATTCGTACTGCAACTCCCTCTCAAATGTTGCATCTGATGTTAGTACTGCCACTGCTAACACTGCACTGCAACTCAACTGCTGAGAGAAGCAATTGAAAAACGTCCAAAAATGTCAACAAGTGTTCATGATGCATCTCGGTGTTGAAAACACTGACTGTTGATAGCTATTGCATTGTCCCTCTAATGCACTGCATTTTTACTGCTCTGCACTACATTGCTGCTGCTCTACACTACGTTGTGTTGCTTCAACTATCATCTCTGCACAACATTGCGCTGCTACAACTGTCGTCTTTGCACTCCTCTCACCAACTGAAAACTCCGCCAGCCTGCTACCGTTGATTATGGGCACCCGTAGCAAGGTTGTGATCCGAGAGTTGGACTCCTCCATGATCCTTCCCAGATTAATTTCTATTGAAATACAGCTCAATGTCACCCCATATTCCTCCTGGAGATGAGTGAGCACTAATGGCGTACTAATCCTCATCGATCTCGTAGTTGGAGGCTCCCTCTAACCAGACCAGATCTCGAATCCCATGAGCTTCCATGGTCATCAAGAATGTCGAATCTTCTCCTCTTATTCCCCCTCTGCATAACACTGGACATGCTTACGCACTCCTTGTGGAGCTCGTATATCTGTTGCCCAGATCTGCTGCTAAGATCTTGGAAAAACTGAAATTCCTCGGCTAGGAACTATTGGAAATACTGAAAGGGGGGGTGAATCAATATTCCTTTCAATTAGTATTATTATTAATGTTTCAGAGCATTAGTTAATCTTCAATTGTTATTGGTGTTTTTAAAATGATAGCAATAAACAAAAGGAACACAAATGCACACAATTTTTAAGGTGGAAACCCCTTCCGGGACAAAAACCACCTGAATGATTTTCTAATAATTCTTTAATCTTCAACTCCAATTGAAAAGAAAGCTCCAAATTCCTAGAATCTAGAAACCATTCTTCTCCAGCTCCCACTGGATGGACACTCCAATGCCCAAGATTCTTCAGTAGTCAACTGAATGGATTCCCCAACACCCAATAAGCTACAACTCAACCTAGCACCACCCTACCACTCTGAAGTTTTCATAGGCTTGAACATGTTGGTGACTTCATGCACCAGCCTAGCACCACCCTACACCCTATAGAAGAATAAAAGAAGAATGGACTCTCGTACGAGGGAAAATGGTCCACTTTACAATGATATAGAATGATGTAGAAGAAGAAAACACACTAGACCATAACCCCAACTATGACACAACCACATAATGATGATCCTAGACCTCCTGACAATACCTCTTCAACTCTTGGTAGATAGACACTTGTACAACTTTTACAATTATTCTTGTACAATGACTCAGTACAATGATGCCTTTACAATGATTGTATGCAGTGCTGCCCACTTGAAGACTTCATGTGGTGAACTTCTTGTTGTTGTTTTGCACCTTGATTGTTGCTCTTGTCATGCTACCGTTTCTCACTCTTCAGAGCATTAGATCATGCATTGAGTCTTATCTTGATGAATATATAATACCTGCAAAAATTCTTCAAGGAAATACCCATGACATGATAATAGCAAAACTTACCTCATCATGTTGAGCATATGTTAGTGCTAAACAAAAACAACAAATTAGAATATAAAGAACCTAATGCAATTAAGAGATGAACATGCATATACAGAATATACTTACCCAGAGCTTACCTCTGCTACATCATTTTGTTGCACCTTGATTTGCTTTGCTTCCCTAGAAAGTCTGGTCCTTTGCAGCCCTTGACAACACATGATCTAGATTTTTCTTGCCTTCTAGGAGCTTGATATTGAATTTGACATATCTCTGTGATTTCAGATCCCCAATATGTGATATTAGGTCTTGTAGTAGCCCTCTGAGTCTTCTTTCCAATGCCGTAGGTCTGACCCAATTTGGATTCTTCAAGACAAATTTATGCTCAATCTCTCACAATGACCTAATTATGGACTAGTTTAGTAGAAAAAACTTGTACGACATGCCACGTGTCACTATTTCCTCCTTCGGCTCTAAATTTGATACACAGAAAACTACATTCCGTGAACTATCCAGTACCTTTTACAAAATTCCAATCTACTTCTCAGATAGAGATTTATGACGATTTTCCCAAGGTCACCTCTTTGAGATGCAATTGATAACCCTGTAAAAACCCTATCTTCCACAGATCATATCTTCGAAAATATAGTGAACAAGAATCTGAAATTGGGACACGATGGGGTTACTAACTTCAAACACATATATCTCTCAAACCATGAAGAATTACATGGTGTGCCATATATCAATGGAAACATATCGACAAGTAGACACCATCCCAAATATCCTTGACTCGAAATCAAGTAATTTTTCAAGTCAAAATTACCATGCAAGATCGAGGTAGCCCCCGGTGCTGCTTGGGTTGACATCAATGACAACCATTGATCAACAACCTCCCCCTTTGGCATTGACGGAAACACAAGTACCCCTTTTGTGATCATGAAACCTCTTCCTACAACATTCTATCCCCATGGAAAAGGGTAACTCCCACTAACACACAACAATCCTACGTACCTGTACACACTTCCACTCCCCCTTTATTTTTTGAATAAGGAAAATCTAATGAGAACTTGGGAGAATCCCAAGCTTCTGGCAAAGATATTCAAATGATTCACAAGGTAAAGGTTTAGTGAATATATCAGTGATTTGTTCTTTTGTACCAACATATTCAAGTTTGATATTCTTTTCAGCAACTTGTTCTCTAACAAAATGACATTTGATCGGAATGTGTTTTTTTTTTAATGCATGACATGATTCTTGGAGACGTTGATGGCAGTGGTGTTATCACAAAATATGGGAATAGGATCACTGAATTGTACTTGAAGATCTTGCAAAGTCTGTTTCATCGAAAGGACTTGAGTACAATAAGTTGCTACTACAATGTACTTTGCCTCCGTTGTAGATAACGAAATTGAGGTTTGTTTTTTTCTCAACCATGATACGAGACAACCACCTAGATATAATGTTTCTCCACTAGTACTCTTACGATGATCAATGCTTCCTTCCCATTCTACATCTGTAAAGGCTTTAATAATGACATTGTTACCCTTGGGATACCACAAGCCATATTCTGTTGTGCCCTTTAGATATCAACGAATTCTTCTGACAACAATAATATGTGATTCTTTTGGTGCTGCTTGGAATCTTGCTACTTGTCCAACTACTTACATAACATTTGGCCGGGAGGCTGTTACATATAGAAGACTACAAATCATAGATATGTACAAACTCTGATCCACATCCTTAGATGAGTCGTCTATGCTCAATTTGCAACCTGTTACCATCGCAATAAGGATGGATTTGCAATCTTCCATTTTGAATTTCTTGAGCATTTCCTTGATGTACTTGGCTTGACATATAAATATTCCTTTCTCTTGCGGAGATATTTGAAGCCCTAAGAAGTATGTTAGCTCACCAAGTAAAGACATCTCGAACTCACTTTGCATCTTTGTAGAAAATTTCTTAATCGATCATCATTGCTACCAAATATTATATCATCCACATATACCTCAACAATTTTTAAATTATCTTTATCTATTTGTACATAAATATTGATATCATCAGTACCTTTCTTGAACCCTTTTTGATGTAGATATCCATCAATACGAGCATACCATGCTCTGGGAGCCTGCTTGAGACCATATAGAGCCTTCATTAACCTGCAAACATAGTCTTATTTTTATAATAGTAGAAAACCTTCAGGTTGTTCGATGTAGACTTCTTCTTCTAATTTGTCATTCAGAAATGTTGACTTAACATCCATTTGGTAGACTTTGATTTTTCTTGAACATGCATAGGCGAGAAAAATATGGCTTCCATTCTAGAAATTGGTGCAAATGTTTCGTCGAAATCAATTCCTTCCACTTGTGCATAGCCTTTGCAAACCAATCTTGCTTTGTTTCTGGTAACCTATCCATCTTCATTCAATTTGTTCTTGAACACCCATTTAGTCCCAATGACATTTTTAACTTTTGGTCGTGGAACTAATTCCTAGGTGTTATTCTTCTCGATTTGATCTAATTCTTCATTCAAAGCTGCTACCCAATGTTTATTCTCGTTGGCTTCCTCAAAACTACTAGGCTCAAAGGTTGCTAACAAAGCAATGTGAGATTGTTGTGATGAACGAATTTGTCGACCTTCATTTATGTCACCAATGATTTGATTTGATGGACAGTTCTTTTGAATCCATTATTTTATTCTCTTTGGAAGAGCTTCTTGTTGTTGTTCTTGTATATATTGATGATCATTATTTACTTCTATCTGGTTGATAATTGCTTCTTGTTCTAGAATTTCATCTATGTATTTTTCAGCCTTTGACTCAAGTTTCAAAGATTCTAGATCCTCATCATTATTCGTTAGAACACCATCTTCGTCAAATGTAACATTTATGCTCTCCACTATCTATTTTCGTCTTAGATTATAGAATTTATAGGCCTTTCTTTTTCGTGAGTAACCAACAAAGATACCTTCGTCAACACGTGATTCAAACTTAACCAACTTTTGATCTTCTCTTTTGATATAACATTTTCTTCCAAAGATTCTGAAATATTTTACATTAGCCAGTTTTCCTTTCCATAATTCATATGGGGTCTTGTTGAAATTATTTCTGAGAAGACTTCGGTTGATAATGAAGATTTTCGTATCAATTGCTTGAACCCAGAATTTTTCATCCAATTTTTAGTCCTTCAGCATTATTCTACCCATTTTCTGTATGGTTCTATTCTTTCTTTTAACAACTCCATTTTGCTGAGGTGTTCGTGTTGTTGAAAATTGTCTTTTTATTCCATTTTCGTCATAGTATCGTTGAAATAATTTAGAAGTGAATTCTCCGCCATTATCTGATCTTAGACACTTTATTTTCAAATCAGTTTCATTTTTGACCAAATCCTTGTAGATCATAAAGCACTCAAATGCTTCAGATTTTTACTTTAGGAAACTGACGTCTGTCATCCTGGTATATTCATCTATCATTAACATGAAATATAATTCTCCATCTAAGCCTTTTGTTCTCATAGGACCACATAGATCAGTATGTATCAATTCCAAGGGATGTGATGCAAAGTTTTGTTTTGTTTTAAATTCAACTTTTGTCTTCTTACCACGCCGACAGACCTCACATAGTGTGTTGGAAGGTTTTGAGATTTTTGGCATTTCTCGTACTGCTTCCTTTTTGCTTATTCTGACAATATTATCAAAGTTTATGTGACCCATTCGTTTGTGCCATAACCAACTTTCATCTTATTTAGCTAGTAGACATGCTTTAGTTGCTTCATCCAAAACATATATGTCGTTTGGAGCTCGACTTACTGTAGCCACAATTTTACCATACCTGCCTTTCCCGATTTCACATTTTGTGGAGTTGAATAGCATTGTGTGTCCTTGATCACACATTTTTCCAACACTGAGCATATTTTGATTCATGTTTTCAACCAATAGAACATTCTTCGCTAGAGCATCTTTGCTTTCGAGAGTGACGGTACCTGATCCTATAACATTTGAAGATCCATCATTTCCAAAGGACACGGTTCCATCCTTCTTCTCTTTCAAAGATACAAATTTATTTATATCTCCAGTCACATGCATTAAGAAACAGCTATCAACATACCACACATATTTTTTGTTTTGAGCCTTGAGAGCAAGAGCACAATTATCAGTCTTCTTCTTCTTCCATGTTCGTTCGTTTTGTGGCTTTGAAGATTCTTCTAGAGGATTTTCAAGTCTGCAATCTTTGGCTATGTGGCCAAAGTTTCTACATTTATAACATTCAATATTATTTCTTAAATTTTCAAATCTATTGATGTTTCTTTGAGCCCTGGGAGGTTCATATTTGACAGATCTCCTAGAATTGTATTGGTTCCTAGGGTACATGCGACATTCTACAACTTTATGACCAAATTTTCCACATGAATAACAAGAGCCATGAAAAATATGTTTGTACTTGGATGGAAATCTTTGTCAGGGAAATGTCTCCCAAGGTTGTTCTTGCAAATCTTTTCCAATGAATTCTACATGCCTGTTAGATCTCATAGGTTCATTGTATTTTTTTGTAAAAGGCCTTGCTTCTTCTTCTTTGTAACCGAGGCTAGTTATGTTGTTGTAAGATCGTTTATTGTTGATGAGTTCTTCCAATACCCTTTAGTTGTTGGCATAGTTTTGGACATTTTTTCCCTTCTTCACTTCCTTACGCAGCGAGAATACTTCGGCTTCTAATGATCCCCTTTCTTGGTTGCTTTCTTCCAACTTCTTTTGAAGTGACTTTTCAATACATTTGTGTTCTTCAACATCAATTTTGAGACCTTGAACTTGTTCTTAAAGAGTATTGGAATAGATCTTCTCAACCTCGAGCTCTTTTATAAGCCTGATTGCCTACTTAGAATTTCTTCTATGGTCAACCCTTCTTCTTCGTTGTTTGATACCTCTTGTTTATTTTTCTTGGCCATAAATAGTACTCTCTCATTGGCTTCTTCTTCATTGTCACTATCTTCATCGGATGATGAGCTATCTTCTTTAGAGAGAAAATTCATTTTGAATCCTTTCTTCTTGCCTTGATTGTTGAATTTCTTAAATCCTTTCTTTCCTTTTGAGTTTCCATCACTTATGTTCAGACATTTTTCTAGGAAATGCCCAAACTCACCACAACCGAAACATACCAATGGAAGTTTACCTTTGAATTTTCCCTTAACAGTTTTTAGTTTTCTCGTAAAGTAAACATATTCTCCATATGAAATACCTTCTTCATCATATTCGTTTTCTTCACACTTGCAGGTGCAGATATTTGACTTTGAAGGTTGTTTGTCCTCATTGGTTTTCTTAGATGCAGCGAATGCAGTTTCTAAATGTGAAGTACCCTCTTCTTCATCAAGTTTCATTTCATATGCTATGAGAACTCCATTTAATTCCTCTTTGCTGAGTTTTTCCAGATTTTCACTCTATTCTAAGACTAATACCTTTGGGTTGAATCTTCCTGGTAACATTCTAAGAATATTTCGTATAATACTCTTCTCGGCAACAGGCTCTCCCAATCCTTCCAGAGTGTTGGTTATTTCATCAATGTGTTGGAAGTATATAGCAATGTTGTCATCTTCTTTCATTACGATTTGCTCAAATTTTTCTCTGTAGATTTGAAGCTTTGCTTCTTTGACATTTGAGTCACCTGCATTTATATTCTCAAGCTTGTACCATAAATTTTTGGTGGTTTTACAACCCAAAACCTTATGATAAGCAGATTCAATAATTCCACTGATAATAATATTCTTTTCTTTTGCATCATTTACCATTTTCTTCTCCTTGTTAATCCGCAATTGGTGTAAAGCCATTTTGAACAATGTCCCATACTACGTAGCCTTACGCCAAGAGATAGACCTCCATTCTTTCTTTCCAGGGTGCATAATTATTTTCATTGAACAGAGGTACACCATTCTTGGTATGCTCCATGACCTCCTTCCAGATGTTAAACTGTTATTGAAGGAACCAAGCTCTGATACCAATTGTTGGAAATACTAAGAAGGGGGGTGAATCAATATTCCTTTCAATTAGTATTATTATTAATCTTTCATAGGATTAGTTAATCATAAATTATTATCAGTGTTTTTACAATGATAGCAGTAAACAAAAGGAACACAAATGCACACATTTTTTAAGGTGGAAAACCCCTCCGGGACAAAAAACACCTGAATTAATTTCTAATAATTCTTTAATATTCAACTCCAATTGAAAATAAAGCTCCAACTTCCTAGAATCTAGAAAATCATTCTTCTCCAGTGCAAACTAGATGGACGCTCCAACACTCGAGATTCTTCAGTAGTCAATTGAATGGATGCCCCAACACCCAATGAGCTACAACTCACCCTACCACCACCCTATCACCCTGAAGTTTTCACAGGCTTGAACCTGTTGGTGACTTCATGCACCAACCTAGCACCACCCTACCACCCTATAGAATAATAAAATAAGAATGGACTCTTGTACCAAGGAAAATGGTCCAATTTACAATGATATAGAGTGATGTAGAAGAAGAAGACACACTAGACCATAACCCCAACTATGACACAACCACCTAATGATGATCCTAGACCTCCTGACACTGCCTCTTCAACTCTTGGAAAATAGAAACTTTTACAAATTTTACAATAGTGTGTTTACAATGACTCAGTATAATGATACCTTTACAATGATTGTATGTAGAGTTGCCCACTTGAAGACTTCATGTGGTGAACTTTTTGCTGCTTTTCTGCACCTTGATTGCTTCACTTATAATGCTACCCTTTCTCAATATTCAGAACCTTAGATCATGCATCGAGTCTTATCTTTATGAATATATAATACCTGCAAAAATTCTTCAAGGAAATACACATGAAATGATAATAGCAAAACTTACCTCATCATGTAGAGCATATGTCAGTGCTAAACAAAAACAACAAATTAGAATACAAAGAACCTAATGCAATTAAGAGATGAACATGCATATACAAAATATATTTACCTGAAGCTTACCTCTGCTACATCATTTTGATGCACCTTGATTTTATTTTCTTCCCTAGAAAGTCTGGTCCTTTGCAGCCCTTGACAACACATGATCTAGCTTTTTCTTGCCTTCTAGGAGCTCGATATTGAATCTAATGTATTTATGTGATTTCATATCCCCAATATCTGATATTCGGTCCTGTAGTAGCCCTCTGAGTCTTATTTCCAATGCCACAAGTCTAACTCGATTTGGATTCTTCAAGGCAAATTTATGCCCAATCTCTCACAATGACCTAATTATGGACTAGTTCCATAGAGCGAACTTGTATGGCGTGCCACGTATCATTGTTCCTCTTTTGGCTCTGAAATTGATACATATAAAACTAAATTCCATGAACTATCCAAAAAAATTTACATAATTCCAATCCATTTTTCAGAGAGATATTTATGACGATTTTCTCAAGGTCACTTCTTTGATATGAAATTCAAAACCTTGCAAAAACCCTAACTTCCACAGATCATATCTTCGAAAATATAGCGAACCAAGATCTTAAATTCGGACACGAGCTTCATCAATATTTCTCCCAAGTGGGTTTTGTGTTTCAACATCTGAAGCTTCATAGAAAACATGTTATAGCAAAAATTCCACGATGACTTGTTTTTATTAGCAAATTCCTTACATGAAGAGGATATGAGGATCACAATTTATATAAATGCTTAGGTTGAGAGGGTCTTCAACAAGTAAAGGTTGGAGGGATTTTAGGAGCTTAAAATATCATTAATTATTGACTATTCAATGACCACAACCAATTATTAGTGTCATGTCCATGGGGTTTTAGCCCACTAACTGGGGTTACTAACTTCAAACACGAATATCTCTCAAACCGTTAAGAATTACGTGGTGTGCCATATATCAACAGAAACATCTCGACAAGTAGAAATCATCCCAAATATCCTTGACTCGGAATAGAGTAAGTTTTCAAGTCAAAATTCCCATGAAATATTGCGGTATCCCATGGTGCTGCTTGGGTTGACATCAATGACAAACAATGATCAACAAGAACTTCTTGAGAGAGACAATTCCATCACTGTGTTGCTTCTTCATCTTCTTCTGACACTTTCTACCTGGAAAAACCAACATTTTCCTGCAGATAATGCGTCTCACCAACGCTGCACTTCTCCCTCTACCTTGGAAAAAACCCTGATATGGAGATCTTACCTCTCTGTTGATTCGATCATAGAGAGATCTACCCAAAAACTTCAACCCTCCAGGCATGGACTACTCAATTTCTCTGGGGATTCGATTTTCTAATTTCTGCAGCTCATCGGCCTCCATCACACGCTGGATCTTCTCTTCATGTTTCACAATGCATGCTCTGATACCATGTGAAAATTCCAAGATCCCATATCTAAGAATCCCTACTGCTACAACTGAACTACTTCTCCTAATTGTAAATTCAGATTTAACAAGTTATTAACAAATTACTTCTGGAAATACTAAAGCAGTTATTGAAGTAACCTTCACTCATTAAAATACATTTTTGAAAAGGAAATTGAGAAAGAAATAATAATGCAAACACAGGACACCGTTAATTTTGGATAAACGTCCCTAGAAAACCGGTGCAACAAATATGAGGGTTTATATAATATGAAGTAAATTTCTGAATACAAATCTGGGATGCCTTTTTGGCAATCCCTGCAGAGAATATAACTGACAAATTTAAGTTTGTGAGAGAGATATCACACTGATCTGGAAGCCCGACTTACCAACAACCCTAGATCTGCAAGCCATCCACTGCGTTGTGCAGCCTTTGCGTCACTCTGCATGGGAACTGTGTGGCTATGTCACTAGTATTCTATTGGCTGGATCTTCCCTTCTGGCCTCTTTTGGTCTCACACCTCGACAATCTGACACTGGATTTGGATGACCCTCAACTGAATCTCGAATTCCCTTGAGGCTACAGCGCTGCCTTTGTGTGGGACTACAATGGCTCTGCGTAGATGCTACGCTGCCTCTGCTGATCTGATCTCTACCTTCTTTGCTTTGTATTTTCCATGTCAAGAAAATCTCCAAATGGAATTATTTACCCTCACTGCAATCAAGAATCACTTAGATCTTATTTTCTTCTGAGCACTGCTCCGTCAGAAAAAATCGATCTCTAGATCCTCTCAGTGTATTTTACAAATGACCCTCAAGTCTTCCTTTATATCCTTCTCGTTGACAAATCAACGACCGAGATTAGATCTCCAATCAATAGCTGAGATTAAATTAGACTTGATCTACTTTTCCTGGAAGTTTCATCCACAATGTATATTAATACTGATTAATTATTTTATTTTCCTAAGTTAGACTTAGGGTCCTCATTAAAAATAATTAAATTTTCTTATAAAAATTTTTCTGTGTGGAATTTCCTAAAATAATTTCTAGGTTATTTTTAATGCATGTGTCTAAGCCTCTCCAAAAAATCTGTGGCTTAGCGCACATCTGATGCTACCAAAAATCAACACATGTATGTTTTCCTCAATAGTTTTGGCATGCATGGTGTATGCATGTGGATTTTCCTTGCCTTGTCATTACCTAGATAACCGTTTGTGTTGTGGGTTTTATTCCCATTGATTGTTTTCTGGTTGGTTCTCATGGTTCCTTTAGGTTTTGGGTTGAGTTATTAGTCCCTGGAGACTTGGTTGGACAAACGCTCTAAAGCCTGATGGAAAACTATTGGGTTGAGTTACTAATAATGGATCCTTGGTTGGATAAACACTCTGGAGCCCTAAGTGGGTTGAGTTACTAGTCCTAGAGCCTTGGTTGGACAAACGCTCTGGAGCCCGGGAACAACTGGGGTTCAGTTACTAGTCATAGCACCTTGGTTGGAACAAATGCTCTAGAGTCCTAGACAACTTGGATAGAGACCAATCTGGTGATGGTTAGTGATGTCCAACTGTGAGGTGGAATCACTGGTTGAGGGTTGAGGCGATTTGGACTTTGGAGCCCTGGTTTGGTTTTCATTGATGTGTTTGATAAAGTCCCAAATTCATGGTTGGAATATGGCACTTGGGTGACTGGCTGAAGTGAGATTTGGCTCAACTATGTCTAATATGGTTGGGTGGAATGTGGAAGTCCCATCCTGAGTTGGTTTCTACATTCATTAATGAAAGGTTCATTGCCTTGGTATTTGATGTGTATATGCACTGGTTTATATATGGATTCCATTGTTGATGTCTCCATGGTATTTCCATTGGTATTATGTTGGTTATAAGCATGTATTGTGACAGTGATGAGGTATGGATCTCTCCATGTTTTTACTTGTAAATGAATGCACAATGTATCTATGGTAAAATAAATTGTATTGCAGCTAATGATGTAAGGGAGAAATGCTTCTTAATGATTCTTAGATAAGTATGAGACCCCTATGTTTAAATCTATTTTTTATACCTGTATATGCAATGTTTGTGACATGTTTGATGAAATTCCTGTCATGGCTAGGGGGGTTTCAGATGAGTTCTTGATGATGTGATTGCTCCTGTACCTTTTTTTTAATGTTATTTATCATCTCCTAAAGTTTCATGAAGTTCTGGGCAGTGACCTGTGCATTGAGGTTGAAATGGTGGCACAAATCCCATAGTTGAAGGCATAGAACTGACAAATTGGGGCCCTGGCGTGCTTGGTGTGTTGTGCCTGTGGATATAGGCTCCCAACCACCACCTTTCCTTAGCATGCTTATAGCTAATGCCTAAAATGGTAAAAAAGTCAATCTAACCCAGGGGTAAGAGGTCTGAAGGTTTGGGATACCTCCTGGGGGTGTCACTAATGTTATGTAAGGCTTGTTTATCAAGTTTCAGTCAGTTTCAATTCCTTAAGGTCATCTAGTAGATTGAATCTCGTATTAATAGCCTATCGTCACATGTTTACCCCAGTTGGTCAGTTGCTTGGGTAGATGTGGTAAGAGGGTGTTACAATCGGGTACCTTGCCAAGATGGCCTAAATGTCAAGGTGTGGTGGCTTTGGATGACCCCCAGCCTTGGAAATCCTTAACTCCACTGCCTACTCAATATCACCATGCCTCAGATCAACCTCGATCATGTGTGTTGACACCGTTAATGGAGGATAATAATGCATGCCTCAAAGCACAACTAATTTTCCATCTGGCCCTATAAACTCCATATTCATCTTCTTCCAATTCATAGTGACTCGACCAAACGAATAGAGACACTAGAAACCCACGAACACTTTGGTGTCTGACACAACCAACACATAGAAATGATTTTTCACTGAATAGTTCCCCATGGTCACTGTCAAAGTGGGAACATAACATGTGCACTGCATGGTTTTATCTTCAGGTACAAGAATTGAGAAACCATCAAACTCTTTAGTTGTGATGCCCCTCCTCTGAACCATCTAGGCATCAATGAAGTTATGGGTGGCCCCATTGTCCACCAAAACTGAGAGACATTTCCCCTGCATGGTACCCCTGATCCTCAATGTCAAAAACTTGGGTACCCCATGTAAAGACTCAAGGACCCATCATGATGGTACAAAAGGAGCTCCCCCTAGTGGTGGTGGTGGTCCCCTCTCCACATGTGCCACGTTGTCATCTCCACCTTCTTCCAACTCCACTTCATCCTCCTGGTCACTGGTAGAAAATGCCTCAATGTACTGGGCCTTTCCTGTTGTGCATCTATGGCCTAGTGCCTAAGGTTCATGACAAGTGAGGCATAGCTTCCTCCTTCGGAGATCTCTCTGGGTCTCCTCGTCCAAATGGCCATGCCCCTGGTTCGCTCTTGGTGGTGGGGCCCTAGTGTCTCTCCCCCTCTGTTGTAACCCATGTCTAGGTGGTAATGGCGCTCTGGCTCTAGGTAGAGCATCCTGTAAGTCTCAAGCTCTCCCAAATGCATCCTGCAAGGTTATGGATTTGTTGGACCTCACCAATCCCCTCAGTGTCTTGTTAACCCCTCTATAAACATGAAAACCCTCCTAGCTTCTAAAAGATTGAGCACCATCACTGATAGTCTCAAAATATCAGAGATGTAGGCCTCAAAAATCCATGTATGCTTGATCTGTGTCAAATCCCCGAAGTGCTCTTCCAGGTCTCTCATCTCAAAATGCTCCAACACCCTCCTAGTAAAATCTTCATAGGTTTTCACTCTTGCATGCCCCATCATGGTTAGCCCATGGAACCACGAGTCATGGCCTTACCCCTCTAAATGTAAAGTAGAAATTTTAATTTCCTCCCCCTTTGTCATCTGGTTGAGTTGGAAGTAGACATCCAACTTCTCAACCCATGCTCTTGCTGAGCTCTTGGACGAGCCATCAAAATTCGGGAGGAACAATCTCCCCATGGTGCGCTACAAATTGATACCATGTGCAAGCCTCATCCACCCTATCACTTGCTCCTATTGTTACCCTTCAATTGGAAAAAATACCCGAATGTAATAGCCTCTCTAAAATCGGGCCCATAGGACCGATACTCCAAAAAATAGTCCCCCATGGGCATCTCCTCTTGCCCTTACGGCCCTCCAACACCAGATGTTAAAAACGTAGGGATAATGGATCTAGGTGGTGTACTAGGAACGAGAGGTATGTTGGGGCCATTAGATGTGTGGTGCTGCGAAGTGTCATAGCCTTCACCCAAATGAAACTCCCCTTGAATTCATTTTCCTTTGTTGTTGTTGTAAATGCGGCTACCTCAATTCCTTAATACCCTTAGACAAATCCTAAATGAACTTCAGAAGGTGTTGGGAAAACTCCTCCTCTTTACTTCTTTTGTCTCCCTCATTATCCCCTATGTTTTTCCTCTCAACCTCCGATTCAACTATCACTAGATATGGGGTAATTTTAAAATTCCTTTCTCTACTCTTGTACCTCTGCCTCCGGTAAGTCACGTTCTACTGGTCTTCTAGTGTCATATGCTGATAACTGCTCCCACAGTTTGAGCCAAGACTATGAGTTATGATACCACTGTAATATTCCTAAGGGAAATATTTAATGATAAACAAAGCATACATAGAAAAAACACACATAAAAATTTCACATAGATCAAACACCATGAATTAAGCCAAAAAATGTGCTCCTCTGAGCCATTTTATTATCAAAATCATGGGGTTACAGTTTTGTGTTTGGAAAGTGTGCACCTAGGCTTGCTCAAGGAAATATAGAAAAGCCCAAGTGATGGAAGCAAGACCCCAATTGTTGTTGGTTGATCCCTCTATGGCTTTGTGCTTATTTCCTCAGTAAAAACTACCTCGTTGGATGCAAAAAATGGTTGTTAGGGCCTCCTCCGATGATCATTTTTTTTTTATAAATTAACCTTGGTCTCTCCTCCAATAACCCACAAAAACCCACGAAGGAATTGGAAAAATGTTGACCTCATAATTTCGGCCCAATTTCCTCTAGCTCCTTCATCTAATGGGTATTTCGACCCACCTATAAATTATGCTACTGAATACCCTCAAAATGGCTGAGAAATTCAATAAAAATCCCTCCCGGGCTTCTCTCATAGGCTTAACCCGAAATTCCTCCTCCTCCTTGTGTCCCACGTGTGGCACGAAGTAGGATTGCATAGACCCATGCATTCTCTGTTGAAGCTGCTCCAAAAACACGCTGAAATGCTCTCGGGTCGATCCGAAGTTGATGGATACTCCCTCCTAGGGCTGGCACTCGAGGTCCACCAAAGTAAGGGTGATATTCTAACCTGAAATCCTCTTGTGCTCAACAACACATGCAGACTTGGCCTCCAACTCAAGCGTGCTAGTCAAGGTGAATGTTCAAATGATCAAAGATGCCCAAAATGAGTGCCTTCTCCTATTTTGTCATTGTGCCTCCAATTTTCCCAAGTGGGGCCCAACCATCGAATTCCCCATCATTTTCCCTTCGAGAGTGCATATTTCCAAGGGGGGACGTATTTCCTTCCTTGGAGTGGTCCCCGCCATCCACCATCCACTTGATTTTTCCTTTTTTTCCAGTATGGACCCTTGCCTTAGCTTCAAAACTCAAGTGGGGTCCCACAACCCACTTTTCCTAAGTGAAAGTGCAAAGTATGAAAAAATTGGCAAAATTGATATTTCCCCTTAGCAATATTTCTAAGTGGGAATATCACACATTTTGAAGTTGTTTCTTTAAAAATACCTATAAAAACATGTGATTTTTCCAATCACTAAAGGGTTTCAGACATGTATTTTATGAAAAATTATGTTAAGCCCTATACAAGCCTCATTTTAACCCAAAAGCCCGTTATTAAGCTGTAGATATTGAGTGATTACATTTCTGTTGTTATATTGTTATGTAGGCTAGAACCCTTCATGGTCTCATTTTATTATAATTGTATCAATTGTCTCCTATATACCCAGTCTTAGGATCATCAAACATTTTCTTGTTCATTGTATTTATTATATAAGGAGGTTTCCCCCTCGAATTTGACTATAATTATTGGTTTCTTATCATTTTTAGGGCGCAAGGATCATTACATTTGGGATTAGAGCTCTTGATCCTAGGGTTTTGCTGCTTCAAACAAGTCATCATGGAATTTTCACTAAACTTTTTCTGGGAGGTTTTAGATGGTGAAACATGGAGAATAATGAGAAAACATCCTGACCACTCTATGGTTTAGAGAGATAATATTAATTCTGTGTGATACAATGAGGTAAAAATATGAGAATACCATGGATTTTATAACATAATTAAATCTATATTGAAATTAACACAAACTTGAGCTATGAATAACATATTTTATTAACAACATTAGAGTTTCAATATTCTATGTACTAAATTGAGATATAGTAATATAAGCTTTGGTAAAGTAGAAATAATCATATTATAAACCTATTCTAATATCGTTGTAATTTCATGGATGCAATGTTTTACGACTAAAAAATGAATTCTCGTCAATATTTTGTCTTTATTTTCCAAAAAAACAATGCAAACAACCTTGTCGAGCAAATTGAATTATTTCATTGTTAACTATTTGATTTTGATATAGTTCTTTACAATGCATAAATACATATATTGTACTAAAGCTTCATTTATTTTACATAAATGTTTCATGAATAGTTTTAAACTTCTTGTTTGACTAACATTTTGTCACAAAATACCAACTCGACTTGTATTTTTCCTTTAAATCATTTTTATATGAAATTACTATAAGAATTCCCACATTTGGTATCATGAAATATAATTCTAGTAAATTGAATAATCAAAATGTCATTTTCACCACAAAGTACTTTTCAATTGTGTTGTTAAATTATAATAATTATTATGATGATTGATGTCCACTGAGATCAAAATTGGTCTATTTAACCTAAATAAGGTAAGAGATTATATGGAATTCTTTATAATTTTGTTTCTGTAATAAAAAAGCATTAAGAGAAGTGTTCCAAGATCACTATAGTATTATTGAGTTAAAACGTTAAACATGTTGGTAGTGGAAAATATCCTGAAATTGATTTCTAATTTGAGTAAATGTTGGACAATTTAAGTGCTTTTCATTTTCAACATTCCTAGTATCACCAAGGTGATAGAATCTCTCATCCCACAATGTTCTAGGAATTGACCAAAGCTCAATTTTACTACGGAGATTACGAGAATGTTCTTATTTTAACAATGTTTATTTTCTTCTTTGCACTAGTCAAGCCCAAGAGATACTTTTGATTTTCTAAATTAGGGTTGATCACCTCCTTATAATATCTTAATTTCCTTTTTCCTTTCAACTCTTTATCACATAAAAATTTCTTCTTAAATTTCAATGTAATAATATTTTAATAGTTATTATTATTTGGACCTAATAGAAAGCAATAAAAATGCAAGTTATTTAGGTGGGTACACGAAAAATTCACCTCACAAAATTTTCATGTCTCACTTTCATTAAGAATAGAACCACCCTTAATGGAAGGCAAGTATTGTAATTTCATACGGTTCGAAATTTCAAACGACTTTCATTGGCACAAATATTGATGAGTCATCAAGAGATTCTTGTTGTTGTGCCTAATTATTATTGGATCAAGGAAATATGGTTGATGTTAATTTGGTAGCTTAGGTACAAATTCCCTGCTTTGGACAACCTTCCTCATCAATAAATACCCCTCCTAGCCCTTGGAAGAATTTAATTTGCTCAAGGAAAATATTGATTTTTGAAGTGAAACCCATAAGTACACAAAATTACAAGTCGACGTGGGCATGGAAATTTGACCTCTTTGGACACATAAATACACCTCATGTCACATCATTTGAAGGCATCATCACCACACATCTTCTTCTTCTCTTGGAGGTTCGACTATTTCTGAAAATTGTAGGTCTCTTTCACACGTGCGAGGAGGAGAGAAGATTTTTTATTGGGCTAAATTTTGTCTTTGAACAACCTTTGACTAACGTTGAATTTTCAGAGTTTAGGATTGGTTTGAATTGGGATTTTTCATCTATTTTGGAGGACAAATTCTTTGGCAAGGAGAGCGAAGTTTTCTCGGCACTTTGACTATGGTTGACTACGAATCTGAAGCTTCCATTTGACCACAAAGTTGACTTTTACTTTGACCATTTTTTTAGACTCTTTTTACTTGACTTTCACAAGCAAAAGAGGTCAAGTATTCAGCTGCTAATATTGAACTTTTCAGAGTTGATTTTTATGTTGAACATTGATTTATTAGGGCATCATTTATTGTTGTTTACTACCTTTGACTTTGGATAGATTTGACTTGTTGACCATATTTGACTTTTGGACTTATCACTTGGATATTGGTTAGTGAATTGTTGGATAAGTCAAATATTTGACTTTGACTCTTTCTTGTTGCATTGGCACATTGTAATCTCTCTATTTAAAATTTGATTAAAATCTAATAGAAGAAGAGTTTGAAAGGGTTTTCCTCCTTGTGGGGTTTTTCCCTGGTCTTTGACCAAATCTTGTGTCGCTTGTTATTTATCTTTGTTGTATTCTATTATACACTGCATTTATTGTTCTATCTGCAATTTCTATTTGACATTGGAAGATTAAATTTGTTTTAAAGTGGTTGCTAATTGAAGAATTAATTGGGCTAAGTGACTGTACTAAGCATAGAACAATGGAAAATTAACATGGAATTAGAGTTGAGGTGAAGACAAGCCCAAGGAGACAAGATACAAAATAAATAGTCTTTAAAGAAATCATATTTGAAAGAACCTAAAGGATCCTATTTGATCAAGATGTATACCTCTTACTTAAAGGATACAGATAAGTTTGGTGACTCATCAAGTTTTGTTTCTTGGATGATCATGGTGGAAGTAATATTGGATGATAATGATGTCTTGGAATATGTGGAAGGAAAAGTACCTGGACCACCAAAAAATGTTCCTATTGTTGCCAAATCCATGTCGGAGAATCTAGTAGGGTAGCTATTCAAGAAATTCTCCTTATCCTTAATAATTGCTTGTGAACTTTAGTTAGCTTCTTCTTATTCTTTATTGTATTATTTTCATCAAACAATTATTAAGAGCATAAAAAATAAAGAAAATAGACACAAGAACTAGGATCCAAGCCGAGGAAAAACCCCTCCAAGGGGAAAACTCAAAAATAATATCTTCTCTTCTTATAGAATCAAATCAAATGAGAAAGCTAAGTCCCAAACTTCAAGACCAAGACCTCATCTAAGCACCAAGTCATCCCTCCAAAATATCTCCTTCAAGACAAGACAAGGTCAACCAAAGTCAATGAAGGTCAACTTCCTTAAGGTCTGCTTCAATCAAAGTTCCGACCCTCAATTCAGGTCTACAACTTCAGCCTACAACTTTTCAACACTATAACAACTACAAGAACCCTAGAATCTTCACAAGTGTGAGAGAAAATCATCACACAATTCATATTTTTGGTTTCTTCTTGAGATGCTTCCTTCTCCTAGACCTTTGCTCCATTTTCTTCTTTTTTGCTTGAGATCGAACTGTAGAAGTGTGTGCTAATGAAGTCAAAGCTCCTTCTATATATGTGTTTCTCATGAGGTTGAATAACCATCTCTTAGGCCGAATTTTCACTGGTAGGAACAACTTGGACTTGGACATCATTTTGACTTTCTAGACTCAAAATGGGTTTTATACAAATGATATTAACTTTCTTGAATCATGACAATTATTCTTGTGACTTGACACACTAGGAGAATGAAATGCATGCCTGAACTAGTTGACCATTTAAATGGAGCATGAAACCCATGCTTGAAAATAATATTTTTCTTTCTTATTTTACTTGTTACATAATATATAGATATTAACATGAGTATAATGGAAATTATGAAGATCGAAACTAGTTACATTTTCCAACACTCCCTTTTAACTAGGGAGGTATTCATAATTGTACAACCAGTACAAGGATTCTCTCAAACTGAAATATTATCATAAGAAAAGTCAGATTCATAAGCCATCTTTAAGCATCAACATCATAACTAGCACTATCAACATGGTAAGGCATTAACTAAAAAGCTCTTCTTATGTCAAAGCATAATGTTGGGAGGCTTTACATGAGACGCCACACTACCTCCCAAGGCACATACTGAATCTGGATGTTCACTAGGTATGGCATTTTAGGACTGTTCTTCTCTTGGAATACCCATGCTCAAATAATATCAGTCCTCTTTGACCACTCTTGTCTTGGATACCTGTCCAATCCTGAAAAAGTGTTGGTCAATTTACTATCTTGGATTTCCATCCTCAGGAAGTATCAATCTCATATGTTTATCCAATCCTCCATTCTCCTTCCTAGTGCCTTCACTATACTTATGAAATTTGGTCCTGGTCTAGTGCATGAAGCATGGACAATATGGTATCTAATATCACTCCCTCTCAACCAGAGAGCATATCCTCATTCCCTCTTGATCAAGGAATAGATATTTGCTCCTTTTTCAACATTTAAGGAGGCTTCTTACTCCCTCTTGAGCATATAGTATATGCCTAACTTCCTTTAAATTGGGAAGTTAGCTCTTTAGTGTGTCTTCATCAATACATCATTTGCTAGTTCTTCATGGAGATCTTCAAGTAGTTGCATGGAACCTCTCTTCCCTTTGCATCTCATCATATTGATATTTTGTAATGGATCTAAACTTTCTTCAAACTGTGACAGGTTTCAAGCCATCAACCATTCATATCACTTTCCTCTAGTTATCATCAACAAAGGAATTATATTGATCCAATCAAAGTAGAGCTATACATAGCTCCTTTTAATTATGAAAGTGATGTTTATTGAAACATAAACATCAGGTTATCCATTTGTACTGCTACCTTTCAATTCAAGGTGATGTGGACATATTGATTACATAATCCTTCAAGGATTACCAAAGCCATCCACTCAATCCATGAATGGAGTTCAAAAAAAATAGTTGTAGATAAACTTTCCTCAATTTATATTATGCATTTCTATAATTATCCTTCCAGGTAATAAAACCATATACCAATAGATAACCAAAACATCAATATTATAAATACCTTAACATGATGACCTAGAATATCAAACTATTTTTTCTTGTTTCCTTTGAGATCAACATCCTTCTGCATGGTATATCTTCATATTGTACAAGAATACTTCTCCATGTTTTCACTTTTAATCGAAGTTCCTATGGAGAAAGTTGTAATATCTTCTTCCTTAGGGTTGTCATTATCAACTCTCCTTCTTTCTTCAAGAGACCATATTTGATGTTGATCAATGCAATCATGTCTAAGTTATGCTATCTTATGGGAGAGTCTTGATCTTTAACCATTCCAAAGCATACCAAAATTATTTTTCCAACCATGATATGAAATACTTCACAACATATTATTACGACCCTGACCAATTCTTTTTGCGTGATTCTTATAGACATGAATTCTACCTTCTAAAGAAGAGTTTACTAAAAACATGCTTACCTTTTCTTCTATATAACCATCTAGTCATCCTTCCTCTAAACAAGATTTCTTCTATCCTTATCAAAGATAAGTTTATTTTTCTAAGAGGAGAAAGAATTAATTTATGCCTTTCACACTGCAACTTGACCATCTGCATTCCTTCATCCTTCAAGACTATGTTTTCCACACTAAGTGGAATATACTAGTAATGTCCTATACAATTTGAGTGGGCCTAATGGTTAAGAGCATGTGTTTCCTCCCAAGAGGTTACAGGTTCAAAACCAGAGGGGGGTAGAGTATGTATGCCTTCATAGACTTAGCAGTCAAATCGTTGTGTTGAGGTGGGTCCCTTGTCCCACAATCAAGGGGGCATCATACACCAATTTGGTGTCTGGCTTGGCCGTGACCTTAAAATTATAAAATAATAGTAATAATAATGATTCTTCCAAATATTAAAGAGCCTTCCCAAAATGACAGATCTTATTGGAGGATCTTGGTGATCCTTCTTGCAAAATGACTACCTCTAACATTATGTTATAAAATGCTTGGATGAAATTTGATGTGTAAGATGATCCAAATCTTCTCATTCTTGTCAGCTAGATGACTTTTCCAAAGAAATGTAGATTCTAAATTTTATACTATCATATGCTTCCTTCTATGATGCCATGCTTCACAAAAAACAAGACTCTTCTATAGAATGCAACGATGCATGCTTACTCTAACTTCTACTTTTATAATAAAAGAAAGATAAAATGAACTTGATAGAGATGGAGCTTCCTTTAATAATATAGAACCTTGGGATCTTCACCTTTCATATTTTTATTAGGTTCTTCCTTATCTTTAGCTATGTGAGCTCCACTTATTTCTTTCCTTTTGTTGTTTTTCTTATTTTGAGGATTGTTTGGACAATCCCTCTTAAAATTTCCATATGCATTGCATCCATAGCATTGTATCTTGGACATATCTTGATTTCTTTCGAACTTTCCAACTTCCCTTTCTTCTTCTTGTATTTACAACAAATACTTGAGACTTTTCATTTGATTTGGTGTCATCCTTTTCCTTTATCCTTGTTTCTTCCAAGATACATTGAGTCCATAGTTCATCAAAGGGATTAGTATTTTTTTTTTAAGTAAACACTAGTTGTAAAATTGCTCCATTCGGGTGGCAAAGAATTTACTACATAAGTAGTCATCTCTAAAGCAGAAATGACTTCTACAAGCCCTTGCAACTATTCCCTCAATTGTGAGATCCTCATAAGATACAAGGACATATCTTCATCTTTTGACATCCTTGTTCTATATAATTGATCCCTCAAGGATATTTTATGACATGTTGTACTTATAAAGCACAATTTCACCAATTTATCATGGATTCCTTTAGATGTACTCAAATCAACAACAGAGGGAATGAGATGATCATTTATGGATTCAATAAGAATCCTTTGTGTCGTCATCTCTACCTTCTTATATTTATCCAATTATTGAGTCTTCTCTTTGTCTAGTTGAGTAACTTATCCAAGAAAATATTCCACGACTTCGTTTTTTGTGAGCACCAAATCAATCCTATTCTTCCATGTTAGGAATTTTGTTGATCCAATGAGCTTGTTTCTTTCCTTGCAAAATGAAGTCATTATATTTTAAGTTGAGACATGGAGAACAATACAATGCTTAATTTTAAACAAGTGTTCTTCTTGATGATGCCTTCAACTATATTAATGACTTCAAGAACCTTCAAGAGACTTCAAAGATGTCATTTAATAGAAAAAATCCTTCAAGAGAGCTTGATGTAGTAACCTTCCTTCCTTCAATGAGAGCTTGATCCTTCTTACGATGTTGGGGTCTTCTTCCTTCTTCCCTTCCTTGTGTCCTAAGAAAATGATTCCCTTTGAAAAGTAACCTTCTCTTATGCCAACAAGACGATCTCTAAGTTGCCTTATATTCACCTTAGCTCTGATACCATGTTGGAGAATCTAGTAGGGAATTTATTCAAACAATTCTCCTTATCATTAATAATTGCTTGTAAACTTTATTTAGCTTCTTCTTATTCTTCATTATATTATTTTCATCCAAAAATTAACAAGAACATAAAAAATAAATACAATAGACATAATAAGTAGGCTCCAAGCTAGGGGAAAACCCAAAAATAATCTCCTCTTCCTATAGAATCAGATCAAATGAGAAATCCAAGACCCAAACTTCAAGACCAAGACCTCCTCCAGGCACCAAGCCAACCCTCCAAAAGATCTCCTTTAAGACAATACAAGGTCAACCAAAGTCAACATAGCTAAACTTCGTTAAGGTCTGATTCAATCAAAGTTTAAACCCTCAATATATGTGTGCAAATTCGGCCTACAATGTTTTGGCCCTACAATAACTACAAAAACCCTAGAATGTTTGCAAGTGTGAGAGAAAATGATCACAAAATTTAGATTTTCAGTTTTTTCTTGAGATTATTCCTTCTCCTAGACCTTCACTCCCTTTTATTTGTCTTTATTGCTTGAGAACGAACAACATAAGTGTGTGATAATGAGGTCGAAGATCCTTCTATATATTTGCTTCTCATGAGGTCGAATAACCCTCTCTTAGGCTGACTTTTCACCGGTAGGTCCGACTTGGTCTTGGAGGTCCTTTTGACTTTCTAGACTCAAATAAATACTTTTACATGTTACAAATTTCCCAAATGGGTATTATACCAATGATATTGACTCTCTTTACTAATGAAAATTATTCTTGTGACTTGACACCCTAGTAGCATGAAATGCATGCTTGACCTAGTTGACCATTTAAATGGAGCATGAAAATCATGCTTGAAAATAATATTTTTCTTTATTCTTTTAATTGTTACATAATATATCCATAATGACATGAGTACAATGAAAAATATGAATATTGAAACTAATTAAATTTTCCAACAGTCCAAATACAAGAAAGGTGAGCTCAAAGCCAAGAAAATTATTATTGATTCTTTGAACGATCATTTGCATACTTATGTTGTAAATTTGAAGAATTATAATGAGATCTATGATAAGCTATTTGGGATGTATGAAGTCAACAACTTGAATCAAATCCTTTCCTTGAAAAATCAACTCAAGGACATTAAGATGAAGAAGGGGGAATCTGTGCAATCCTATGTCATGAGACTATCCCAACTAAGGGATCAACTGTATATTGTTGGAGAGCCTATATCTAATAGAGAGATGGTGCTTGTGACTCTTCAATTACTTCCTTCTATTTTGGAAATGTGCATCACTACTATTAGCAACAATGACAAGTTCCCAACATTTGATGATCTCGTTGGCAAGTGTACTTAAGAAGAAACAAAAATGATATAAAGAGGGATAATTCAAAAGCATGAAGAAGGAGAATCCTCTACATTTTATACAAAATACAAGAAGAGAAAAGGAAGACGAAGACAATATGGTTCAAGAAATCATTCCCCTGAAACAAAAGACTCTTGTAGAAGAGGAAGGAGAATTGAATGCTTTAATTTCCACAGGCATGATCAATATGTCCGATATTGTTCAAAAAACATAGACGCTCCAAGATTCAACTACAAAAACAATTGTGGCTTCAACAACAACATGTTTAATGATAGAAGAATAGGTGATGATAGAAGAAGGAGAGATTATAGAAGAAAAAGAGATGCTCCCGAGGATCGTGAAGAAGGCCATCGTCCTCAAAAGATATCAAGGAACTCCACGTATGGAAATAATGTAGTTGCCACTCAATCTGAATACATTCTTATTTATGCCCTTTCTAGTTCCTTTCCTAGAGATTCTCTTGATAGTTGGTTGGTGGATAGTGGGGCTTATAGACATTTCTTTGGGTATCGGGAAGTCCTCTCAAATCTGGTTGAGAGGGAAACAAATCTAAATATCATCCTTGAGGACAACACTACATATCCAGTGAAGAACTTTGGTTCTATCAAATTTCACTTAAATTATGGGAAACTGTACTTCTTCAAGATGTCATGTATGTACCAGGATTAAAGAAGAACCTAGTATCTATATCTTCCTTGGAAGACAAAGGGATGAGAGTTTCCTTTATAAGAGGAAAGGTCATCACCCGGACTATGGAGTCTCGCATGAGGGATTCTTTCACCTTGGGATCTAGAATTTAAGGGATCTATAGAGTCAATGGAAGACCACTGTGAGCATTGGTTCATGATAGCAATCATCAAAATGAGATATGGCACCAAAGGCTCAAGCACCTACATTATGAAGCTCTACCTAAATTTAGAAGAATGGTTTATGGGATGCTTAATGTTCAATATAGTCATCATGGTGTATGTTCAAGGTATGCAAGTGAAAATAAGTCAAGGGGACCATTCCCCTCCAAAAAATGCAGGACCAACAATATTCTACAACTCATCTACTCTGACCTATGTGGACTCATGCTTGTGCACTCCCTTGGTGGCTACCTCTATGATATAATCTTTATTGATGACTTTTCTGAGAAAACATGGATATTGTATTTGAAACGCAAGGACAAATCATTTGACATGTTTAAGGACTTCAAGGCACTAATAGAGAATCAAACAGGGAAAATGAACAAGGTCTTCAGGTCTGAAAATGGTGGAGAATATACTTCCAACGAGTTCGTTGAATTTTGCAAGAAGGCTGGAATCAAGAAAGAGACCATTGTAACTTACAACCCTGAGCATAATGGTGTGGTTGAAAGAAAGAATAGGTCCATCATGGAATTTTTCCTCATCATGCCTTGGGTGATAAGACTCCCAAAGAAGTGTTCACTAGTTTCAAGCCTGATATTGGTCATCTAAGAGTCTTTGGCTACCCTGTGTACTTTCATGTGCCAAAGGACAATAAGAACAAGTTGGAAGCCACCAGAAATAAAGGTACATTTGTTGGATATTGTGATAATTCTAAAGCGTTTATAATATACGTGCCTAGTCAAAGGACTATAGATTTTAGCAGGTATGTGACATTTGATGAGGATGTTTCCCTTGGGAAAGAAAGGGATATTCCTCCTCCTCCTCTTATTGAGAAGAAGGATGATGATATGGATCTTATAAAGGGCCCTTTTGTGCTCAAACCAAAGAAAGAAGTTGTTGATGATCCCATGGAGCCTATGGACCCCTTGGATCCTCGTCAATGTGATCCTCCTGCTAGGAAGAGATCCCTTTGGCTTCATGATACACTACATGATGTCGAGAGACATGTTTATGTCACAGGAACCTTTAGATAAAGTAAGAAGCCAATTCAGTGTAAGGGATACATTGTAGCTATGAGTTCCATCATACAGGATGAACCTCCCACCTTTGAAGAAGCAATGAAAGAGCACGTTTGGAAATATGCCATAGCCGAAGAGTATGAATCCATTATGAATAATGATGTACGAGATTTTGTTCCAAGAACCAAAGGAAAATTTGTCGTGACCTCTAAATGGCTTTATAAGATAAAGCATGGAGTTGATATTGGAAGTATTGAGAAATATAAGGCAAGGTTCATGGCTAGAGGTTTCTCCCATAGAGAGGAAGAAGATTATGATGTTATCCTTGCACCAGTTTT
The DNA here is from genome assembly GCA_034641835.2 of Pinus albicaulis. Lineage (NCBI taxonomy): Eukaryota > Viridiplantae > Streptophyta > Pinopsida > Pinales > Pinaceae > Pinus > Pinus albicaulis. The sequence continues at coordinate 587,913,283 of CM076574.1, forward strand.
TTGATACACTATTATATGTTCTAGTGTAGCCCTTGTTGCACGTTAAGGATGGACACTTCACCAGATGGATGTAAAGATTGTGTTTCTTCATGGCATACCCTAGGAAGAAGTATATGTTGAGAAACCATAAGGATTTGAAGTGAAGGAAAATAATACTCATGAGGAATTATATGGTTTGAAGCAAGCCTCGGAGCCTTGTATACCCGCATTGATAGTTAACTAGTGAAGCTTTGATTCATGAGAAGCAATGTTGACTCGAAAATCAAATTTAAAGTGGTCCAAGGTATGCCTCTCATTTTGGTTTTATATGTTGAAATTTTATTCTTGATATGTAGTGATCCTCTAATTCTTGATTATAAGAGTGAGCTGGCCTCTAAGTTTGAAATGAAATATCTTGGTTTGATGCATTTCTTCCTGGGATTAGAAGTGTGGCAAAAGTTCGAAGAGATTTTACTTTATCAAGGAAAATATGTTGTGAAATTGTTGGAAAGATTCAGAATGGTATAATGCATGTCTTTGATGACACCGATGGAGATCAACTTCAAGAAGTTATGTGGATATGTTTTTGGACCTGACTTGGCGAATGCCTCTGAGTGTCGATAGTTGATTGGTGCATTAATGTTCCTTGTGAACATCTGGACATGTTTTTTTGCAGTGAATACTTTGAGTCAATTCATAACTGAGTCTCTACATGCACATTGGGTCACTTCTAATCATGTGTTGAGATAATTATATGGGAAAATTAACCTTGGTCTGAGATATACTTCTAGATATGTGAGGCTTCATGGGTACATTGATGTTGATTGGGCTGGATATATTATTGACAACAAGAGAACTTTAGGATTTTGCTTTAGTTTGGGTTCTACCACAATATCTTGGATGAGGAGGAAGCATAAGTCTGTAGCTTTAAGTACAGTCGAGGTAGAATATATTATTGTTAATATGGCTAGCTGTGAAGAAGTATGGTTGAGGAAGTTTTTTGGAGAGTTGTTTGATAAAGTCTTGGATATGGAAATGATATATTTCGATAACAAGAGCGGGATCCAATTAGTAGAGAATATTTTGTTTCATGACAGATCCAAATATATTGAGATTAGGTATCACTATATACGAGACATGGTGCAGAGAGGAGTTGTGAGACTCCATCAAATTTTGATTGATGAACAAATAGTAGATATACTCAGCAAGAATTTTTTGAAAGGGAAGTTCTTGTTGATCTGTGGTTGTCATTGATGTCAACCTAAGAAGCACCGAGGGCTACCCCGATATTGCATGGGAATTTTGACTTGAAAACTTACTCTATTCCGATTCAAGGATATTTTGGATGCTTTCTACATGTCAAGATGTTTATGTTGATATATGGCATGCCACGCAATTCTTCATGGTTTGAAAGATATTCGTGTTTGAAGTTAGTAACTCCAATTAGTGGGCTAAAACCCCATGGGGTTGTGGCATGACACTAATCATTAGTTGTGTTCATTGAATAGTCATTAATTAATAAATTTTTAGGCTCCTAAAATGCCTCCAAAGTTCACTTGTTGAAGGCCCTCTCATCCTAAGAGTTTATATAAATTGTTACCCTCATATCCTCCTCATGTAATGATTTCACTACTTAAAATAGTTTATCGTGGCATTTTCGCTATTATTTATTTTATTTTTTATTTATTTATTTATTTATTTTACTACGAAGCTTCAGATTTTGAAAAAAAAACCATTTGAACCGAAATCCTGATGAAGCGCGTGTCCAAATTTTAGATATTGGTTCGCTATATTTGCAGAGATGTGATCTGAGGAAGTTAGGGTTTTTGAAGGCTCTCGAATTTCATGTCAAATAGGTGACCTTGGAAAAATCGTCATAACTTTCTCTATGTACATTAGATTCAAATTTCATAAAAAGTGACAGAAATAGGATGGATTGTGGTTTTTTGCATATCATTTTGAGGACCAAATTTTGAAACAGTGACACGTGGAACCTCGCACAAGTTCGCTCTACTAAATTGGTCTATAATCAGGTCATCGTAGGAGATTGGGCATAACTATTTATTAAAGAATAAAATATTGATCAGGCCTGTGGGGTTGGAAAGAGGACTCGGAGGGATACCACATGGCACAATTTTAAGACCTTAGAGATCTGAAATTACATAGATACAACAGATTCAATATCCAACTTCTAGAAGGCAAGAAAAAGTATGCATTCGAGGATCATTGCAGTAAGGACAACACATCAACAATCAAGGGTAAGTCTACTACAACAAGGTATGTATGATTAGTGTTTTAATTTCAATTTTAATATCATCTTTGACATGTGTTTTTGCAGGACAGTGTAAGTATTTTTTTATGTATGTTTGATTGGGTTTTTTTCATAAATGTTGAACGTATTTACATTTGAATTTTGAATATTTCTTTGACATATGGTTTGCAGGACAATGTAAGTATTTTGTTTGTATATTGGTTTGGGTCTTGTTCATTAATGCATGTGCAGGAAGGATGACACAATAGAACAACTTAGACACATACTAGAAGGACAATGCAATGCCAAATTACCATTACTTGAAGCAAGCAAAACAATACCTCAATAGCTGCTAGTGTTCAAAGAAGCAGTGTCAAGTCAAGTATCAGGTCGTGTCAAAATTCAATATTGTGGAATCATCATTGTAAAATTGTAAAAGAGTCAATTTTCCTAGAGTTGGAGAGGCATTGTTGGGAGGTATAAGTGTCATTGTTGGATAATGTTATGGTTGGGTTACAGGTCATAGTGTGATTAGGTGATTGGTCTAGTTCAAGAAAATCATTGTGAATCATATTGTATTGTGGATCATTGTCCCTGGTACGGGAGTCCACACTCTTGTCTTATTTATGATCATTATAGGGTGGCAGGGAGGTGTTAGGTTGGTGCATGAAGTCACATACAGGTTAGATCTTGTGAACACTTCAAGGAGGTAAGTTGGTCTAGGATGTCGGGGAATCCATTCAGTTTACTACTGAAGAAACCAGGGCATTGGGGTGTCCTTCCAGTGGGATCTGGAGAAGAATTATTTTCTATAATTCTAGGAATTAATACCTTTCATTTCAGTTGGGGCTGAAGATTAAAGAATTTATTAGAAAAGAGTTCGGTGGTTTTTGACCCAGAGGGGGTTTTCCACCTAAAAATTGTGTGCCTATTGTGTTCTATTGTTTACTGTTGTTATTGGATAAAAATAAATAATAATCGAAGATTAACTAATGCTCTGAAAATATTTAAATGTGCTAATTGATCAGAAATACTGATTCACCCCCCCTCTCAGTATTTCCAACAACTAGTATCAGAGCTTAGTTCCTTCAATAGCAGTTTAACAACTGGAAGGAGGTCATGGAGTATACTAAGAATAGAGTTACTCTTTTCAATGGAAATAACTACGCACTTTGGAGTGGAAGAATGCAGGTTCATTTGTTGGCGCAAGGATACGAAGTATGGGAAATCGTTGAGAAAGGCTTTATAGTGACCCAGGATGAATAAGGAAAGAAAAATATAGTATATGATGCAAAGGCTAAATATCTCATTATCAGTGGGCTTATCAAATCTGTCTATATTAAGGCACTGAGTTGAAAAAATACTGAAGAAGTATGTGGCAAGCTTGAGAATATATATGTAGGTGACTCAAATGTGAAAGAAGCAAAGATTCAAATTTACAGGGAAAAATTTGAGCAACTCAAAATGAAGGAAGATGAAAATATTGATGCATACTTACAGCATGTTGATGAGACAAAAAATGCATTGGAAGGTTTGGGAGAACTTTTCGACATGAAAATTGTTGTCTGAAAGACCCTCAAAACCTTGTCGGCAAGATTCAACCCAAAGGTATTTGTCTTGGAATATAGTTTGAATCTAGCCAATCTCAGCAAAGATGAATTGCATGGAGTGCTTACGGCATATGAAATGAGGATTGAAGAAGAGGATGACACATCTCACCTAGAAACATCATTCGCCACATCCAAGAAAACTAGTAAGGATAAGCATACTCCGAAGCAAAAACTTGTAGTTGTAAGGAAGAAGAAAAGGAAGAAGATGAAGAAGAATTTTCAGATAAAGAATTTTCCTACTTCATGCAAAAAATGAGAAAAGGTATGGGGAAATTAAAAGGTAAACTTCCATTTATATGTTTTTATTGTGGTGAGGTTGGGAATTTTGCAGCCAAGTGTCCTCACAAAAATGAGGCTGTTACGAAAGGAAAGAAAGGTCTGAGGAAGTTAAACAAGCAAGGCAAGAATAAATGGTTTAAGAAGAGTTTCTTCTCCAAAGAAGATAACTCCTCATCATATGAATACAATGATAATGAAGAATAAATCAAAGGAAGAGTATTGTTTATGGCCAAGCACAATAAGCAAGAAGCATTTGACGAATAAGGAGACAAAGAAAAAGAGATGACTGAAGTTAAATTTCAAAACGAAGTGATCAGGGTTATCAAAGAGCTCAAGGTCGAGAAGAAGCATGTCAATACTATTGAAGACGAATTAAAGAAAGAAAGGGAACATGTCCTAAATTTTAAAATCAAGGTTTAAGAATACAAACGAGTTGAAGAATCGCTCAGGGAGGAATTAAAGGAAATCAACAAGGAAAGAGAAGCATTGGAAGCTGAAATAGTTTCTCTTCGAAAGCAAGTAAAAAATGGGAAAACTCTTCAAAACTACACCAACATCTCCAAGGCATTGGAAGAAATCATCAAAAATCAACGATCAAACAATGGCAAGACTCGTCTTGGTTACAAAGAAAAATATGAAAAGGAGCCAAGTCCTTCTATGAAAACAAAAGGAGATGGATATGCAAAATCTAACAAGCAGGTAGACCTTCCAGCCAACTCAAAAGATCAAGACTCGCAAGAAGAACCATGGAAGACAATTCCTCGAAGAACATTTCCTCCCAGGTATCGACCTATATTCTATGGTCATTGTTTTTCATGTGGAAGGTTTTGACATAGAGCTATAGAATTTTTCACTTATGTTTGGAATAAATACAATTTCAGGAGATATTTTAGAAATAGATATTCTGGAACTCAGCATAATACTTATTTGAGAGATGATGTTGAATGTTACAAATGTAACAATTTTGGACACATGGCTAAAGATTGCAGACTTGGAAGTTCTTCAAATGAATTCTCACAAAATCAGAATGAACAAATATGGAAAAAGAAGACTGAAAGCTATCTCTCTCAAGGCTCAAAGCAACAAAAAATTTTGGTATGTTGATAATGGTTTCTCAACTCATATGATTGGAGATAGGAATAACTTCATATCCTTGAAGGAAAATAAGGATGGAACAATGTCTTTTGGAAATGATGGATCTTCAAACGTCATAGGAGTAGGTACAGTCACACTTGGAAGCAAGAATGAATTAGTGAAAGATATGTTGTTGGTTGAAAATATGAATCAAAATCTGCTCAGTGTTGGACAAATGTGCGATCAAGGACACATGATGCTATTTAACTCTAAGAAATGTGAAAACAGGAAATGGCCAGAACAATGTTAAATGACTCAAAATTAGATGATAAATTATGGGTTCAAGCAATTGATACAACTGTATTCATTATATACATAGCTTTGCTAAGCAACAATTGTAACATGAATCCATACGAATTATGGAAAGGAATACCTGCTAACGTCAAATACTTCAAAATATTTGGAAGCAAATGCTACATCAAAAGAGAAGATAAAAAAATTGGGCAAGTTCGATTCCCGTGTCGATGAAGGTATTTTCATTGGTTATTCACGCAAAATGTGTTATGAGACCAGCTCTAAAAATAGAAGAAAAGAGAGATCAACGCCTTAGAAATCAGCCACTTCGAGGGGGAAACCTCCAATACATTACATAAATGAACAATTCTTGGATGATACAAATGACACAACCTCCTTTCTATATATAGGAGTCCATGGGGTCACAATATAATCCAAGACAACCTAACAATAATAATGTAACAGCACAATAATAACAATATGGGGGCTACAGGGGTACAAAAATAACTATAAGGGGGCTACACTAACAACAATAAGGAGATACATTATTATTATAAGGGCCTAACATGCCCCTCTCCTTCAAACAAGTGTTTCCCTCAACGCTTGATTATTTTTGGATGTTTATGTATAAAATTATCATCCTCCCATGTGGAATATTTGACAGATAAGTTCTTCCACTTGCTAGGATACTTTGAAATTGATCATTCGGTAGTTGTTGATTTCTTGTTTCTATGACTTCGTCATAACTTCTTTCGCTGCGATGTTGATCTTCCTATTGTTTCATTTGATTCTGCACCAAATTTAGGTTATCCTTTGAGAGTTGGAGAACTTGTTGTTGATGCTCGATGTGATCTTCCACTACTTCATCATCCATATTAGATTTCATTTGATCCTTCAAACCATCCAACTTAGCCTCCATTTTTTATTTTAAACCATCTATGTCATCTTTTATTGCTCTTTGTAAGATCAAAATTTATTGCACTTGGTACCGTAATTTTGATATCTCATACTGCAATTCTTCCTCTTCATGCATCATAGTATAGCATTCTAAGGGCTTAATGGGTGTGGAATTATTTTGGGAAGCATTATATAACCCAATACTGATAAAAATGCTTCAATATGCCCTTGGAATCACTTCAAGCTGCTTTTTCAAACAAACGTTATGCAATTTTAAAAAACAAATACATACCTTTTTCTTGCTTTTGAGGAGCTCGATATTGAAACTGAATTATCTCTGTGATTTAGGATCTTCAATATCTAAAATTCAGTCTTGTAGTTTCCCTCTGAATATTCTTTCGAATGCCACAGGTCTAACTTGATTTGGATTCTTCAAGGCAAAGTTATGCCCAATCTCCCCAATGAACTAGTTATGGACTGGTTCAGTAGAGCGAAGTTGTATGGTGTGCCATGTGTCATTGTTTCCTCCTTCGGCTCTGAAATTGATACCCAGGAAACTACAGTCCGTGTGATTGCAGCCAATTTTTACATAATTCCAATCCGATGCTCAGAGAGAGATTTATGACAATTTTCCTATAGTCACCTCTTTAAGACGAAATTCGAGAACCTGAACAAGTCCTAAATTCCACAGATCATATCTCTGAAATAATTACGAACCAATATCTGAAATTTTTATGCGACGTTCCTCAGGATTTCGGCTTTGCGTCATAAAAATTTTAGCTTCTTAACCTTTAGAGAAAAAATTTTATAGCGAAAATTTCACGATGACTTGTTTAGGTGAAATTCAGGAGCCTGAAAAAACCCTAAATTCCACAGATCATATCTCTGAAAATATTATGAACCAAGGTCTGAAATTTTTGCATGACGTTCCTCAGGATTTCGGCTTCTCTCTGTAAAAATTTTAGCTTCTAAACCTTCGTAGAAAACAAGTTGTAGCTAAATTTCCACGATGACTTGTTTGGAGCAACGGAAACCTAGAATCCAAAGCTCTGTTACCAAATGTTATGAAACTAGCTCCAAAAATAGAAGCAAAGAGAGATCAACGCATTAGAAATCAGCCAGTTCGAGGGGGAAACCTCCAATACATTACATAAATAAACAATTCTTGGATGATACAAATGAGACAACCTCATTTCTATATATAGGAGTCCACGAGGTCACAATATAATCCTAGCCAACCTAACAATAATAATGTAAGGGCACAACAATAACAATATGGGGGCTACAGGGGTACAACAATAACTATAAGGGGGCTACACTAACAAAAATAAGGGGATACACTATTATTATAGGGGCCTAACAAAAGGAAGGCTTATAGATGCTACAATCTGAGGCGAAAACAAATAGTTGAAAGCATAATTGTTACTTTTGATGAAGATTGTGTTACAAAGGATGAAGATGAGATTGTCCCTTCAAGAAAATCTGAGGGATCTGAGGGAGAAACTGTGAAGGATGAAGAAGAATCTCTAGAACAAGACCAATAAAATAAGGAAACAACAGTCAACCAAGAGGAAATAATAAATGATCAACAGGATGTACAAGAAAATTCTCCAAAAGCTTTAAAAGAATGGTGTCAAAAGAATCATCCGTCAAATCAAGTCATCGGAAACATAAATGAAGGAATTGGAACCAAAAGAATTTGAAAACTTCGTTCATCACAACAAGCCCACCTTGCTTTTTTAGCAACTTTTAATCCTAGCAATTTTGAGGAAGCTAGTCAAGATGAACATTGGGTAGTAGCTATGAATGAAGAAATGGATCAAATTGAGAGGAACGATACTTCGGAATTGGTTCCACGACCAAAGGATAAAAATGTTATTGGAAATAAATGGGTCTTTAGAAATAAATTGAATGAGGATGGACAGGTTACCATGAATAAGGCCAGATTATTAAGCAAAGGGTATGCACACGTTGAAGGAATTGATTTTGAATTAACATTTGCTCTCGTTTTCAAAATGGAAGCTATCAGAATGTTTCTCACTTATGCATGCTCGAGAAAAATCAAGGTCTACCAAATGGATGTTAATTCAACCTTTCTAAATGGTGAATTGGAAGAAGAAGTTTACACTGAACAACCCGAAGGTTTTATGCTCTATGAAAAGGAAGACTATGTCTGAAGATTAAAGAAGGAACTATATGGTCTCAAGAAAGCTCCTAAAGCTTGGTATGCTCATCTTGATGGATATCTACATCAACAAGGATTCAAGAAAGGAAGCGCCAACAAAATCTCTTTGTGAAATTGGATCAAGATAACCTTACAATTATCGAGGTATATGTAGACGATATAATTTTTGGAAGCAATGATGATGGATTAAGTAAAAACTTTGCCACAAAAATGCAAAGTGAGTTTGAAATGTCTCTACTTGGAGAGCTGACATACTTTTTAGGGCTTCAAATATCTCAGCAAGATAAAGGAATCTTTATATATCAAACCAAGTACATCAAGGAAATTCTCAACAAATTCAAGATGGAAAATTGAAAACCTGTCCTTACCCCAATGGTAATAGGTTGCAAGTTAAGTTTAAATGATTTGTCAAAGGATGTGTACCAAAGGTTGTATAGATATATGATTGGAAATATTCTATATGTGACATCTTCTCGGCCAGAAGTAATGTAGGCATTTGGACGAGTAGCAAGATTCCAAGCAACACCAAAAGAATCTCATATTATTTACGTCAAGAGAATTCTCCGATATCTTAAGGGCACAAAAAAATATGGTTTATGGTATCCCAAAGGAAATAATCTAGTTATCCAAGATTATATGGATGCAGATTGGACAGGAAGTGTTGATGATCGAAAGAGTAGCAATAGAGCAGCATTCTATCTAGGTGGTTGCCTTGTTTCATGGTTAAGTAAAAAACAATCTTCAATCTCGTTATCCACAATAGAAGCAGAATACATCGTGGCAGCAGCTTGTGTACTCAAGTTCTCTAAATGAAGAAAACTTTGCAAGATCTTCAAGTCAAGTTTGATGAGCCTATTCCCATATTTTGTGATAACACCAATGCCACTAGTATCTCCAAGAATCCTGTGATGCGTTCCAAAACAAAGCACATTCTAATCAAATATCATTTCGTTAGAGAGCAGGTCACCGAAAAGAATATCAAGCTTAAATGTGTTGGCACAAAGGAACAAATTGTTGACATATTTACCAAACCATTACCTCATGAAGCATTTGAGTATATTTGCCTAAAGTTTGGGATTCTCCCAATTTCTCATTAGACTCTTTCTCTTATCTAAGTAAAAAAAAAGGGGATTTGAGGTGTGTATAGGTTCGTAGGATGATGTTTGTCAGGGTGAGTTATCCTTTTCCATTGATGACAAAGGGGGAGAGAATGTTGTAGGAAGAGGTTTCATGATCTTAGGGGGAGTACTTGTGTTGCCATAAATGCCAAAGGGGGAGATTTTTGATCTATGGTTGTCATTGATGTCAATCCAACCAGCACCAGGGGCTACCCCGATCTTGCATGGGAATTTTTACTTGACAACTTACTCTATTATGAGTCAAGGATATTTTGGATGGTTTCTACTTGTCGATATGTTTTCATTGATATATGGCATGCCACGTAATTCTTCATGGTTTGAGATATATTCGTGTTTGAAGTTAGTAACCCCAGTTAGTGGGCTAAAATCCCATGGGGTTGTGGCATGACGCTAATCATTGGTTGTGGTCATTGAATAGTCAATAATTAATAATTTTCTAAGCTCCTAAAATCCCTCCAAGGTTCACTTGTTGAAGACCCTCTCAACCTAATCATTTATATAAATTGTGACCCTCATATCCTCCTCATATAAGGATTTCGCTACTTAAAATAGGCCATTGTGGAATTTTCACTATAATTTTTTTTCTATGAAGCTTCAGATGCTAAAAAAAAAACCATTTGATCTGAAATCCTACTGAAGCGCGTGTCCGAATTTCAGATATTGGTTCACTATATTTTCAGAGATATGATCTGAGGAAGTTAGGGTTTTTGTAGGCTCCCAAACTTCATGTCAAACAAGTGAATTTGGGAAAATCGTCATAACTTTCTCTCTGAGCATTCGATACAAATTTCGTAAAAAGTGACAGAAAGAAGATGGATTTTAGTTTTTTTGGATATAGTTTTCAGGACCAAAGGTTGAAATAGTGACACGTGGAACTTCGTACAAGTTCGCTCTACTCAATCAGTCTATAATCAGGTCATTGTTGGAGATTGGAAATAACTATTTCTTCAAGAATCCAATATTGATCAGAACTTTGGGGTTGGAAAGAGGACTCAGAGGGCTACCACAGGGCACAATTTCAGACCTTTGATATCCTAAACTACATAGACACAACCGATTCAATATTGAGCTTCTAGAAGGCAAGAAAAAGTATGCATTCAAGGATCACTGCAGTAAGGACAACACATCAACACTCAAGGGTAAGTCTACTACAACAAGGTATGTATGATTAGTGTTTGAATTTTAATTTGAATATCATCTTTGACATGTGTTTTTGCAATATAGTGTAATTATTTTGTATGTATGTTTGATTGGGTTTTTTCATAAATGTTGAACGTATTTACATTTGAATTTTGAATATTTCTCTAACATATGGTTTGCAGGAAAATGTAATCATTTTGTTTGTATATTGGTTTGGGTCTTGTTCATTAATGCATGTACAGGAAGGATGACACAATAGGAAAACTTAGACACATACTAGAATGACAATGCAACGCCAAAGTACCATTACTTGAAGCAAGCACAACAATACCTCAGCAGCTACTAGTGTTCAAAGAAGCAGTGTCAAGTCAAGTATCAGGTCGTGTCAAAAGTCAGTATTGTAAAAATCATCATTGTAAAATTGTAAAAGAGTCAATTTTCCTTGAGTTGGAGAGGCATTGTTGGGAGGTATAAGTGTCATTGTTGGATAATGTTATTGTTGGGTTGCAGGTCATCGTGTAATTGGGTGATTAGTCTAGTTCAAGAAAATCGTTGTGAATCATATTGTATCGTGGATCATTGTCCCTGGTATGGGATTCCACACTCTTGTATTATTTATGATCATTATAGGGTGGCAAGGAGGTGCTAGGTTGGTGCATGAAGTCACCTACAGGTTGGAGCCTGTGAACACTTCAGAGTGCTAGGTTGCTTTAGGATGTCGGGGCATCCATTCAGTTGACTACTGAAGAAACCAGTGAGTTGGGGCATCCTTCCAGTGGGAGTTGGAGAAGAATGATTTTCTATAATTATAGGAAGTTGTACCTTTCATTTCAATTGGGGCCAAAGATTAAATAATATATTAGAAAATCATTCGGTGGTTTTTGACCTGCAGGGGGTTTTCAACCTAAAATTTGTGTGCCTATTGTGTTCTATTGTTCACTGTTGTTACTGGATAAGCATTAAGAATAATTGAATATTAAATAATTCTCTGAAAATATTCTAAAGTGCTAATTGATAAGAAATATTGATTCACCCCCCCTCTCAGTATTTCCAACAGTTCTCATTATTCAGAGAGAAGCTTGGATTGATGGAGGTGACCCTCCCGAGTAAGGGTCTCGGATGATCGAGAACACTAAGCTATGATCTTCCCCATATTTGACCTCAATGAGAGAAGAATTGAGCCAGAGAGTTCCCGGGGTTGAGGTAACTGTTGATTTATGGCAGCATAGGATGTGAACTAAGTCTCAAATTTTGTAGGGAGGCTTAGGCACATGTATTTCAAAGAACCCAAAAAGTGTTTTGGGAAATTCCACCTGGATTGTGTTTTATGAAAATAATTAATTATTTTTAACGCGACCCTAGGTTTAAACTTAGGAAATTAAAATAATTAAAGGGGATTAATAAAACATGGTGTGAATCTTCTGGAAAAAGACGGAGATCAAGTCAAGTTAATCTTATTCGTTGATTAACGATTTAATCTCGGTCGTTAAAGTATCAACGAGAAGATTATAAGAAAAACTTGATGAGGCATTTGGAAATTACACCAATAGAGTCTAGAGATTGAAATTATTTAGTGAGGAGTGCTCAGGGAGAAGATCAATCAAGTTGATTCTTGCAGAGAGGGGTGAAAATAATTTTCCGGTTGGAGATCTTTCCTGATCCGGAGAGTACAAGGCAGAGAGGGAAGAGAGCAGTCCAGAGAGGAACCATAGAGACAACCACGCAGAGGTTGTACAAAGCTTCAGAGGGAGTTTGTATTTATGCTGGGGAACAGCAGGATCCAGTGTCGAAGCCGGGGTGTGAGACCAGGAGACCAGAGGGTTGAAGTTTCCAGTTAACAGAGAGATCAGAGGAGGTGCAGCACAGTCCCAACAGTAGTGACGCGGTGACTACATAGTTGTGATGCAATACTGTGCAGAGACAACGTAGAGGGCCATCTCCAGCGCAGATCAGAGACGAGGTGAGATCATATCACTAATTTTTTGTTCAGTTAGATCTCTGTATTGGTTGCCAGTTTGAGCATCCGAAGAATTGTACTCAGAAATTACTGCATAATATATCAAACCCTCAGTTTTTGCATTAGTTTCCCCACATTGGGTTTTTACAGGGACTTAGTCCAAAAACAATGGTGTTTGTCTATTTTTTCTTCTTGCTCATATCTTGTTTCTGCATTTATTTTCCGCAGTCTATGTAATGAAGGTCACACTGTGATGTATTCAATGTTTGTCATAGTTAACTGTAAATAAATTGTTAAGTAAAAGCTAATAATTAGGTAAATATTTTTCATTTGCTGCAATAGGATTCCAGATCTAGAAATTTTCACATGGTATAAGAGCTTGTACAGTAATGAAGGAGAAGCAAGAGAGTAGACCAAAAGGATCCAACTTTGAGTAGAAAGAAGGAGATCAAAGAGTTTCGTAGGGAGCAGATCGATTTCCCCAGGAATTGTCCAGTCCAAGCCACAAGGGAAAGATTTGCGAGGAATTCTCTCTCTGAGTGAGTCGAAAGAGAGGCAACCCTATCCAAATCGTGATTTGTCAGCGACAGAGGGAGCAGTGCAACAATTTCAGTGTAGATCAATAACTGGTGGGACGTAGTTTTCTTGTAGCAGCAGTTGCTGGTGCAGAAAGCGTCATAAGAGAGAAGAAGAAGATACTTTTGTGGGAATTATGACCTTAGGGAATTTATTTCCCAAGAAATTATAATTTCTCATGCAGAAGTAGCGGGCTCATGATTTATTTGGCTGACTCTAGCAGGGAGGGCGTAGAGAGAGATGCATAGAGGATTAGAGGTAGCAGCTCGACATTTGATTAGGTGAGATGGAAGCCACTAGGTTGTGTGATCAAGATCGGTTGGATGGTGCCTCTAACAATGTAATCTGGAAGGCAAGGATCTCCTTCCTTCTAGATGAGCATGAGCTCAAGGCCTTCATCAACAGTGCAGTAGTTGAACCTGTAGATGCAGCTCCATTGACAGCCTTCAAGAAGAACATGGAAAAAGCCAAACGGTTGATCCTCGACAGAGTGAGGGATCACATTGTCTCACATATTTCCAACAACGAGACTACAAAGGAGATGTGGCATGCATTGACCATGCTATATCATGGGTCTTTCGAGCAGCGAAATATTTTCTTGGAGGAGAAGATGTGATCTAAAAGGATGCAGAAAGGAGAACGCATAGACCCATTCCTTGCAAAGCTTCAGGATGTTCGAGATCAAATAGCAGCTATAGGGTCAGCGCTTTAGGCCATGGAGATGGTTATACTGGCTCTGAATTCTGTTTGTGAAGAATGTCAAGTCTTTGTCTAGAGTATCCTAGGCAGAGAGAAGTTTCCATACTTGGAAGGAATGTAGGAAGCTCTTCAACAGGAAGAGATGAGGAGAGACTTACTCAAGTGCGAGCTTGATGGCAGCAATAACAGTGGGACGAAGCCCAAGGAGGAGGATGAGAATGCAGCCTTGCATCAAAGGGGCAATGAGAGCAGCGGAGGCGAAAGAAAGATGTCTCAAAGATAAAATACTTCTGGTGCGGCGAGATGGGTCACTACGCTACGCAATGTCCTCTCAAAAAGAAGGACAAAGATGAGAAGCATGATCTGTAGGCTACAACTGTGAAGATTGAGTAGGAAGAATTCACGATGATTTCCCACATATCTCCAAGGGATAATTGGGGTGATCTAGAGCTATAGTTAAAAATAATTGCAGTTGGGTAGGATCCTTGAGAAGTCCATCTCATGGATCATTACCTTTCTACAGGAGTCCAAAACAGAATTAGCAGGATGGACAAGTGTCAGTTGGTGCTTAGGAGTGCATAAGTGACAATGCAGTGGCTAGAGAGTGCCAAAGTCTGAGCAATGCATAACAAAGTTGGCAGCAGTGCAGCAAGGCACAACGCATAGTCAGCAGCAGCGCAACAGCTTCAGAGGGCCAGCGCAAAGACTAGTAGTAGTTAGATTTTCAATTTCAGATGCATCATGTTGAACACTTAGTTTAGTAATTTTGGATGTTTTTTTGTTGCATCAGGCAGCAGAGTTGCAGTGCAGTAGTAGTTGGTAGTAGTACGCAGGGTCAACAACAACATAGATGCAAAAACACAGTGTTTTTGGATAGCAGTGTCAGACATCAGCACTACAGAGGGAGATCTTAAAGAATCAGGGTGATACTTCAGCAGCATGTATTGCTAGAGCACATTCCTCGCTAAGAGGGAGTGTTTACTTCTGGTAGCATCAGATGTTCTCTAATTCAAAAATTTTGCAAGGAGACTTAGGCACATGTATTCCAAAGAACCCATAAAGTGTTTTGGGAAATTCCACCCGGATTGTGTTTTATGAAAATAATTAATTATTTTTAATGGGACCCTAAGTTTAAACTTAAGAAATTAAATAATTAAAGGTTATTAATAAAAGAGCGTGTGAATCTTCTAGAAAAAGAGAGAGATCAAGTCAAGTTAATCTTAGCCGTTTATTAACGATTTAATCTCGGTCATTGAAGTCTCAATGAGAAGATTTTCAAGAAGGACTTGATGGGGCATTTGGAAATTACACTGAAAAAGTCTTGAGATCAAAATTCTTTAGTGAGCACTACTCAGGGAGAAGATCGATTGAGTTTATTCTTGCAGAGAGGGCAGAGATAATTTTCCGGTTGGAGATATTTCCTAATCCAGAGAGTAGAAGGCAGAGAGGGCGAAGAGAAACCCGGAGAGGCAGCACAGAGCCAGCCACATAGAGGATGCGCAGAGCTTCAGAGGGAGTTTGTATTTCTGCTGGGGAACAATCATGATCCAGTGCCGGAGCCGAGGTGTGAGATTGGGAGGCCATTGGGCTGAATATTCCAGCTAGCAAAGAGATAAGAGGAGGTGCAACGTAGTCCCAGCAATAGTGACCTAGTGGTGTAGATGTGACGAAGTACTGTGCAGAGACAGCGTAGAGGACCATCTCCAGCGCAGATCAGAGCCAAATCTTCCAGTGACGGGGTGAGATCATCTCACTAGTTTTTTGTTCAGTTAGATCTCTGTATAGGATTTCCAGTTTGGGCATTCGGAGAATTGTACTCATAAGTTACTGCATAATATATCAAACCCTCGACTGCTGCACTGGTTTTCCCACATTGGATTTTTATGGGGACTTAGTGCAAAAACAATGATGTCATGTGTCTATTGTTTCTTCTTGCTGAGATCTTGTTTCCACATTTATTTTCCGCAGTTCATGTAGTGAAGGTTGCAGTGCGATGTATTTAGTGTTTGCCGTAGTTAATTACAAACAAATTGTTAAGAAAAATTTAACAGTTAGGTGAATATTTCCAATTGTTGAAATAGGATTCCAGATCTAGAAATTTTCACAATAACTCTAGACAATAGGATAGGGTGTGATCCTTACCCTTGTGGTAAGTCAATATCTTCTATTTTCAATATAAGGTTTGTGTGTGATCCTTGTCATTTATGAAAAGTGGGTATCTCCCCCTACCATAAATTCTAGGACTTGGAAGAGTATACCCCAATTGGTATCCTAACCACAAGTTGGGCTTGTTGGGATTGGTCCTCCTAATCTGGCCAATGTGTTGAGGTGACTTTAGATAGGGTGTGACCCTTACCACTTATGGTAAGTCGTATCTCATTCAAGTGATAGGATGCATGTGTTCTACCACTTGACTCTTGACGGTCTAGATGGGAAGATCAATAGATAATAGGAAAGAGTGTGATCCTTAAGTCGATCTCACCTATTGTCATTGGACGATAGGATAAAGTGTGATCCTTAAGTCAATCTTGCCTATTGTCACAGGTGAATAATATAGGGTGTGATCCTTACCCTTGTGGTAAGTATATCTCACTTATTGTCTATGAATAGAGATTGGTAGCTTGGGCTCCCCTATGATGTCAACTTCTTCTTCCTTAGATTCAAGAGTGTTCAACAGATGAGCAATGACGAGCAAAGATGATTAGAGTGTTGATTTATGGTAGCATCGGATATGTTCTAGCCTTGTAAATTTGTATATAGGCTAAGACGCAAGTATTTCATAAAACCCAAAAATGATTTTGGAAAATTCCACTTAGAGATGATTTAATTAAATTAATTAATCAATTTTTAATGTTTTCCTAAGTCTAAACTTAGGGAAACTAATTAATTAAAGGGTATTAAATAAATTAAGTGTGAATATTCTAAATAAAGTCATAGATCGCCTCCAAGTTAATCTTAGCCCTTGATTATATTTTAATCTTGGTCGTTGAAGGGTCAACGGAAGAATATAAGAAGGAGGGTGAGGGGTCAATGGAAAACACATTTGAGCACATTAAGCATTTGGCATTTTCGAGTTTGTGTGAGGAGACAAAGCTTTTGATTAGAATCGAATCACTAGGGAAGGGTTTGCTAAGTGATGTTGATTCAATGATCAGTTTTAGAGAGGGGCAAAAGCAGTAACTGGTCAGGAGGAGCAAGAGTGCATTTCAGAGAGAGAGATAGCAAAGACACAGAGAGAGACAATGTAGTTTTCTGAAGGGGTGATGTAGTTCCTGAAGGAATCCACGCAGAAGTGACGCGGTGCCCCTTTGATCAGTCCGAAGATAGCTAGGAGCTAGGGTTTATGAGCCAGGAGGGAAAAAATCCAGTCCTAGATTAGCCTAGATCAATTGTTGAGAAGAGGTGATGCAGTCCTAGAGTTTACCCATGCAGGCTTACGCAGTTCTACTGTAGGAATCACACAAAGGCAGAGAGGGGCTTCACCAGCGTTGTTCATATCAACTGGGGATTTTCAGAGTGAGGTATACCTCATATTTTCATCTGTTGTCTAGAATTTTCTAAGGGGTTTTCCGGATATTGGAAACCTAGTTGAACTCAAGATACTACTGCTTAATAATATAAAACCCTCAGATCTACTGCACCGATTTTCCCAAGTCGGGTTTTTTTGGAGACTTAGTCCAAAAATAACTGTGTCAAATGTGAATGTTTTTAATTGTATTTTGTTCAGTTTTTTTCAGCATTTAGATTTATTCCGCATCATTATTTGTGTAGACTGCTTTAGTAATTACTTCAGTATTTCACTGTAATGAAATAATTATGAAAAATAATAGGAGAAGTAGTTCAGATTTGTTGCAGTAGGAATCCAAATTTAGGATTTTTCACATGGTATCAGAGCTTATTCAAGTTGAAGTGTTGGAGAAACAAGGGTGAACCAGCAGTTCAACACAAGAGAGACTGGGATCTGTGTAAGAAACAACAGACCCTCTCAGAAATTACGCTGTCCAAGCCAGGAGGGTAATCCAGCGCAGGAAAGGCTCCCTTTGAGAGAGTTGACAGAGGGGTAAGCTTTTTCAGTTGCAAAAGAGGCAGCATAGCTGGATGACATAGCTATTGCACAATATTAAGAGTTAGTGCATAAGCATTAGAAAATTTATGAAAAAACATAGATTGGGGAATTTCTTGACCTCAGAGAGTTTCTTACTCAAAGAAGCTCAGTTTCTCCCATGCAGTAGCAGAAGCAGTGACTTACTCCACAAGGAGTGCATAAGTCTAGCTGAGTAGAGGGTCAACGGAAGAAATTGACAGTTGAGGAGATGGCCAGCAATGGACTGCGTGACCAAGATAGATTGAAAGGTGCCTCCAGCTATGTTATTTGGAAATAAAGGATTGAGTTTCTCCTTGATGAGCATGATCTAAAAGCCCTAATAGAGAGCGCAATTGCAGAACCTCTTGATGCAGCACACTTGAGACAATTCAAGAAGAATATGGCAAGAGCCAAGCGATTAATCCTAGATGGTGTGAAGGATCATATCGTACCTCACATAACAACAAAGAACACTACTAGAGAGATGTGGGTAGGGCTAGAAAATCTATACTAAGGATCTTCCGAGTAGTTGAAGATGTATTTGGAGGAGAAGATGCATAATACTAACATGAAGAAGGGAGAACGTTTTGACTCCTTCATATCCCATATTTAGGATACTCGAGACCAACTGTCAGCAGTGGGGTCTGCACCTACATACTTAGAGCTGGTAAGGCTCACTCTGAACTTTGTTTCAGAAGACTATCATGTCTTTGTCTAGAGCATTTTGCGCAGAGAAAGGCTTCCAAGATGGGAAGCAATGTGGGCAGCCTTACAACAAGAAGAGATGAGGAGAGACCTCTTCAAAATCCATTTGGAGGATGGCAACAGCGGGTCAAAATTCAAGAAGGAGGAAGAAGATAACACTGCCCTTGCATCAAAGGGGCAACATAAGCATAAGAAGAAAGATCTTTCTAAGATCAAGTGCAGGTGTGGGGAAATGGGACATTATGCCACACAGTGTCCTCTTAAGAAAAAGGATAAAGAGGAGAAGGAAGATCCTCAAGCAGGAGCTGCTAAGATTGAGGCAGAAAGAGATTGTGCTATGTTAGCTCATATTCCAAAAGGAGAGAAATGGGCTGACTTGGAATTGTAGATCTAGAATATACAAGTGGCAGGATCCTTGAGTATTTCCAAACTGTTGGATCACATGCGAGCTACGACAGCCTTAAGACAATAGTAGGATGGACAAATGCAGTGGAAGATGAGGAGACAATGCAGCGGCTAGCAGTGCTAGAGCCTGATCAGCGCAGAGAGGGAGCAACAACATCAACAGTTGAGAAGCAGCATCGCAGTTCACAGTGATGCAACGTAGTGCAGTGCAGTTCTCACACAGTGCAGAGCAGCAACAATGCAACATATTCAGAGAATTAATGTAGAAGTTAGCAGTAGTCAGTCTTATTATTCAATTGCAGTATTACTTGTCCAATTTCAGATGTTTTTCTGTTGCAATTAGCAATAGTGCAGCAACAACAGTAGTTGAGCGACAACAGCAGATGAGCAGCAACAGTGCAGTGCACAAGTAGTGCAATGCAGTGCAGAGTAGTGCTTACGCAGTGCTCACGCAATGCAATAATATGGTTGCAGAATTTAGAGGGAGTTGTAGTATAGTGGCAGTTGGCAGCAGTATGCAGAGTCAACAGTAGTATGGATGCAACATTTTTGTGCAGTATTGGTGAGCAGCATCAACAAAACAACAACAGATGTTCCAGAAGTTAGAGCAGCACATTGAGTTGTTTTGTTAGAACACCTTCCTCGCTAAGAGGGAGTGTTGATTTATGGTAGCATCGGATGTGTTCTAGACTTGTAGCTTTGTATATAGGATAAGACACATGTATTCCATAAAACCCAACAATGGTTTTGGAAAATTCCACTTAGAGATGATTTAATTAAATTAATTAATCGTTTTTTAATGTTTTCCTAAGTCTAGACTTATGGAAACTGATTAATTAAAGGGTATTAATTAAATTTAGTATGAATCTTCTAAATAAAGTCATGGATCACCTCCAAGTTAATCTTAGCCCTTGATTATGTTTTAATATTGGACGTTGAAGGGTCAACAGAAGAATATAAGGAGGGTGAGGGGCCTATGGAAAACACATTTGAGCACATTGAGCATTTGGCATTTTTGAGTTTGTGTGAGGACATAGCTTTTGATCAAAATCGAATCACTAGGGCAGGGTTTGCTAAGTGATGTTGATTTAGTGATCAATTTTAGAGAGGGGTAGAAGTAGTAACTGGTCAGGAGGACCAGGGGCGCATTTCAGAGAGAGATAGCAAAGACATAAAGAGAGACAACACAGTTTTCTGAAGGGGTGACGCAGTTCCTGAAGGAACCCACGCAGAAGTGACGTAGTGCCTCCTTGATAAATCCGGAGATAGCTAGGAGCTGGGGTTTCTAAGCCAAGAGGGCCAAAATCCAATTCTGGATCAGCCTAGATCATTTGTTGGGAAGAGGTGACGCAATCCCAGATTTTTCCCATGTAGGCTTACGCAGTTCTAGCATAGGCATCACGCAGAGGCAGAGAGGAGCTTCACTAGCGTTGTTCAGATCAAATGGCGATTTGTAGAGTGAGGTATACTTCATATTTTCATCTTTTGTCTAGAATTATATGAAGGGTGTGCCAGATATTGGCACCCTAGTTGTACTCAAGATACTGTTGCTTAATAATATAAAACCCTTAGATCTGTTGCACTGGTTTTCTCGAGTTGGGTTTTTCCAGGGACTTAGTCCAAAAATAACTGTGTTAAATGTGAATGTTTTTCATTGTATTTTGTTAAGTTTGTTTCAACACTTAGATTTATTCCACAACATTATGTGTGTATACTGCTTTAGTAATTACTTCGGTATTTCATTGTAATGAAATAATTATGAAAAATAATAGGAGAAGTAATTCAGATTTGTTGTAGTAGGAATCCAAATTTAGGATTTTTCCCATAGAGATGAACAGAAATGAAGCAAATATGAGATATGAATTGATTTGAGATGACGAGATTCTTGATGCAGTTGAAAATTTCTCCCTAGCTAAGAGGGAGAGTTAATTTGGCAGTTGAGCGATAAATTTCCTCCTTTGGAAAACCTTCCTCATCAAGAAATACCCCACCTAACCCTTAGAAGAATTTAATTTGGTCAAGGAAAATTTTAATTTTTGAAGTGAAACCCGCAAGTACCCAAAAGTACAAGTTGGGCAAGGAAATTTGACCTCGTTGGACACATATAAATACACCTCATGTCACATCATTTGGAGGCATCATCATCACACATCTTCTTCTTCTCTTGGAGGTTTGACTACTTCTGAAAATTGCAAGTCTCTTTCGCACGCATGAGGATAAGAGAGAATATTTCAGATTGGGTCGAAGTTTGTCTTTGACCAGCCTTTGACCAATGTTGACTTTTTGGAGTTTGGGATTGGTTTTACTTGGTTTTACTAGGGATTTTTCATATGTTTTGGAGGCCAATTTTTTTGGAAATGAGAGCTAAGTTTTCTTGACACTTTGACTACGGTTCACCGTAGATATGAAGCTACCATTTGACCATATAGTTGACTTTGAATTTCACCATTTTTGGAGGTAGTTTTGGGATTGTTTTGACTTGACTTTGACCAGGAAAAGAGGTTGAGGTTTCTATTGCCTTGACCGAACTTTTTGGAGCTAATTTTTCTGTTGAGCGTTGATTGGTTAGGGCATCATTTGTTGTTGTTGATTGTTGTTGACTTTGATCAGATTTGACTTTTGGGCTCATATCTTGGATATTGGTTAGTGAATTGTTGGATAAGTCAAAGATTTGACTTTGACTTTTTCTTGTTGAATTGGAACATTATAATCTCTTTGTTGAACATTTGATGACAATCCAATAAGAGAAGAATTTGAAAGGGTTTTCCCCTTGTGGGGTTTTCCCCTTGTCTTTGACCAAATCTCGTGTCTCTTGCTATTTCTCTTAGTTTTCTTCTATTGTACATTACATTTACTTTCTATCTACAATTTCTATTTGACATTGGAATAATAAATTTGGTTTAAAATAATTGCTAATTGAAGAAAGAATTGGGTTGAGTAATTATACTAAGCATAGAATAGTGGAAAATTATCAGCTGACCCATCATGGACGTTTATGGTTCTGTAATATTCCTAATTAGTAAATTACAGTAATAACATGCTTAAATAGACAAACACATGCAGCAAAAATAAACACAACAATTAGACAACCATTCAGCCACAAAAATCACGCTGATCCATTTTATTAAATTTGAGGAGTTGATACAAATTGAGGTGTTGGAACAAGTGCACTTGGGCTTTCTCAAGGAAAGCTAGAGAATGCCTCAAAAATATCTGTTGAAATCCCCAATTCTCCTCTATGTGTGGCTGGATACTCTACAATGGAACTGCCTAGAAATATTGTTGCTTCTCCAAAGGCTTTGCTTCTAGGGCCTGTTTTACTGCTCATAAAATTTTGGGCTTTTAACCCTGACCTCTACTCATAAAACCCACAATAACCCGTGAAGGAATTGTGGAATGGCTGACCCTGTAAATTGGCCCTCTTGGGATTGGCTCTCTGCACTGTTGGGTAAAATTGTTCTCCTACGAATTCTACTACATATTTCTCCCAAAATTTGTGCAATATCCTTGTTAGGAAGCTCTCAACCTCCCCACCAAATCTCAGCACCAAAATGCCTGCACTCCTCAGCACTTGGATGATCTCTCACTCAGCATTGCGCATTCACTATGCTACTAGAGCTGCTCTGCGTTGTCTCTGAAGGTAATTACATTATGGGTGAAGCTCAAAAATCTCCACCGGATCGAACAAGTAAAATCTCCTCCCTTGGGAAGGCACTCGAAGTCCCCCAAAGTAGAAGTTGAGGTTCCCACTTGGAAACACTCGTGTGCTGAAAAACACTTGCAGACTTGGCACTTACTCAAGCGTGCTATGTCAAAAGATAAATTCAGAAGATGATAGATGATTGAAAAAATGAGGCTGCTCCATTCCTTTTTATCCCAAGCTACCCAATGTTCCCTTGGGCCCCACCTAGTGCTGTGTTGCCTCCACATGAGCCCATTACTACGTTGTCCCCACACGTGTTGCACAGTGCCTCCTCATTGGACCCACGCTCCCACTAGAGCCACAATTTTTCCTTTGAGCTAATGTCTTATGCATATAGTTTCTCAAATTAAATTTGTGGGTCCCCAAGCACACACCTTCTTGAGCCAAAACTTAGCAAAATGTAAAATTAATCAAAATTTAATATTCTAATTAGCAGTTAGATAATTAGGGATATTATAGTCCTCCCCGCCAATATGTTGCTTGTCCTTAAGAAACTGCAGCGATGGGTGCTGGAGAATCTTCTCTTCTTCCCAAGTGGCATCCTCGTCTGGTAAGTTCCTCCGTTAGATCAAAAACTCCTTGACCACCCAGTTCCTCAACTGCCTCTCCCTGGTATCCAAAATGGCCTCCCCCTGTAGCACTAAGTGCCCCTCATCATCCATAGGGGGTAACTCAGTAGTTGTCATAGCTTGTTGTCCCAAGGCATTCTTTAGGCAAGATACGTGAAAAATATTGTGCACCTGTCTCCTCGGGGGTAGCTCCAACTTGTATGATATCTCTCCCCACCTCTGAGTGACTCTATATGGGCCGTAAAAATGAGGTTTGAGCTTCTCTGCCCCCCTCTGCTTTAGCGTGGATTATTTGTATGGCTGAAGGCATAGGTACACTAGGTCCCTGATCTCAAACTGCCTCTCCATGAAGCCCCTCTCTGCATATGTATTTTGTTGGTTTTGGGTTGTCCTCAAGTTATCCTTGAGAGCCCTCATAATGTCTTGGCTCTCTTGGATCCAATCTTTGGCCTGTGGGGCCTTGCTGTCTCCAAACATGACATCAAAAAATGTCAGAGCATAACAACCATACAAAGCACGAAAGGGATACATACCTATCTACATGTGAAAGGTAGTGTTGTAGAAATACTCTCCCATGTGCAGCCACTGTAACCATGCCCTTTGTTGTCCCGTAACATAGTTACGCAAGTACCCCTCTAACGACTTGTTAACTATCTCTGCCTGGCCATCCGTTTAGGGACGGTAGCTCGTACAGGGAGTGAGTTCCGTGCCCACCAACTGGAATAACTCCTACCAAAAACTGCCCATGAAACGACTATGTCGGTCACTGAATATGGTCTTGGGAATACTATGCAACTAGAAGATCTCTCTTAAGAACAACTCGACCACCTATGAGGTCATGTACTTGGATGAGATCGTGAAGAAGTGAGCATACTTCATCAAACGATCAACAACCACATAAATACAACATTTTCCCTGCGCCATGGGAAAACCAATGATGAAGTCCATCGATATGCTCTCCAATTTCCCCTTAGGGATGGGAAGAGATTGCAACAGCCCCATTAGATGTGATAACTCCCCCTTGTTTCGCTGGCAAACCTCACATTCCTCGATGTGTTTCAGAACATCATCCTTAAGGCCCTTCAATGAGAACCTCTCTCTGATGGCCCTGTAAGTTTTGTTGAACCCCTGATGTCCTACCAATGGTGAGTCATGGGCTGCCTATAGAATATTCTCCTCCAACTAGGAGTTGGAAACCAAATAGATTCGGTCTCTGTAGTATATCACTCCATCCATCACCCGACAGTGATCATTATTCACCAGCCCCTCTAGGACCTTGCATGCAAATCGATCCTTGGAGTACTCCACCAACAAGTGAGCCTTCCAATTTGGCTTGATGCTCATTAAAGAAAGAGAAGTCGACCTCCTGGACAACACATCAGCCACCACGTTGTGCTTCCCCTTCATATACTTAATGTCAAAATTGTAAGCCTGGAGCTTACTCACCCACTTATGTTGCTTCTCCTGCAGCTGCTTCTACTCCAAAAAGAATCTAAGGATGTTGTGGTATGTTCTCACCCTGAACTTGTTCCCCACTAGGTACTGCATGAACTTGGCTAGCGCATGCATCATGGCTAGCATCTCCTTATCATAGATGGGGTACAACCTCTCATGAGGCAATAACTTCTGGCTCTCGAAAGCAATGGGGTGCCTTCCCTACATCAAAACTTCCCCTACTCCCTCCCTAGATGCATCGCACTCTAGGAGAAAAGGTTGCGTGAATTCAGGGAGAGAAAGTACCAGACAAATGCCCATCACTTGCTTGAGGTGCTCAAAAGCCTCTTGCGTTGTTGTGGTCCAGAGAAAGGCTCCCTTATTGGTCAAATCCGTGAAGTGTGTTGCTAACTGTGAGAAGCCCTTCACGAATTTCCGATAGTAGGTGCATATGCCCACAAACCCCCGAAGCTCTGTCATGTTCTGGTGCTATGGCTAGTCCCTGATGCCCCTGGTCTTCTCCTCATACAACCTCAATCCATCAACACCGATGACATGCCCGAAATAGAGCATCTCGGTTAACCTAAACTTGCACTTGGACAACTTCGTGTAAAACTGCTACTTCTCCAAGATATGCAACACTGCCTCCACATGTTGCAAGTGCTCCTCCCATGTTTAGTTGTAGATCAAGATATCATCGAAGAACACCAATACGATATTATCAAATGGCCACGGAAAATGTGGTTCGTGCAAGACTAGAATGTGGCCGGAGCATTGGTTAGGCCAAAGGGCATCACCAGAAACTTGAAATGCCCATAATGACACCTAAACGTAGTCTTAGGGACATCATTGTCCCTCACCCGGATCTAATGGTACCTAGACCTCAGATTGATCTTGGAGAATAACTTACCTCCCCTGAACTCATCCATCAACTCGTCAATCCGAGGGATGGGGTAACGATTCTTCATGGTCTTTTTGTTCAGGGCCCTGTAATTGATACACATCCTCAGCGACCCATTCTTCTTCACCAAGACAACTAAAGAAGCAAAAGGACTAGAACTGGGCCTGATGTGCCCCAATGCTAAGAGCTCATGGATGGCTCTCTCTATCTCGTCCCTGTATTCCTTAGGATGCCTATAGGGGGTAGTAATCAATGCTTTCACCCCGTGCTCTAGCTAAATGGTGTGCTCAAAACCTCGGTTAGGTGGGTGGGCCGGTGGTATATCTCCAAATACTACTAGGTATCTGTCAATGATGGCCTAAATCTCTGGATGTGGTGATTTGGTCACACACCCAGCCTCAGATATCCTCAACTTGACAACCCACTCTATATCCTTGCGCCTCAAGTTGGCCTCCATTCTGTGAGCAGAGACTGTCTGCAGTGGATATTAGTGCATGCCCCTCAGCAGCACCAATTTTCTATCCAGGCCCAAAAACTCCATCTCCAATCTCTTCCAATGAGCGGTGACTCTGCCAAGTGTGTAGAGCCACTGGACTCCCAACACTATGTTGGTGTCCTGAATGTCAACCACGAATAAGTGGTCAATCATGGAGTAATTCCCCATGGTCACAGTCAGTGTCAGGACATAACATGTGCACTACATGGTCCTCTCTCCTAGCACCAACACTGAAAATCCTTCGAAGTCCTCTGCAACAATGCCCCTCCTCTGCACCATCTGGGAATCAATGAAGTTGTGAGTGGCTCCACTATCTATTAACACGGAGACACGTTGCCCCTGTGTTGTCCCCTGAATCCTCAAAGTCAGATACTTGGGTACCCCACGCAATGATGTGAGGACCCCTCCTGAAGGTGCAAATGCAGATCCTCTTACTGCCGGTGGGGTGGAGGTGGAGGCCCTCCCTCCTAGGGTGTTGCGTCATCCTCTCCTCCCATCTCAAAGAATGTATCCTTATCCCCATCATTGTCTGAGTAGATGTCTATGTAGTGTGCCTTCCCTGCTGCACACCTGTGGCTTGGTGCCCATGGATCCTGGAAACTAAAGCAGAGTTTCTTCCTTCGAAGATCACTCCTGTTATCATCGTCTAGTTGCCCCTGAACCCGGTTTCCTCTTGGGGGTGGAGCTCTCATGTCTCTTCCCTTCTGGTGGAACCCCGGTCTGTTGGCAGTGGTTCTCTAGCCTTGGGTAGGGCATCTTGCAAATCTTTATCCCTCCCCACTACATCATGTAGTGTAGCAAGCCTATTGGAGCTCACTAATCCCCATAATGGTTATGCCAATCCCTTAACAAACATGTAGATCCTCCTTGACTCGGACAGATCTGGAACCATCACTAATGGCCTTAGAAACTCAGAAATGTATACCTATGTGTTCCCGGTTTGCTTGAGTTTGGTCAGCTCTCCGAAATACTTCTTTGGGTCCTTCCTCTCAAACCTCTCAATCACTCTCCTAGTGAAGTCATCATACATTGTCACCCCTGCGTGACCCAGTGTAGTTAGCCCATGGAACCACCAATCGTGGGCTTATCCCTCCATTTGCGGCATGGCATCCTTGATTTCCTCTACCTTAGTCATTTGGTTCAACTAGAAGTACACATCCAACTTCTCCACCCATGCCTTTGCTGAACTCTTAGAAGAGCCATCAAAAGTTGGGAGGAATAGTCTTCCGATAATACACTACAAATCACTTCCCTGCATGTAGCATCCTCCGTTCTGTCCCTTGGGTATGTTGATGCCTTTCAATTGGCAGAATTATTTGAAAGTGATGGCCCTCCTAAACTCTAGGCCATAATATTAGTACTATATGAAGAAACCTACACATGGAGTCTCCTCCTGCCCCTGAGCCCCCTCCCCCCCCCTCCCGAGGCTAAGAATGTGGTTATAGTGGATCGTGGAGGTGTATAAGGCATTGTAAGAATAATTGGGTTTTGTGATGCCTAGTGCTGTGAGGTGTCGAACCCCTCTCCCACTTGGAACTCCGCTTGGACTGTCTTCCCCTTACTTCCATTGTTGCTTTGGTGTCCCATCTCCTCGATATTCTTAGAGAGATATTGCACTACATTTAGCAATAGGTGAGAAAACTCATCCTTGCTTCGCTTCTCTACTGCATCCCCCATGCTCTTCTCTTCAACCTCTGGTTCTCTATCCACAGGGTCTGGAGTGATTTCGATTTCCCTTTCTCTGCTACTATACCATTGTCTTCTATAGGTAACGTTCTTCTGGTCTTCTGGTGTCGTAGACTGTGCTGCTCTCTATAGGCTGAGCCAAGTCTATGAGCTCTGATGCTATTGTAATATTCCTAATTGGTAAATTACAGAAATAACAAGCTTAAATAGACAAACACATGCAAAAAAAATAAACACAACAATTGGACAACTATTGAGCCACAAACACCGCGTTGAGACATTTTATTAAATTCGAGGAATTGGTACAAATTGAGGTGTTGGAACAAGTGCACCTGGGCTTGCTCAAGGAAAGCTAGAGAATGCCTCAAAAAGTACTGTTGAACTCCTCCAATCGTCCTCTTTGTGTGGTTGGATACTCTGCACTAGAACTGCCCAGAAATATTGTTGTTGATCCAAAGGATCTACTGTTAGGGCCTGTTTTATTGGTCATAAAATTTCCAGCTTTTAAACCCGGTCTCTACTCACAAAACCCACAATAACCCACAAAGGAATTATGGAATGGCTGACCTCGAAAATTGGCCCTCTTGGGCTTGGCTCTCTACGTTGCTAGGTAAATCTGTGCTCCTAGGAATTCTGCTGTAGTCTGCTCCCAAAATGTGCGAAATATCCCTGTTAGGAAGCTTTCAGTCTCCCCACCAAATTTCAACTCCAAAATCCCTAGGCTCCTCAACAACCAGATGATCTCTCACTCAACACTGCTTAGTCACTGCGCTAGTTGAGCTGTTCTACGTTGCCTCTGAAGGTAATTATGTTGTGGGTGAAGCTCACAGCTCTCCACTAGATCAAACAAGTAAAATTTCCTCCCTTGGGTAGGCACTCGAAGTCCCTCGAAGCAGAGGTTGAGGTTGCTGCTCGGAAACATTCATGTGTTGAACAACACTTGCAAACTTGGCACTTGCTCAAGTGTGCTATGTCAAAAGACAAATTCAGAAGATAATAGATGATTGAAAAAATGAGGCTGCTCCTTTCCTTTTTATCCCAAGCTGCCCAACGTTCCCTTGGGCCCCACCTAGTGTTGCGCTACCTCCACATGAGCCTGTGACTGTGTTGTCCCCACACGTGTTGCGCAGTGCCTCCTCATTGGACCCACGCTCCCACTAGAGCAGGAATTTTTCCTTTGAGCTAATGTCTTATGCCTATAGTTTCTCAAATTATATTTGTGGGTCCCTAAGCCGACATCTTATTCAACCAAAACTTAACAAAATAGTCAAAATTTAATATTCTAATTAGTATTTAGCTAATTAGGAATATAATAGGTTCAATCAATCTGTTTGGTTCCAATCAAAAATGGCTTCACTTGTAGATTCTTTTCATCCCTCAAATGTGTATGAGATTCTTCACGTATTTCTCTCTTTTCTCTCCCTTAAAAATAACTAGCAGGTGGATAAAATCATTCCTTTAGCCTTGGTAATGACCACCTTTTGTTTCATAGACCATCGCTTCCGACTCTTTATTTCGATTTCTCCAAGCTCCTTGAATGTGAATAAATATATCCCAATTAGAAAGCACTAGAACCTTTCCTTATTTAGCCTGATAACTGCCTTTAGCCCGACACTAACCAAGACCTTTTGGGGATTTATAGATTGCAAGTGGTTGTCAAAGACCTTGCGTACAAGGAAAGAGAATGTAAATGAAATAGCAACTACACTTTTCTATCAAGTCAGGTCAAGTGTGACTTTCCAAATACATGTTGCTAACCAAGAGAATTTTGAATTTCTTGTCATTTTCCCACTAAGTCAGCTAGAGATGATCCCCAATCCAATGGAAGGAGTGAGGAGTATAATTTCTTCCTTGATTCCCCAATGGTTTAGTCAGTGTTAGGTATCCTTATGTTATCCTAGCTTGAGCCAAAGGTGTTTTTGGTTAGAATTTGGAGCAATTTTAGAAAGCCTCTTGTCTTCCATGTTGTTTAACTTGTTCTTGCACATTAGGTACTTGGTTATTTCCATGCTCTCAATGGGGAGAATTGTTAAATTTCAGATTTCTCTATGTTGTTTCAATTACTTTTAGCCCAATTCAATTCTTCAATTAGCAATCATTTCTATAATAATTAATTTTTCCAATGATCAACAGTAATTGAAGATAGAACAATAAATGGCATGGCAAAGGAGACAATCAACACATCAACAAGAGACACCAGATTTGGTGAAAGACCAAGGAAAAACCCCACAAGGGGGGAAAACCATTGAAAATTATTCTTCTATTAGATTGTGATAGAATGTTCAGCTGAGAGTACATTGAGCCCAATACAAAATCATCCAGCAAAATAATCCCAACAACATTTGAAAAGATGTTCCCAACATCAATATAGATCAAAGGCAATGTTTCCTATCTGTGGTCAATTGCGATCAAATGTCAAATTTATCCCTAGAGCCCAACCGCGTGGAGGAAGAAGGATGTGTGCGGTTGAGACCTTCCAACCGCACTCTTGAGCCTATTATCCTACAATTACAAACGAAATTTTTTTGCCTGCAACCTGTGGTCGGAAACCAAAAACCTAAAATATATGCAAGCTTCAGACCTTTTAATTTTGAACCTGTACAAACCACTTTCCTTGACCCAACCTCACAACTGTGAGAACCAATCAATGAAGAAGAGAAGAAGAAGATGCTTGGTGATGTCCAAATGAGCTTGATGTCACTTGTATTTATAGGCTTCCAAGGGGTGCCCAATTTCCTATTAGGGTCGACCTATCCAAATGTGCATATGTGGGCTTTTCTTCATAAGTACACTTTCCCTTGTCCAAATTGAGTGCTTTAATAGTCAAAATTGGTCCTCTCGAAAAGATGAATCTAGCCCCATGCTTGGAATTCATCACTAAACTACCAAATTAACAATAATGATCGCTTCAATGTGGAGGATAGAATAGGGTGTACTTTATTTCATTTTGAGATTATATATAATAAAATGCTTTTAGAAATCAATAATATTTCTCCAAGGCTTTCTAGTGATACTTCGTCCCCAAACCTCACATCCATATAAAATAATAAAAAAACATGAGTCTTTGAAGCCTTTTTGATCCCACATCCAAAAATTAGTTGATTTACAATTGTTTCCAAAACCATATACATGATTATATTTCTTATCGTTGAAGTGATTTTTTAAAATCATATTTAGTATGGGCATAGGGTTGATAAATTCTATTAAGAATTAGTTTTGTAAATTTCAAAAAAAAAAAAAAAAAAGTGTATTAACACTTTTTAATGTATTTTAGTCATACACTCTTTAGTGACTTATGTCACTAAGGTAGCATTGAAATACTCTATTACTATACTAATCAACTTATTTTCACCCAATATTATTAAATAAAATGTTGAAATCTTTAAAAACATAATTTCAAAATAAAAAATATCATATAATTTCTCAACAATAAATTATTAATATTGTTCAATCAAAATAACAACGTTGCAACATTAAAATCTCCATAAAACTCTAACACAAAGCAAACTTTTTAAATAAATATCTCACCTATTAAAAGTTAATTAATAAAAAATTATTAAATAAACTACCAACCTCGTTAGAAACACAACTCTAAGGTATTAATAAAAATTATAAAATAAACTACAACCTTGTTAGAAACATAACTCGCATGAATAAATGAAAGGGTACTTTGGTTTCATTGTGGTGGACCAATTAGATTTTTCGATTAAATGTCATCACGTTATACATTCTTCTCTCAATCGAATTAAGATTTCTGGATTTTTATTTCAAGAAATGCCATGGGGATGCCAACTTCGAAAGCGAAATAAAAGCATCAAAATCTCATCTCTTGAGTCGTGCATCTACAGCACAATACAAATAGATTGAAATTACATTACACCGTCACTGCAACCTTCTCATTTCATATTGGCAAGTGTGGACTACACCACGTAACAGAATATATGGAGAACCATCGTTGATATATCAATGTGGAACTCTGTTTTTTTTGAGAAAGTACATTAAAAATCAATGTGGACCTCTGTTTTTTTGAGAAAGTACATTAAAAATCATGAAGATAAGTGTTGCTCTTGCTCAACTATTGGTTCTTCCTTATCAACCTCTGAGTAACTTTGTTCTTTTGATTGAATCGGTTTATTAGTTGATCGAGGTAGGAATGGTTCAAATGTCATAGCAATTACTATGAAGAGAATAACATCTAAGAAAAAGAAAACAATCTGATTTCCTGCAGAATGTGAAAAGAAACGTATTAGAGAGTTAATAAATCATTTTTCTGAATACCAAGGCATATTCAAAATATTACATGAATTAACTTAATAAATCATTTTTCTGAATACCAAGGCATATTCAAAATTCAAAATATTACATGAATTACTAATGGTATATTAACTCAAAAATAAATAGTACAACTAAAGAAGGGAAAATATATTATTTCCAAATATTGAATATTTTACTTACTAGTAAAAAAATAATAATTTGTAGTTCAATTTTTTTTTTTCCGAGTAATTTTTTTTTGAACAATCTTTATTTAGATATGAAGATCTCTTCGTGGGAAACATGATCTCTTTATTGGACTTGAATAGATGACTTACGCCTTGTCATGGTGTTACTCTACCGCTGATTTAAAAGGGCGCCATCATATATTAATGAGTGAGTCTACTATGGTAGATGGACAACAAATTTGATGTGGATGATACATCTATCTTTATAGATATCAAGTTGATAACATATATTAGTAGCTCATAGTTTACATGAGAGGAGGGTAAGGATGGTTATACTGGAAACTCCGAGCTAAGCTGATACAAAGTGAATGGAGACAAGTTATACTTGAGAACATTTGTTGAAATATGTTCGTGAGTACTCCCATCTCTTTTATGGCTCTCTCGTTGTACTAGGCTTGTGGGTTTGACACGAGAGGGTAGGGATGGCTATGCTGAAAGTGAACTCTAGGTTGAGCTTATATAAAGAAAATGGAGACAAGTTATGCCTAAAGATGATGTTGAATCAGCATTGTCCACAAGGGAGCTATAAGTAATGCAACTATGAATCTCGTGGGGAGTTTGATCCTGGCTCAGGATGAACGCTGGAGGCATGCTTAACACATGCAAGTCGGACGGAAAGTGGTGTTTCCAATGGCGGACGGGTGAGTAACGCGTAAGAACCTACCCTTGGGAGGGGAACAACAACTAGAAACAACTGCTAATACCCCATAGGCTGAGGAGCAAAAGGAGGAATCCACCCAAGGAGGGGCTTGCTTCTGATTTGTTAGTTGGTGAGGCAATGGCTTACCAAGGAGATGATCAGTAGCTGGTCCGAGAGGATGATCAGCCACACTGGGACTGAGACACGACCCATAATCCTACGAGAGGCAACAGTGGGGATTTTTTCACAACGGGCGAAAGCCTAACAGAGCAATGTCGCATGAAGGTAGAAGGCCCACAGGCCATGAACTTCTTTTCACGGAGAAGAAAAAT
This sequence comes from Pinus albicaulis, assembly GCA_034641835.2. Lineage (NCBI taxonomy): Eukaryota > Viridiplantae > Streptophyta > Pinopsida > Pinales > Pinaceae > Pinus > Pinus albicaulis. The sequence continues at coordinate 587,946,817 of CM076574.1, forward strand.
GATGACATCTGAGGAATAAGCATCCGCTAACTCTGTGCCAGCAGCCGCAGTAAGACAGAGGATGCAAGCATTATTTGGAATGATTGGGTGTAAAGCGTCTGTAGGTGGCTTTTCAAGTCCTCCATCAAATTCCAGGGCTCAACGCTGGACAGGCGGTAGAAACTACTAAGTTGGAGTACAGTAGGGGTAGAGGGAATTTCCGGTGGAGCGGTGAAATGCGTTGAGATAGAAAAGAACACCAACGGTGAAAGAACTCTATTGGGCCGACACTAACACTGAGAGACGAAAGCTAGGGGATAAAATGGGATTAGATACCCCAGTAATCCTAACCGTAAACTATGGATACTTTATTTCATCATGACAAAGTATCTTTTCTTTTCCACTCAAGAAAATTCTCACAATATATTAAAACAACCATTAAAAGAGTCTTCAGAAAGAGATTTCTTTTTATGTTCATGAATATCTCTTTTATAATAGGAAGAATATCAAATATTCTATGAGTGAGAATGTTTCTACCACGTACTAGACAGACAGGCAACCTTAAGATGTAATCGATTCCGTTGGAATAATTAGGTATTGCAATACATTTTCTTTCGTTATTTTGGGGAGGAAAACGAATGAGAATGAGCAAAAGATATTGGAACATTGATTTGGAAGAGTTGATGGAAGCAAGAGTTCATTTAGGGCATAAAACTAGGAAATGGAACCCTAAGATGGCACCTTACATTTTTACAGAGCGTAAAGATACTCATATTATAAATCTGGCTAAAACTGCCCGTTCTTTATCAGAAGCTTGTGATTTGGTGTCTGATATAGCAGGTAGAGGAAAACAGTACTTGATAGTTGGTACAAAATATCAAGCAACTGATTTAGAAGCATCAACTGCTATAGAAGCTCGATGTCATTATGTAAATAGAAAATGGCTTGGTGGTATGTTAACTAATTGGTCTACTATAGAAACGAGACTTCAAAATTTCAAGGATTTAAAAAAAGAACAAGATATGAGACGATTCAATCGACTTCCAAAAAAATAAGCAACTATGCTCAAGAGACAATTAGACCAATTGCAAAAATATCTAGGTGGGATTAGATACATGACAAGCTTACCCGATATTGCGATAATTACCATTCAATGAGAAGAATCCATTGCTCTTGGGGAATGTAGAACTTTGGGTATTCCGACAATATGCTTGGTTGATATAGATTGTGATCCAGATCTCGTGGATATCCCAATTCCAGCCAACGATGATGGTATAGCTTCATCCCAATTGATCTTGAACAGATTAACGTCGGCAATTTGCGTAGGAAGGGCTTTAAGGTCATTATAGCTATATGAAGGGCTAATAGAAAGTGAATTAGTAATAAAAAGAAAATATAAAAAAGGGGGGAGGACCTGAGGATTTACTGAGTTGGTTGTTATTCCATTCAAAATCTCGTAAGAGCGAAATTCATTTATTGGTTTGGTTGGCTTCTCCAAATTGAAAAATATTCTTAATGGAATAACCATTTTATTACCTCATGACATCAAAAATTCCGATGAGAGTGAAATAATTGAGGAGTCTCTCATTTGATAAAAATCATTTCTTTTCTTCATAAAGTTCATCTTTACAAGGGTTTAATATGGATATGGATATTGTACGATCTCCTATTAACACATTGAATCGTATCTATGATATATCCGGTGTGGAGGTGGGTCAACATTTTTATTGGCAAATGGGGGGTTTTCAAGTTCATGGACAGGTACTTATAACTTCTTGGATTGTAATTGTTGTCTTATTAGGTTCAACTACCATAGTTGTTCGAGATCCACAAACCATTCCTATCGGTGGTCAAAATTTTGATGAATATATTCTTGAATGTTTTCGGGGCTTGACTAGAACTCAAATTGGGGAGGAAGAATATGGTCCCTAGGTTCCCTTTATTGAAACTATGTTTCTATTTATCTTTGTTTATAACTGGTCAGATGTTCTTCTTCCTTGGGGAATTCTAAAATTACCTCAGGGGGAGTTGGCCGCACCTACAAATGATATTAATACTACGGTTGCTCTAGCTTTACTTATGTCAGTAGCATATTTCTATGCAAGTCTTGCAAAGAAGGGGTTAGGTTATTTTGATAAAAATATTCAACCAACCCCAATACTTTTACCAAATAATATATTAGAAGATTTTACAAAACCTTTATCACTTAGTTTTCGAATTTTTGGAAATATATTAGCTGACGAATTGGTAGTTGTCGTTCTTGTTTCTTTGGTACATTTAGTAGTTCATATACCTGTAATGTTCCTGGGATTATTTACGGGCGGTATTCAAGCTCTGATCTTTGCAACTCTAGCCGCAACTTATATAGGTGAATCCATGGAGGGTCATCGTTAAATAACTGTCCAATTAGACATAATAGTTTCTAAGTATCGTACCAACACATGACTTGATATGTATGGTAGAAGCAAATCATATTTCCTAGTAAAAAGAGCTTGGTAACAAGATTTAAGATCAATTAACTACTTCTGTCGATTAGATCTCCAGATAGAGTGGATCCGATTAGTCCATTTGTATAGAAATGTGAGAGAAAATAAGATCGAGCATGTTCACTAATCAAAGTTGTTTGAGTAAAGAATGTACCCCAACATAGAACAACGAAATTTAACTCAAAAGAAAATAGTATAAACTAATGGATCATTATTTTTTACATATATATATATATATATATATATATATATATGAACATTTGCAAAAAAAATATAATAAATATATCGGACAAATTACAAATTTCCAAATATTTTATTACACTAATTTTGTATTTTTTTTAAATTATAACTAATATATTAATGAATATTTTACCACTAAAATTTTCTTATCACCAAATTTTTATAATGTGCCAAGTCAATATACCTATGACATCAATCTTAGTAAACATTAAACCTATTTGTAAATAAGATTCAAATAGTTAAAATGTTAGATATTTGGTTTTTGCTAATTTAATAAGGTCATTATAAACCTTAAACCTATTTGTAAACAATATTTGAATATATAGAGCTTTAAATACTTTGTTTGTGCTAATTCAATAAGGTCAATTGTCACATTTTCATTTATCTAGAAATGTGAGAATGTAAATCTTGGATGTATCTTATAAATATGGTATCATTTTGCATGATAATCTAAATGTCAAATTGAACTCTTCAAAAAATTTGATATGTTTCTTCATGTTTTCATGGATGAATATGGGTGCAACATATCCCTATAAATTCAACTTGAAGGATGCACCCATATCCCTATATATTCAACTTGAAGGATGTTATGTGTTGTGTTTATTGTATATTAATATAAAACCATGTATCTATAACTTATGTCTTATATATGTGAGGGTTTAATGATGACGTATAAACTACCTTAAGCAAGATTCCATTATCTAAGTGATGCTATGTTAATATATATGAAGGATGGGTGTTAGACTACATTTATTGAGGATGGATGGAACCTTTACCATTAAAAAGGCCAACAATTGGTTTCATTTCTTCGCACCTTGGAGTCAATAAATAGATATCATGCACTGGAATCTTACGAAAAAGGAGATTGTGATTTGGCTCAGTCAAAAGGCCTTGAATTTGCTACGAAGAAAGCACACATTTGTACATCGAACTTAATTTGATTCAAAGATTAACATATATTACTAAAAATATGGAGTCTTCACTATGAATTTTCTTTAAAAATATTGTTATATGAGTGATTGTTAAAAAGGAAGGAATTGCGAAAATGGTAAATTGTGATACAATTTGTACTTAGGAAAGTAACCAAAATAAACACTGTTATATGAATGGTTGTTAAAAAAGGAATAAATTGCGAAAAAGATGAATTGTGATACAAATTGTAACTATGAGAAAAAACAAAATAAAAAACTAGCATAAACTAGATGAAGTTTGAACCCACAAGGTTTCTATTTGAGAGAAGCATGTAATGATGGATACATGGATAAATTTGTTTTCAACACTTACTATTCCTTGTACAAGGTCAATCAATGATTTCTATGTGGGTTAGGAAGAAGATTTGTGCAAACCATTCCATCACTAATAAATTTCTTGCTGAATAAGAAGGGTTCAAAGTGCCCAAATCACTAATGAGATGGTAGCATATATTGAAGCATGTTGGAGATGAGATGCATTAATTCACAATAATGCGATAAAAGAATATTGTGGACCATTGTAAATGAAGTGGTATTTTTCCTTCAACTTAGATATCATGATCTAGAGGTATCTATTAAGTCAAATTTGCACACAATTTGCACTTGGCCCTTATTCATTGAGATGAGGCATATACATGGGCCATAAAGATCATCAAATATCCATCTAATGTTAGATGCAATGATTAGGTTTATTCACCATTTTCATACAACAATATGTTATGAGTGTTTGAACCTAGGTTTGAGTAATATCAATGCTTTTTTTTAAAGCTTTAACAACCTAACCATGACTTGCTTGATGGCAAGAGAGTTGTATTCAATAACCAAAACATTGTTTTATCTCTATCCACCATCATGTTCATTTGTATATGTGTCTGCACCCCATAAATTAATATGGTATTAAAGAAAATATCAATCCAAAGTATGCTTTTGAATGGATATTATTTTCATCAACCACTGTACATGAGAATTGGGAAATTAACAAGATAAAACAAGGAATTTAAATTGAAGATAACTTTTTAAATTTTTATCATGCTAAAGAAGGTTGTATAATTTCGATTTTACAAAGGCTCTAACATAAAACCATCAAGGAAGAAAAAAAAATGGATGATATCCACAACTGTGATTTCAATGATGGTGACTACCTAACAAGAACAAACATTCAAAACAACAACCTAAGCAATCCACCTTGGCATAGTAGAGAATTGAAAACTACCATTGAAAGTGATGATATTCCCATGATAATATGTGAAATGATGTAGATTTTGTAAAAACATTTGATCCTATTATTAGAATTTGTTTAATGAGCATGTATGATATTTTTACTGTGGTACACTTTGTTCATTATCCTGATCTCTTTTCAATGAATTGGTTTAAATTTATCACTGACCCACTTGATTGTATATTAACAAACTTTTATCACTCTCTCCATAATTTTGTACTCTAAATATAATAATACAAATGAGTGGACATGTGCATGGTTTTGACATTTCTCTTCTACTTGCATAGTCACTTGTATGCAAGTATTTTCGATTGTTGTTATTATGCACCTATCAATTGAGAGTAAATTTATAGAATAAAGTGGTGCATGGCATGATGAGTATGTTCCAACAATTCACAAACATTCTCAAGGACAACTTCAACCTCAACCCATTATTCACGAAAAAGTTCCCAACATTGTTCTATAAACATTCAAGAACATTGAATTATCACTGTGTAAATTTGTGTTTAGTGTTTCGTCATGTCATGGGCCATGTATGAATGAGTGAATATTCCTAGTGATATCTTGTCAAAGTTTTATCTTAATAAGTCATCATATATCGCAAATCGAAGTGTAAATACATTGAAGCAATTGTTCACATGCCCTAATTCGCATGCAAAATTTTTCTGGTGGCCTCCATGACTAAGTGAATCCATCCCAAGAATTGGAATATCCTTGACTCCATTTCTCCCAAAGGATTAGACACTAATCCTCCATTGGTGATCACTCAAAACATATTTTTCTCACCTTTCTCTCTTTCTTTCTAGGCCTAGCTTCCATAGGTGACCTAGGGCATCAATTTTCTCACGTTTCACCCATCCAAAAAATTTGATCGCTTGCTCTCTACTGCGCCGACGTGTCTTCTAGGTACCCTCCAAATTTGAAGCAATTCCGACAATGGGATCTTGAGGTATTTCAAGCCCTAGCTTTGAGATTAATTCTTGCCCTTAGTTTCCTTTGGCTAGTGACCTCATTGGGATCATTGCATCAAGTTCAAAGAAAATTTCTCCTTTGATCTCTTTCTCCTCCTCAATTAGGTCAAGCACACCCTTGGTTAATCAATTCTATCCCCTTGACCTAATTTTAGGTCCACTTGGTCTCGTGTGGTCCCACTTCTATTCAAGGCAAATTCTTCAAAGACCATTTAGAAACCAAGTTTCCACAAGGATTTTAAGGTCTAGGGATCTCCTTTAGAAGTCATATCTTCAAATCCTAGCCCCTAAAATCCCCTTAGCCCTTCCTAGAGAGCCTTTCACCATGCTTTTTAAGCAAGCAAGCCACATATTTGAGCCTCTCTTGTGAATAGGCTTCTTAGGATCACATCCCATCTTATCATTGATGCATTTATTATCGTTATCCTTACTATACCGAGTCTCCTCCGATCAGTGAAATTCTGTAAAGAGCAGGGGGATTTAGCTAAGGTGACAGTGGGATATCGCTCCATTGTTTCCCTTGACTAGTAGTTTCCCTATAGGATCCCCTCCTAGGACCCCCTGCCAGTTTGAGCGGTAGCAAGGACTATTCCTAGAGCAATGGGGTCACCTTGAGGTAGTGGTAGAACATGTTGTTGCACCCATACAAATTATATTCAATTATTGCTTGACCTATGCAATCATAATTGAATCAAACCCCACCCTCGTGTTCTTTAAATTTTAGGTCATGTTGCACTCAAATTTTCAAAGTTCCAAGGGAGCGAAAGTGCCAGTTTTTTAGCAGGATTAGATCACCTATCAACAGTCCATGTGTCATGGTCAACTCATTCTGCAAGTTGTAATTTAAATTATTCTAGTATGATCGTTTAATTATGTAACAACCTAGGTAAGCCTGTCATTTTGGCGACAGATTTCATCCTAGCAGGTTTTTCAACCTCACTGATTATCTCTGTTTCTAAACACGACCAATCAGAAGATTTTTTTCTCCTCCAGCTTAAACCCCCAAAGCTAGGGTGAAATTTATTGTCGAAGTCTTGGGTGAGTCCTAGTGTTTTTAGTCGAGTCAGATGTAAAAGTGATTTGGGAATACTTTAAGCTAGTTGGCTTAATTATTTTATTACAAAACACTTGGGCTAATAGATCATATTGTGTCATAGATGGGTTATGTGTATTGAGGGTCTATCCAAATATGCATTCTCCCTATGAGGGTTGAAAATGTAAAATCTTATGTATTAGATGGTGGAAACATAATTAAATCCCCTCATGTATAAAATTAATTAATTTTTTTGGAAAAATTAAATTAAATCCTAAGCGAGAAAATTAATTAATTAGAATCAAGTTAGGTTGTCTCAGGAAAATTAATTCTCCAAGTGGAAAAATTCATGAGTCTTAAAGGAATCAATTTTTAAAGGTCCTCCACCAAGATAGTATTGTATTTTCTAAGAAAATTTGAACCCTTGGACCTTGGTGGTTAAGACGGTCAAATTGTTTAGGAAATTAACTCAAAATAATTAATTTTGAGTTAATTAGAATGGAATTAAATGATAAATTTGAAAATTCCTCAAAAATAAAAAATCAAGGGCTAATATTAATAGATCTTGAGGTGTTTATTAATGACCAAGATTATTTTGACAAGGATCAAAGAAACTAGTCATTATTTTTCCACTTGAAGGATTTATCTATAAATTAGAGAGTTAGTTGAGTCTCTAGTCATCTTGATATCTGGCTAGAATATTGCTACTAAAGCATTTTTGTAAACTATTGTCCCATTGAGAACTATTTTTTCTGCTATAAAAAAAGACTCTAGGGTGAAACTCTAGGTGTTATTGTTCGTTGGCCCGTGGTATGTATTGACTAGGGCTTCCTATGTGGTGTTTTATGTGATTATTTTGAGATAATACGTCGTGTTGGCAAGTACTCAATCCTTGGTCTCCAAGTTCACAGACTGTCGAAAATGATCATTTTGCTTGGATCCTTTATTTTTATATGGTGGATTAAATCTTCACTAAGGACATAGTGAGCATAAATTTTCTAAATAATTTTTAGCATTTCATCAAAGGAAAAATATTATAAAAAAATATTTTCTCAAAATTCATTTAAAAACCCTTGTATAATTTATAAAATAATTTTGTAATTCAAATTGTAAATTGTTTTCCTAACTTGGGTTGGGGTTTTTAGATTTATTTTGTATATATTTGGGATTTAGGTGTTGTATTTTTATTTGTTGCAAGTTGGAGCAAGGGATCAAGTGAAGGAAGCACTAGATCTAGGCCCTTAAGGGTAAGTTCTAGCCTCTTGGGAATTTTCAGGGCTACCCACTGAAGAAAATTGCAACAAAATTAAAATCCAAGGAAGACAAATATTTTGAGACAAAGATTTCACCTCTTCAGCCCTCTCAGGACCAGATCCGACCCCTCCACGCCTAGCATCAACCTTCTCTTGGCCAGCATCATCCGTAGTGCCCCCTGCATCACATTTTAAAGCCTTTTAGGTAGCCTTTAGGGGCCTCAACCTTCCCTATTTGGCCATGCGTCAAGGTTTCTATGCCTTTTTAGGCCTAGCCGTGGGCCCAAGAGGCTTCGACCTACCTCCTTTACCCTAGACGAAAACCTTCTAGGCTTGTCGTGGGATTTTAGTCCTTCAAACCCTCAACGTCCTCCTTGTAGCCTCCCCCTCTGCCAGCATCCAACCTCTGAGCCTCAACATTGACCTTTTGTGGCCTTCTCTAACCTTGTTGAGCCCTGATCTACCTTTCCAGCCTCCTTATCCCCAAATGTTTGCCTTCTTTGACCTATCGTTGGCTCTCCTTGGCCATTTTCTGCCCTAACTTGACTTGAAACCATAATTTAAAGTTTTTGGACTGAATTCTTGGTGGTTTTGTAGGTTTTTCAGTTCAAAAATTCTATTTTATAGGTGGCAACTTGACCCCAAAGTTTCAACAAATTTTGACCAAGGGATCTTCAAGGCATTGGGCCTAGGGTTTGACCTCTAAACCCTAGTTTATCTCTATTTTATTACAACAATTAAATGAGTAATAATTAAGCCCTAAAATCACATGCTACATGGTCAAAATTGTTTAGATTTGCAAATTTTTCATTTTCATGGATTTTGGTCACTTGGGCACTTTATATCTAGCCTAGATCTAACTTTTACGTTTGCTGGAATTTACTGCATAACTGAAAATTTTCAAATCTGAAAATTTCTGAAGCATACACCTAAATTGGATAAAAAACTAAAAAATTTCAGTTTTAGTGAATTCTTGCTATTTTTGGGCATTTAGGACACTAATTATAGTTTCATTGGCTTCCTCATCTGCCAATTATTCACTGTTGTAGTAAAAATATCAGATCTGAAATTTTCCGAATTACACCCTGTAAAAACCCTAAAAAATGATTTTTTTTCAAGTTGGGTGAATTTTACAATTTTTGAGTATATTGGGCATTGGTTCTTGTATCACTAGCTTGTTGATCTGTGGGCAAATATACTGCTATAATAACTTATTACATATCTGAAATATTACTAAATACATCATCACAAAGTAAGCTAGATACATACATTTACTTATGTTGATCATTGGAAAGTTTTGTAGTTCATGTGTTGAGAAATTTCTATAATTTAGAGTGATTTTTCTATTGTCGTCAAAACACTAATAAGTGTTGAAATTTTCTGAAATACTACTTCTGATTTGACTATTGAGATCTAACACTTGTGTGGCTTAGTCTAAGTGTGTAAAATTTCAAGAATTTGGCACCTAAAGCACTCCTACATTTAAGCTCTAGATCTGATCATGTGATAATTGGAATCTAATTGGCATCTTTGTGTTTGGTATATAACTAAATAATCACTCTAATTCTTGGCATCTAAGTTTTTCACTGACTATCTTGAATGGTGATTGGTTTATCTTAAGTGGTATCGAACATTGTTGAAAAATTGGAATTTTTACATCTTGTGGGAATTTGTTGAAGTTTTGCACTTATCTTGTTTAAGATTATATCTCAATATTGTTAAGTACTCTTGCTTTAAGATAATTCACAATAAATATTTAAGTAACATAAACAATCTTAACTCAAGATAATCTCACCCGTAATTTCTTGCACAGGCATCCTAGATATATATTGCATTAAGAAATTACCTCTTAGCATAAGCCAGGTTGATAGAGATTTAGGGCAACCCTTTTCAAACCATCTTGAGAGATTCAACTCTTCTTAGTAGTTAACACAATGACCTTGTAGTCGTTAGAGCCACAATCTCTGCAGCACCGAAGGCACTAGGTGACTGGAACACAAGGGGAGGTATCATTAATTAGGTTGTTTCCTGCCTCCTGTTGGCTTCCATTTCACAACTAACTTTGAGGATGGTTTCTCAAAACAGTTAGGGAAAATGTCACACTTAGACTATGCATCTAATTAAAATTTACCAAGATCACTGCATCTCACATAAATTCTAGAACTTGCATATCATATAAGTTTGTCAAGCATTTCAAGCAGCAGGTGTCCATCTATTCATTTGGTTCCAATTTACTATAAGCAATAATTTGTTACTCAATTAAGGCATTGGTCTCATACTTTAAAATCTAATCTAATTAATAATATTGCTTAAATTCAACCAAGTGGTCAAGCCACTCATCCGTGTCTCCCAAACAAGATGGTTTCCAACTTGTTTTCCTTCACATCATTCCATAGGGACTACCCCCCATAGCCTGTTGTTGGGAGACAACTAGAACGAAATAGGTGGGGATCAGAGTGACAACCCTCGTCTGAGCGTTGTTGCAGTGCCTATACAATCCAGGCGACAACGGGTCCCAAGGGTTAGCTCAAGAAATCATGTGCCAAACATCCCCCAATATGGGGAGGTCATAGGTTTGAGACTCTTGATCCCCTCAAAGTTAGCTTCTTGGAACTAATGCACCAATGGTTTGTTGTGGTTACCACCCATTAGTGATGGTGAAATCTCCAGGGATTTTTTGCGCATCTTTTTTATGGGGAAAAAATAATGTTAAATAACATTGCAATGGAAATATTAGTTTGAGAGTGTATGGAAATAACCTTATTTAGTGTATTTGTATACATATTCTATAGAAGACACATAATTTTTTGAGAAGTCCACATGCAACTATGGGCACAAAAAGGATGTGGAATGCTATCCACAAGCTAGAAGCACCCCAAAATGGGAGAACATGTTTCATGCATCTTACACCAACCTAATTCAATTAAGATGTGACTTGCCTTGATTATGACCAAACATTACATATGACATATGACTTACTTAACTTTTATTAGACAACTTTACTAACGTACAAAACTAAAACTATTATATGAAAATTACAATAAAATAGCTCTAACACCCTCCCTTAAAGTTTAAATGAAAGCCAAATGTTTATGACGAAATAGAAACTTATGTGGACCAAGCACATCAAAGCAAATGACTATAAATTTCCTTTGAATTGTGCCACTAATAAGCCACTAGAAATGAAAGTGTGACCTTACCAATCAAAAATCCTCCAAATGAATATCCATCATTTCACACCTTGATCCTTTTCATATACAACACAAATCTCTCTTACATGCACTCCAAAACACAAGAAACTATAAAAGAGAAGTAACAATTACCACTAAACATGTAACAAACATTGTTGATGCAAAGTATGTCACCTCATAATCCACTTGTCAACTATCAACTCCTCAATTGGAACCTCAACAATGTTGGCTTAATATTTAAGCCCACCTACCATGGATGTAGAAGTTAATTCTTAACTCCTTTAATTTGGGAGTTGTGAAAGACCAAATGGGAAAAATTGTGTGATGAAAGTTCATGGATATCAATGAAAAGGATGCACAAGAGGAATAAAGGGACATGGAGCAGGTGGGATACAAATAACTAATATTTGTTGAGTATAATTAATGATGCAACTCAGATATTAGATTGACACAATTGTCCTTATACTATTTTTTTACTGAATTTGACATGGTCACATTTAGCTAGCTATGGATGTATAAAGCTCTTTGAAGCTAAAGGGAAATAAGTACACATGCACACACACCCACACTCTCTCTTTTGTTAGTTTTTAGTGGTTCTTATTGTTGCTAGTTAGAGATTGATTGATGCCAAGTAAAGAATGTTCCAATGCTTTCCATGCAACTATATTGTATGATCTTACTATGAATGGATAAGGAAATATTGGGACCCTACAAAAAATTTGTGTGTTTTATCTATGGCTCATGGTTAGCACATATATAGTGCATTTATGTTGCTATGGAATTTCTTTATTTTCCTTTTGTTATGGCTGTGAATTTGGTTATTATTCCCTTTTGGTCGATCCTATTTTGTATGTATAACTTATGGAATTAATATATCAATAAAAAATACAATATCACATCAATAATGTTGTCTTCTTATCCATTTAAAATCTCAATTGCACTTCAAGTGAGATCTTATTCCTTTTGGGAATATTGAAAATGTTAGCAGATATAGAATACAGTGGTAGCTTTGTTGGTAACCCGTGAGAACCCTAGTCTCCATCAAATTCCAACACTACTTCCAATTTTAAAAACTTTCAATCTTTAATTCCTAGGTACCAAAATGCTTCCAAACTTACAAACCACAACTCTGGAACCCACCATAGCTTGTAAAGAGTCTCACCCACAACTAAAAATAACACTTCCTTAGACTAATCCATAGCTACAACTTGCTCCTCTACCATTATTTTCATTTAAAAAAATGCTTGTAAAGAGTCTCGCCCACAACTAAAAATAACAATTCCTTAGACTAATCCATAGCTACAAATTGCTCCTCAACCATTATTTTCAATTAACCACAAGGCCAATTGCATTGGATATACCTAGAAAAATTAAGTTTTGATGGAGGGGCCATGAGTGCTCTCCTCCTCTCATACTACTTGTATTTTCATCAACGTCAGATTCCATAATGTTTAAACCAACAAGCAACAAATTAACAAAAACCTATTGGACACTAGTCAACTTCTCTTTCCAACCTTCTACTTGGTCCTCCATCAATGGATTGTGGAAACTACTCTTTACATTTTCAATCTTATCTTTTCCTAAATCACTATATAAACAAACAAATTTATCCACTTCTCCCAAAGTATTCTTAGCAACCCTCCTCTACACTTACAAATCACATAATGACTACCCAACATTCTACAACTATCCTCCTTGTAGATCAAGCAATTTTTAGCTTCAAACTAACCACTATGACTCTAATTTAGATCTAATATCTCATTGAATCACACATTCCTACTCAACAATATTATTTCTGCAAGAATATAAAAGCATACATACTTTTATTTAGTAAAAATATACAACAAATAAATTTTTTTACTCATAACATCATAAAAAGCAACTGAACCAAAAAAAATTAAGTGACCCATTGCTAGTTTCTTCTTGGACAATGCTTCTTCAAGCGTGACTCCTAAATATCCTCTAATGGTACTCCTATTTAAAAAATATGTTGTTGTATGTGTTGTTTCTACTTAATATCTATTTGGAAATAGCTTGATAGGCAACATACCCTTTGCCATTTCTTTGAACCGTATACTTCTTTCATAATAACCTTTTTTCCTTTCAAACCCCCTCTTTCTTATGAAAGAAAGAAAACATTTCAAAATCCTCTCCATTATTTAACTAGAGAATTCTTACTTTCCTACCACAATATTCTTCTACCTCTACCTTAAATTTCTCTAAAGCATCTAAAGTACTTGTCTCTTTTAAGAAAGAATGCCCACCTCTAAAGTGAAAAATCATCACTAAGCATCAAAAGGTATCTAGCACCTGACAATGATGGTGTGATCATTGGACCAATAATTGAAGCATGCACAATTTCCAACACTTTGCTTGCCCTCCAAGCTCAACATCAACAACAGCTTCATTGTGTTGCTCTGATGTCAAACATGTTTAACATCTCCATTCCTTCTCTTGAAGAGTAGGGAAGCCAATGACCATCTTTAACCGACACAAAAGAGAAAGACATTGAAAAAAAAATGACCATACCTTTGAACACCCAAATGAGATAGCATCAATATCTCCCAGTGTTATCATGACCGTACTGAACCGGTTTGGATTGGTCGGTTAGACTGTTTTCAGCCCTAAACCGGTTCGAACCGGTGCGACGGACCAGAAATGGCCGGTTCAATACCAAATCGGCCAGTTAAAACGGTTCAGACTGATGCAATAGACTGGAAATTTCCAATACACAACTGAACCAACCATTTTTGTCGAACCGGTACTGAATCGACCGGTTCAATGCAGCCGCCTAACAACTCATGTGTGGGGCCCATTATAGCAATTTTTTATTGTTTTATTATTCTTTTAATACTTCCTTAGTTGGGGCTTCGGGGTGTGAACGAAATTGGAGTGTTTTTTAGAGAATATACACCAAGAAGAGGACCCATTTAGAGAAAAAACGGTTGAATGACATCACTGATGTTCAGTACAACCTTAGGTTGAGGCAAAAACAACTACTGAAAAAGACACCTTAATCAAGCAACATAACTTTGGATGAATTTGATCCATCATCAGAGTGATTTATGGAGACCTAGGAACCATCATTTGACAATGAATATATTTCTTGGATGGCCTTGGAACCACTTCCAACTCCATCTTCAGGGCCAAGGGAATCAAGTCAAAATCCCACTATAGATTCTTAGTTTGCTACTACTAATTCTGAGGATGAAGATGTGGGGGAGGCTAAGGATGTCGATTTTGATTAGTAATTTAGTACTAATAGTATTGTATTTTGATGTATTAGAGGGAATTTAGATTTTTTATCTTGATGTATTTTGTTTGAGACATGTATTGCACTAAGTTTTATTTTGGTATTATCATATTATGCACTCTTACTTGCTATGTGTGAAAATTTGGTGACCTGAATCCTATTGTAGCAACTGGAAATAATTATTCTAATTGTTAAATTATTTTTTAATAATTTGTTTATTGTTTTCTACAACAAATACTGAATCAATCACACTCAACCTACACAAATAAATTGCGGAAGAAATAAACACTGGAAGAAATGTTAGCACACACACATAAATTTACACAAATATTTTTGGACCAATGTCCCCGCAAAAACCCAACTTGGGAAAACCAGTGCAGAAACTGAGGATTTTATTATTATGCAGTAGTGAAATAATTTGAGTACAACTGGATGCTGAAACTAGCAATCCTATAGATAAATACTAGCAAGAAAAATTCAGTGAGGAATTTCCTCACTCCAAAAGCAAATTCGGGCTCTGACCTTAACTCAAATTGAGTCGTCCAAACTGACTCTGCGCAGTCACTGCGTCACCTCAACGTAGTCACTTCTGCACTGAGCTCAAAAAAACTTCTCCTCAAACCGCTTGGTCAGCAGTTGCCTGGGAAAATTTCTCTCTTGACCTTTGGAACCTCTGTCCAGATTCTGGCACTAAAACTCTTCTTCTCCCTAGCAAATTCGAAATTGCCTCTAGAGGCTACCGTGCTGCTCTACGTCAGCCTCACTGTGGCTCCTCTTCCTCTCTGCAAATGCACTCACCGAAACTAGAATCATTCCTCTGACTTCACTATCCCTGCCCCTCTCTCAATGCTTCGATCTCACTGACTCTCTCTCTAGAAACTGACCGTTGCTATTCTAGAAATCAATCTGCCAGTGAAATCGAACTGCTGAAGTGATTTCTCCAAGCCCCATCGACTTCTTCTTATAATTCTTTGTTGAGACTTCAACGACCAAGATTAGATCTTAATCGATGACTAGGATTAACTTGAAGTCGATCTGTTTGAGTTTCTAGAACATTCACACCTTGGCTTAATTAATTCTGATTAATTAGTCATATTCCCTAAGTTTAGATTTAGGAAATATTTAAAAATTGACTAATAATCTAATTAAGTCATTTCTAGGCAGAATTTCCATAAACGATTTATGGGTTTTGGATATCTCTTGCATTCTAGCCTCTCCACAAAGTTTCAAGGCTAGAACACATTCGATGCTACAAAAATTAATACTCCCTCTTAGCGAGGAATGTGTTTTAGTGCTGCACTTTCTGCCACAACACCTTGTCTCTACACCATCTCCTGTCACGTTGCTGATGTTCGGCTACTGTTGCCCACCAACCACTGTGCAACTCTGTATGAGTTGCATTTATGTTGCTGCTGACCCTACTGAACTGCTATTAACACTGCAACTCCCTCTCATTTTTTGCTATTGCAACTGCAATATCTGCATCTGAGAAGTAGCTGAAATACTTAACCAACTGTGTTCAGTATGATGCATCTGCCACCCAGGTCCTAAGTGCTACTAGCCTTTAAACTGTCCACTAAAGACTCTATGTTGCTATGACTTTGCACTGCTGCCAACTCTACACTGCACTCTCCAGCATATGTCTGCTACTAGTCTCTGCAAATGTCACTATGGCATTTGACTGCACCACCTTCCACTGGTCCATCTTGCTACTGAATACTATGGGCCCCCATAGCAAGGTATTGATTCAAGAGGTGGACCTCCTCAAGAATCTTGCCCATCTGTAACACTTTGGGGCTACAACATCAACTCACCCCATTTCACTCTTGGGGGTATGTCTGCAAACATGGAAAAATCTTCCTCCAACCTGGAGCACAACCTATCAATCTCGGCATGAGCTGTCAACTGGTCCTGCTTCTCCTCTTTTTCCTTCTTCCTGAGAAAACATTGGGTATTGTAGTGGCCAAACTCACCACACCTGAAACACTTGACCTTTGATAGGTCCTTCTTCTTCTTTCGCTGCTCCCCCTGTCCCTGACTAGGACCCTTCGATGCGAGGGCCACATTCTCCTCCTCCTTTACCTACTTCGATCTGTTGTGGCTGCCACTGATGGAGCTCTTTACCAAGTCTAGTCTCAACTCCTCTTGTTGCAAATAGGCCCACATCACGTCCCACCTTAGCAAGGTGTCCCTGCCAAAGATACTTTGGACAAATACCTGCCACTCCTCTGAGACACTGTTGAGTGCCAATTGCACTAGCTCTGTGGGTTGAGGTGTTGCCCCAATAACTGTAAGATGGTCCCGGATCCCCTGAATCTTGGTGAAGAAGGGGTCTATGCGTTCCCCTTTTTGCATCATAGTGCATCTAAACTTCTCCTCCGAGTACTTCTTTTGTTGCTCAGAAGTGCCCTAGTACAACGTGGAAAGTGTATCTCACATCTCTTTGGTCATTCCCTTCACCGCTATGTGTGATACAATGTGATCCCGGACACCATCAAGGATCAACCCCTTCGCCTGCGCCATCTCCTTTTTGTACTCCTTTAACTGATATGAATCGATGGGTATAACTACCACTGCATATATGAATGGCTTCAGGCCATATTCATCTAGGAGGAAGGATGCCCTTTCCTTCCAGATGACATAATTGGAAGCACCATCCAACTTGTCGTGATCTCAAAGTCCAGCAATTGCCATCTCAAATAATGTCGAAAATATCCCCTTCCCTTCTGCTTAGTTGCCGCTCAGTTATCTTGTTGGAATCACGATTGCCGTTAGACCAAAACCCGCAGGCATTAGTCTCCGCTACAATCGCCAGAGTTAGGATCCACAAGAGGCGGTTAGTCCATGTCATGAAACACACGGGGAGCGTTGAACCCAATGTCCAACAATCTCCCCCCCAACACGAGTCGGGTGAGTTTCGAACTCGAGACCTTTCGCTCTGATACCATTTGTTGGAATCACGATTGCCGTTAGAACAAAACCTGCAGGCATTAGTCTCCGCTACAATCGCCAGAGTTAGGATCCACGAGAGGCGGTTAGTCCATGTCACGAAACACACGGGAAGCATTGAACCCAATGTCCAACATATCTGCACTCCCTTATGGAGTGAGAAACTCTGCTCACAACGACTATTGATCTACAAGGGAAATTGAACTTCTTGAGACTAGAAGTTCCCTAAGGAAAATTTTCCCTCGGTGTGCTCTTCTTCCACTCAACGCTAGTTCTACTCTAGCAAACTGCTGCAAAACTACTGTGTCCAGCTAGAGATCTTCTCTACGAAAAATACTGGTTGCTCCCTCAGTCTCTGGAATCCCTTGATCTAGAGAGATCGAATTTTTCTATCCCTCTCAGAAAAATCGATTCTCCTCAAGAAAATCAACCTCTTGGCCAAGGTGACTATGTTGCCCTCTGAGGTTTCTATCTACTGCCCACATTGAACAACGAAACTCCTATTTTATTCACTACTGAGCTCTCTGGTTGATCATCTGCGCTCTGATACCATGTGAAAATTCGGTGACCTGAATCCTATTGCAGCAACTGGAAATAATTCTCCTAATTATTAAATTAATTTTTAACAATTTATTTACTGTTTTCTACATAAAATATTGAATCAATCACAATGCAACCTATACAAATAAACTGCAGAAGAAATAAATGCTGGAAGAAATGCTAACACACACACATAAATTTACACAGTTAGTTTTGGACCAATGTCCTTTGAAAAGCCCAACTTGGGAAAACCAATGGAGCAACTGAGGGTTTTATTATTATGCAACACTGAAATAATTTGAGTACAACTGGATGCAAAAACTAGCAATTCTACAAAGAAATATTGGCGAGAAAATTCTAGTGAGGAATTTCTTCACTCCACAGGAAAATTTGGGCTTTGACCTCAACTCATATTGAGACGTCCAAACTTGCTCTGCGTAGTCACTACGTCACCTTAGAGCAATCACTTCTGCACTGAGATTAGAACAACTTCTCCTCAAGCCGTATGGTCATATGTTGTCTAGGAAAATGTCTTTCTTAGCCTCTGAAACCTCTGTCCAGCTTCTGGCACTGAAACTATGCTTCTCCCCAACAAATTCGAAATTTCCTCTAGAGGTTACTGCACTGCTCTGCTTCAGCCTCACTATGGCTCCTCTACCTCTCTGCAAATGCACTCACCAGAACTGGAATCCTTCCTCCAACTTCACTGTCCCTGTGCCTCTCTCACTGCTTCGATCTCACTGACTCTCTCTCCGACAACTGACAACTTCTACTTCGGAAATCGATCTACCAATGAAATCGAACTGTTGAAATGATTTCTCCAAGCCCCATCGACTTCTACTTACAATCCTTTGTTGAGACTTCAACGACCAAGATTAGATCTTAATCAATGACTAGGATTAACTTGAAGTCGATCCGTGTGAGTTTCTATATCATTCACACCTTGACTTAATTAATTATGATTAATTAGTCATAGTCCCTAAGTTTAGACTGAGGAAATATTAAAAACTGACTAATAATCTAATTAAGTCATTTCTAGACGAAATTTCCATAAACGATTATGGGTTTTGGAGATCTCATGTATTCTAGCCTCTCCACAAAATTTCAATGCTAGAACACATCTGATGCTACAAAAACTAACACTATGTAAAGGAGAAATTTTCATATTTTTGTATAAATGGTTTGAATTTATATGGATGCACATGCATATATATATTTTTCTTTAAAATTTGAATATTTTATGTATTTTTTCTCAACCAGTTTTTTTATCGGTTTCCGTCCGGTTCTTACTGGTTCTCGGTCCGAAGGGTCTACCGGTTCGACAACCGGTTTGGTTCTGATAATTATGATATCTCCACATCCACCATCTCCAATGAATATGCCAAATTCTCTAAATCCTTCACAAGGACATCCTTGAACTTGTACTATCCATGCTCTTCTATTCATAAATATAATTATTTTCTTTCCTTCAATCTTTCTCCATGCATATACCTACTGTGAACATAACTTCTATGTGCAACTTTATTGTACAATTCAGCTAACAAGAATAAAAATTCTACTTATGAGGTATGTCAATGCCTTAAATATAAACTACTTATGATGTTAGTTCTAGTCACAATGGTACATTTCCATCCTCTTCAAGAATGGGTCTTACTTTGCCTAGCAAAGATGTTTTTTCATTGGTCTTAACTTCCATAAAGAAGACATCCCAATCCCTCCTATTCTTCATATATTGTGAGATTCCCATGTCAAAATATCCCATTTCCACCTCCCAAACAAAATCACTTATGTGCCTCTAGTAGTGAAATGTTAAAATTGGACAACTAGGTCCAAACTCCATGTTGTGATGCTCAGATGAAGACACCAATATTTTTATTGGGTTCCTCTTTCGGAGAGGTGCAAGATTGATCTAAAGATCATCTTGATCCGATGACCAGAACATTTATTTTGAATTTATTTTTAATACTTTCAAAATATGTGCAGGTCGGCCTTAGCGTTTTACACCCCCAACAAATGTGTCACACACCCTCAGTGATTGATATAAATAGAGTCAACGTTGGAGGACATTTCACTCATCTCATCCTCACACATCATCTCTCCTCTTCTGATTGGTTCGAGCTCCTTGGAGGTAGTTTTCGGTTCACACGTGGGAAAGAAGGACGAAGAGAATTCTGCTGCAGCTAGGGTTTCCACACAGGTTTGACCAGTGTTGACTTTGGTCAACGCATGGTCCAAAGGAGCTAATTTTTTGCATAGACTTCGATTTCTAAAGTTTGTACATTTTGACGCAAGAACCGAGGTCAATGGTTGACCGTAGACTGTGTTTCGTTGACTTTTACTTGTTTTTGTTGGTGCTACTACTATTGTTGTTGCTTTGCGTTGACTTTTCTGGGCAGCATTGACTTTTATAGGGTTGATTTTGAGTTGACCGTGTGGCTGTTTTGAGGGTTGTTGTGACACATGCTGGGTTGGCTGACCAAGGAGACTTTGTTGGTTGAAGCATCCTGTTGACCGCCGTAATGCACCAACACATTTATCTGTTTCTGGTTTGTCTTCTGTTGATGCACCAACACTTTACTTGATTGTTTATGTGATTGCTGTAGTGAAAGTAAAGTTGCATCAAGCATAGAACATCTACATAAATTTACATGAAACAAATAAAATACTTTCAATTTTTTTTGTGCATGAAGGTGGGAGGAAGAATCCATGGGCTTCATCACAATATTTCCTAATTCCAAAATTGATAATGAAATCCTAGTAGTCAACAAACTCACCAGATATGCCCATTTTTCAACATCTAGTCTAACTCCAAAGCCAACCAAGAGGCAAAAGTCTACATGAATAAAGAACTCTAAATGCACGGGTTCCTAAGAAATTGAGTGGCAAAGATCCCAAGCTCACTAACAACTTCTAGTAGTAACTCTTCAAGTTGCAAGGAACCAAATTAGCTATAAACATTTCCTATCACCCTTATAGATAGATGACCATACAAAAGTTGTCAATAAATACACTGAAGAATACCTCCACTAGTTTGTGTCCAATAAAGGATCACAATTGATCATGTTGGGTGAATAATGGTATAATATTAAGTATTTCATATGAATCAAGATATCTCCCATTGAGCTCCTTTATCAATTTCTACCACCTAAAATTGAGAATTATCTGCAAGGCAACCCAAAGGTACAAAAAATGAGAATCCCTTGGAATGCACCTCAAAACACTAAAGTTACTTGAGGACAACCAAGACAACCTCCAACTAGCACAATATAGGATGAACCTATAAGTGTTTTGGGTTACTTCAAAAGTGTTTACACCATGATTGGGGGTGATTCATGCGATGTGGAGTGCATGGTGTGTTGACTACCCTTGGTTTTTGTTAGTTTTTGTAGCATGAGGTGTGTTCTAGCCATGAAACTTTGTAGAGAGGCTAAAATACATGAGATCTCCAAAACCCAAAAATTGTTTCTCGAAATTCCACCTAGAAATGTCTCAATTAGATTATTATCCAGTTTTAAAAATATTTCCCAAGTCTAAACTTATGGAATATGGTTAATTAATCAGTGTTAATTGAGATACGGTGAGAATCATCTAGAAGCTCACACAGATCAACAGGGAATTAATTTGGGCCATCTATTATGTTTTAGCTTTGGTCGTTTGTGCTCCAACAGAAGATTATAAGAAGAAGTCGATGGGAAGATGGAGAACACACCAGTGCAGATAATCAGTTGCCCAGGCAGTTCGATTTTATTAGTAGCAAAAGCTCCGCAAAGAAGATAGAGCCAAAGGGTGAGTATAAAGTGGAAGAGGGAAGCTACATTCTGGGAAGAAGGTTTCCAGTCCATGGAAGAGGTAAAGGAAGGAAGCCCAAAATTCTCATAGGGCCAGCGTAAGCTCTGCGCAGAGGGTGACATAGGAGGCCCAACACAGAGGTTAGGGAGGTGATTTCGGTGGCTAAAATTAGTTGTGGGGTGAGAGAAAATTCTCACAATAATTTTGCCAATATTTTCCTCAGATTATATTGTCAGTTGGGCATATAAATTATTGTACTCAGAATTGCTGCTAAAGAATAATAATAAAACCCTCATTTGTTGCAACGGTTTTCCCGCATTGGGTTTTTCCGGGGACAATTGTCCAAAATAACTATGTCAAAATTCTTATGTGTGTGCTAGAATTTCTCAGTTTTCAGTATTTAATTTTTTGCATTATTTTATGGTGAAAATTGCAGTTGTGATTTTATTCGTTGTTTGTCGTACCAAATAAAATACATAATTAATTTGTTAGTTAGAAGAATAATTTTCAATTATTGCAATATATAAAAATTTCACATGGTATCAGAGCAAGGTTGATTAACTAGAGAGCTAAGAAAAATGAAGGAAAGGTATTTCATTTCTCAACAAGGTCAGTAGGTCAAAATTCCAAAGGGTAGTGCAGTATTTTGCCAGGAAGCTGAGTTGCTTGAGGAAATTTTTCTAAAAAAAGGGGCAGAAAAAATTAATCCTTCCAGATCGAGTGATTCTAGAGGCAAAGGGAGCATCTCAGTTTTCTTGTTGAGTAGATCTCTAGCTAGACGCAGAGGTTTTTGCAGCATTTTTCTAGAAGTAGAGCCATCGTTGGGGTGGAAAGGAGGAATAACACACTAAATTCTTCTGCATAACCATGGACAAAAGTAACATTCAGGAGACTTCATATTTGTCTTCCAGATTGGAGGATTAATTTGCTTGCTTATCAGGATCAGCTTCATAGGGTGTCTGGTATATAGTCAGTGGAGGATCAACTCACATGACAGGGGTTGGAGAATATTTCTCTAGCTACAAGGAGGAGCAGATGGACTTCCAGATTACTATGGGAAATAGAACAAAATGTACTCTAGTAGGGAGAGGTACCATATATTTTCATAGGGAGTCAGGAGCAAGAACCAATGCTACAAATGTATTGCACGTGTCAGGATTGGGTATGAACCAGATTTCAGTATCCCAATTATAGGATAAGGGGTATGATATTCATGTCGTAGGGAAGAAAGTGTATGTCAAACACCCAAGCTGGAAAAAGGTAAGTCAGACTGGAGCTCAAAGTAACAGATTGTACTAGTTACAAATTGATTCTCCAAAGGCAGTAATAGGCAGTCATAGTAGCAGTGGGAAGGAGCTAAATGAGTTATTGCATAGGAGAATGGGACATCTACACCATGGAACACTCAAGATGCTCAGAGAAACAGTATCGGGGGTTCCTGAACTTGGCATAGAACACGATGATGTGTGCAGAAGATGCGTACTTGGGAAGTATGATAAGACAACATTTCCAAGAAGTGGCAACAAAGTTGATGGCTTGTTAGGACTCATACATTCAGATATTTGTGGCTCAATGTCCACTAGAGCTCTCAGTGGTGCCGAATATTTCATCACCTTTATTGATGACCATTCCAAGAAAACCTGGATCTACTTCTTGAAGACCAAAGATGAGGTCTTCGGTCGTTTTAAAGAGTTTAAATCTCTCATAGAGAATGCGACATGGAAGAAGAACAAGGTGTTTCACTCAGATAACGGTGGAGAATACATTGATAAAGAATTCACAGATTTTTGTGCGAAAAAAGGCATCAAGAGAGAATGGACAGCTCCATATAATCCATAGTAGAATGGTGTAGCAGAGTGGAAAAACAGAACCATTGTTGGAGTTGCAAAGGCTATGTTGTATGACCAGGATCTACCCATATTTCTATGGGTGGAGGCGTGTAACACGACAGTATATATTCAAAACAAGACTCCTCATAGAGCATTGGGGAAGAAAACTCCAAAATGAGTCTTCACAGGGAAGAAGCCAGAGGTTAGCCACTTCAGAATTTTTGGCAGTGTTGCTTATTGTCACGTGCCAGATGATAAATGTACCAAACTAGATCAGACTGCATAAAAGGGGTTCTTTGTTGGGTATAGTGAAACCTCAAAGTTATACAAGATCTACATTCCTAGCAATAGGAAGATTGTAGTAAGGTGAGACGTAAATTTCATGGAGGACTGAGCTTTCAGGAGATCTTGTGAGATGTCTGCAAGTGATCAGAATCAATCAGCTCCTTTGGTCCAGCAGCAGGGGTTTCCAGTGGGACAGGCAGGAGAAGAGTCACAAGGATTGAGTACAGTGACCAGTACCGATATTTCCTTAGGTACAGGAAATCCAGGAAGTTCTCAGCAGATGGAGCAACAGAGGCAGGATGAGGAGGAGTTGGCTGAACCTCCCACGACTAGTGGTCGATCCAATAGAGAGGTTCATTAGAAATTGAGAGATGTAGAGGATTTTATTGGAAATCCTAGAATCAATAAAAGATAACGTAGACAGCCTGACCGGTACCAAGCATTGGTGGCTCAAGTTGCAAAACCTTCTAGCTTTTAGGAGGCCGCACAACATCAAGTGTGGGTAGATGTTGTTGAGATTTTGTGTATTTGGGGTAGCATCAGTTGTGCTCAAGATCCCAAATTTTGTGGAGGGACTAGAGTACACTTGATCTACAAGACCCAGAAAGGGATTTGGGAAATTTCATCTGGTTTGGGAGATATTTAATTAATCAATTATTTTAATGTATTTCCTAAGTCTAAACTTAGGAAAATTAAATAATTAAAGTTAATTAAATTAAACATGTGATGAAGTTGTCTTAAGTCACACGGATCAAGCTTTCTTTTAATCTTAGCCATTGATTCAAGATTTGATCATGGCCGTTGGTTTCCCAACGAGAAAATTATAAAGGAAAGGCTTGGGGTCATTTGTAAAGACACACAGAGGCAGAGCACTGAAGTTAAGCTAAAATTCTAGGGTGGGTTTGCTAAGAATTCTCAGAAGTGTTTCAGCTGCAGAGAGGGGAATTTAGATAAAGGGGATGATCTGATCCCAGTGTCTAGAATCAACAAGAGACAAAGATCATCTCAGAGAGGTAGCGTAGAGAAGCAGGAGAAGCAACAGCAGAGAAGGCAATAGATGTGTAGCGTTGAGGCAGCGTCAGCTACACAAGTGCTGCGCAATCCCTCCCACGGTAGCGTGATTCAGCTGGAAACCCTCAGGGGTTACACAGAGACCCTAAGGGGCAGCATAAGGGCTGCGTCACCCAGTCTAGGGTAACGCAACCCTTTGCCAATCCAGCGCCGAGGGACGCAGGGGCTTCAGAGGCTGAAGGGGCAACACTGGGGTTTCTAGGGCCTAATTTTGGCTGAGTCCTGTAAATCCCATTTGAGGGTTTGGATTAGTCATTATTTGGATTCAGAATAGCCGGTGAGTTGTAGATCTATTTTATCTATGTCGGGTTTTTCAGATCTGGAACTCAGATTTGTTGTATTCAAAAAATTCTTAATAATAAAACCCTCTAGCAGCCAGAAGACCAGTTTTCCCGCATTCGGTCTTTCTAGGGACTATTTGTCTAGAAAATCACTGTGTCACTTTGTCTATGTGTGCATGTATTTTTCTAGATCTGAATTGGTGAAAGTCTGTTATGTGTTTTTCTTCGATATTACTCTGAAATTCTCAGTTAATAACTTAACTAAGTAGGAGAAGCATAACCAGATATAACAGCAAGATTTCTGCATAAGTGTAACATTCAGAAATTTTCACAGAAGCCACGGTAGAAGAGAATATCTCTATCATGACGAATGATGTTTGGGAGGTAATGACAAGGCCAGAAGACAAATCAATTGTAGGTTCTAGGTGGATCCACAAGATCAAATATGTTGCAGACAACAATGTGGAAAATTATAAGGTTAGGTTCGTGGCATAGGGGTATGCACAAAAAGAAGGGATAGATTACGAGGAGACCTTCGTCCCAGTGGACAGACACTTCTATCTGATCAGTTATATCCCTGACAGCTCAAATGGGATGGCAGATTCACTAGATGGACGCCAAGACAATCTTATTGAACGGGGTGATAGACGAATAAGTGTACATAGAACAACCAAAGGGCTTTGAGACTCATTAGAGGTGCACTCATGTGTGCAGATTGAAGAAATATCTATACCGACTCATGCAGGCTCCCAGGGCATGGTATGGTAGGATTGACAGCTACTTGCAGCAGATGGGATTCGTCAAGAGTGAAACATATCCCCATCTTTACTATCTAATGGTAAAGGGTGAGCCACTCATTCTTGTTTTGTATGTGGATGATCTATTTTTGACAAGATCATCAGGGTTCATAGAGGACTGCAAGAGGAACCTGGAAGCAGAGTTTCACATGAAGGATTTGGGGTTGATTCACTATTTCCTAGGATTGGAAGTGTGGCAGAAAAATGGGGAGATCTTCCTTGGGCAAGAAAGATACACTACAAATATTCTAAAAAGATTCAGAATGCAAGATTGCAACCCATGTCTACGCCCATGTTCACCAACTAGAAGAAGATAGATGCATCGGATGACAAGGATATCGATCCCACCTTGTATAGACAACTTATTGGGTCTCTCATGTATTTGGTCAACACTAGGCCAGATATCTGCTTCGCTATCAATACCCTAAGTCAGTTCATGGTAGAGCTGAAGAGGGTACATTGGGCAGCAACGATGCATATTCTGAGGTATATTCGTGATACAGTCGAGTATGAGTTGAAATATACTCAAGGGGATGATGCCAAACTTTGTGGGTACACAGTGCAGATTGGGCAGGCAATTCAGTGGACAGGAAAAGTACCTCTGGGTATTGTTTCAGTGTTGGATCAAGGATGATTTATTGGTGTAGCAGGAAGCAGAAGTCAGTAGCATAGAGCTCTACAAAAGTAGAGTATATGAAAGGCAACACAGCTACGTGTGAAGCTATATGGCTTCAGAAGCTGCTAGTAAGCTTGTTCATGCAGAGGATGGAGGCGACCAATGTCTACTGTGATAATCAGAGTTGCATAAAGCTATATGAGAATCCAGTGTTTCATGAGAGGTCAAAGCACATAGATACTCCATGTCATTTCATCAGAAATTGTGTAAAATGTGGAGTAGTCCAGCTACAGTATGTTCCCACAGAGGAGCAGGTTGCAGATATACTCACAAAAGCTCTAGGTAGAGCGAAGTTCGCATATTTCAGTGAACAAATGGGTATGGTGGAGAACCTGTTTCAGTAACAGGGACAGGTTACTTTGGATGATTCTCAGTTGCAAATGTTGC
This sequence comes from Pinus albicaulis, assembly GCA_034641835.2. Taxonomy (NCBI): domain Eukaryota; kingdom Viridiplantae; phylum Streptophyta; class Pinopsida; order Pinales; family Pinaceae; genus Pinus; species Pinus albicaulis. The sequence continues at coordinate 587,974,017 of CM076574.1, forward strand.
AGTTGTAGCGGCAACAAATGAGAGGGAGTTGCAGTGCAAATGCAGTGTTGATAGCAGTACAACAGTGTCAGCAACAGCACAAATACAGTGTATATCAGAGTTGCACAGTGGTTGGTGGGAAGTAGTAGCCAAACATCAAAAGCATGAAAGGAGTTGATACAGAGATAGGTGTTGTGGCAGGATGTGCAACACTAGAACACATTCTTCGCTAAGAGGGAGTGTTAGTTTTTGTAGCATCGGGTGTGTTCTAGCCACAAAAATTTGTGGAGAGGATAAAATACATGAGATCTATAAAACTCAGAAATAGTTTCAGGAAATTCCACCTAAAAGTGTCTCAATAAGATTATTAACCAATTTTTAAATATTTCCTAAGTCTAAACTTAGGGAATACGGTTAATTAATCAGTATTAATTGAGATAAGGTGAGAATCATCTATAAACTCAGACGGATCGACAAGGAATTAATCTGGGCCATTGATTATGTTTTAATCTTGGTTGTTGGTGCTCCAACAAAAGATTATAAGAATAAGTCGATGGGAAGATGGAGAACACACTAGTGCATATACTCAATTGCCCAGGCAGTTTGATTTTCTCAGTAGCAAAAGCTCGGCAGAGAAGATATACCCAGAAGGTGAGTAGCAGGTGGAAGAGTAGGGCAACAACATTCCGAGAGGAAGGTTCCAGTCCCCAGAAGAGGCAAAGGAAGGAAGGCCAAAATTCTCATAGGTCCGGCGTACGCTCTACGCAGAGGATGACACAGGAGGCTCAACGCAGAAGTTAAGGAGTTGATTTCGGTGGTAGAAATTAGCTGTGGGGTGAGAGAAAATTCTCACAATAATTTTTCTAGTATTTTCCTTAGATTAGATTGCCAGTTGCACATCTAAATTATTGTAATGAGAATTGTTGTTGAAGAATAATAATAAAACCCTCATCTGTTTAACAAGTTTTCCTACATTGGGTTTTTCCAGGGACAATTGTCCAAAAATAATTGTGTCAAAATTATTATGTGTGTGCTAGAATTTCTTAGTTTTCAGTATTCTATTTTCTGCATTATTTTATGGTGAAAGTTGTAATTGTGATTTTATTCGTTTTTTATCATAGAAAATAAATTGCATAATTAATTTTTCAGATAGAAGAATAATTTCCATTTTCTGCAATAGATAAAAATTTCATAGTTTTATTATAACAAACATACACATTGGAGAGAACTTAGTTATAGATTGCTATCCTCGAGTTAATGCATATGTTGTGTTATAGATGTTTTGGAGACATGTGGCAAACAATTAGGAATTAGTTATGTGCTTAGGAGGAAAACTTGTTTGGAGGTTGGCCATTGTGTGAAATTTCCTTGAATTGCATTAACTAGAAATTGATTCTTCTAACTGATTAATTAGCAATTTATTTGTTACGGAAAATAGCGAATAAATATGATGACAATTCTTCACAATAAAATTACGCCATGGAAAATAACTGGAACTAAGAAAATAGATGCACAAATAAAAATTACACCAATATTTTTGGACTAACGTCTCTAGAAAAACTTTGAATGGAAAACCGGTGCAGCAGATGAGGGTCTATTTTTATTATTATGCAGCAGTAAAATCTAAATACAAAAATTTGCATGCCAAAATGGATATCCTCTAGCAATAATCTCGGCAAAATAATTTGGAGAAAAATTTTCTCCCTTATGCAAAATCGTTGAGCCTCCCTCTAGCCTACTCACACTGGTTGCTGCAACTCTTGGCCTACACAGTTCATATGGCCTCTGGAACTGCTCCAAAACTGGTCGTCTAGCCCTCTCCTACCACTAGAAAATTTCGCATTTCCTTCATTAATGACTTCCCATCCTCCGACAACTAATCCAACCTCTTCCTAGCAATTCACTCTACTAATCTAGCTAACCCGCACTTCTTGGACGACTTCCCTACAAAATATTTTGGCCTCCTCTCTGTTGGCTCTATGGAACTGGAAATCACTAATAAATTCATCCTGAATTTATCTTTGCAGCTCCCTCTTACTATTACTCTAGCTCGAACTCTTCTTCATGTTGAATCACTGCACTGGATAGCTCGATCTACCCAAGGAAATCACTCTCCCTCTTGCTTGATGTGCTCAAGTGTGTCTATCTCCATACCCATCAATATGATCTTATAATCTCTCGTTTGATCACCAACAACCATGATTAAATTGTTATCAACTAATAAGATTATCTTAGACTCGATCTGTGTGAGACTCTAGAACTTTATCGATGTTTCTCAATTAATTGTTGTTAATTAATCAATTTTCCTAAGTTGGACTTAGGCATTTTTTAAGTACTGATCAATTAACTTAACTGAGTTGTCTCTAGGTGTTCTCTCCTAAAACCTTTTATGGGTTTTGGAGATCTTGCGCTCCTTAGCCTCTAACATAAATCGAGAATAGAACACATATCCAATTCTACAAAAACTAACACTCCCTCTTAGCAAGGAAGGTGTTTTGTCCTCTTTACTCCATCATTGTCTTGAGAAATCTAGTGGCAGCAAGTGTAGGTGATTTCTCTAGTTTGATAACTATTTTTGATATATTTTTACTTTGTTAGATTAGCTTCATCTAATTCTTGATTATTATTAGTGTTGTCTTCATCAAACAACTACCAAACCATAATGAACAATAAGACAAAGGACACAAGATATAGGTGATCATCCAGGGCCAAAACCTCTCCAACTCTAAGAGGAAAATACACAAGAATTCTTCTTCTTATAGAAACTTTAATTGAAAAATTCCAAGACCTAGACCCTTGACAAAGAATCTCTACAAGACCAAGTCAAAATTCTTCACTTGAAGAGCTTTTCCTTCTTCCAAGTCAACGTTGGTAAAACTGACTGCTACACCACTATTTTCGGCTCCTATTCAATTTTAGCCTCTTATTATAGGCCTGCAATTTTCAGCCTGCTTGCAGCTGTAATTACTGAGATTGCACACGTGTGAACTTATTGGGGAAGATTTGTCGGCTTCTCTTCTTCGCTTGTCTTGGACTCTTCTTCTTGTGAATTCAGCTAGAAAAATACTGCTTAGGCTATATGTTGACTCTTTCAAAGTCTACAATAGCATACCGCAGAAACCCTAGCCGCAATCACACGTGTGAGATGAAAGGCACAAAAACAATCCTTTAAAGACTTTGCTCTTCTCCTTCCTTTTGTTCGTTAAACAAGAGGCTTCCTTTTTTCCCTATTCACACTTATTTCCTTGACTTGAATGCTTGATTGATGCAATTTGAATGAGGCTGATTCCTTCTTTATATATAGGCTCCTTACCCATGCTAATAGGCTAACATGTCCTTTTGATAGGCTGATTTGCCTCTTTTGGATTCCGATTGCTTTGTAGCCCATAAACAAGGTCTTGGAGGGTCTTTTGACTCTATCTTTGACTCAAATAAAATTTATTTTACAATATGTAACATGCTCAAATGGGTCTTTCATACATGACAATGACTTAATGACTTGTAGACTCAATGACAAGTCCTAGGAGCTCACAATGGGAGCTTGACCTAAAAAATAAATTTCCTTGAGCATGAAACCCATGCCTCAAGAACAACAATAATAAATTTATTTTTTTGATTACTTAAAATCATGATTACATATGTAGTTGTCCACGGGGTCTTGGATAAACAGTGATCAAGTGCTCTGTTAAGGCACTCCTTGTTGTGAAGCCACCAGTTCAATTCCCTGGCTCGATCGGGGTGATATGTATTGAGCATGATGATGAAGATGTAGTCTTACTCAACTTACAAAAAAAAAATGATTACATATGTAGTTACATATTTCAACACCCCCTCTTAACTATGGAGGTATTCATTATCCATATAAGGTACTTGGACATTCTCAATTTGAAGAATTTTAATAAGAAGAGTCAGTTTGACAACCCATCTGTATAACATCATATCAACCAACATTGTCACATAGCAAGGCCTTGACTAAAAACTCTATCCCTCCACAAGATCAGAGCATAATGCTGGTGAGACCAATGATTGATATACATCATCATCATTGTCTCTCAAGGCACATACCCCACCTGGGTGTTCATAGGGTATGTTCTCCCAGGACTATTTTTATCTTGGATTCCTAGTCCTCAATGAATATCAATCCTCTATGACTGCTCTTATCTTCGATGCCCTATCTCATCCTTAGAGAGTATCAGATGTAGATGTGATATCACTCAAAAATGTCCTCTTGGATGTATGAGAGAAATTCCTAAGGTAACCACTCAAACTAATCTTATAGATTGAAGGCTAGCCCCTTCAATTTCAGAGAGGGCTCTTTCTGACAATCTAATCACTAAATTGGAAACTGACTATACATTAACACAACAGTTAGATCTTCAGTTGAGTTGTGTTGGAGTAGGGATTGGTTGGGCATGAGGGAGATATTCCATTGGGCAGTGGAGTCAACAAGATAGGGTTTATGTCAACTTACCAAGATACTGGCAATCAAGATTGACAAAAGCAAGGTCGATAGAACATCCTAGACATCGGTCATCGTTATAGCTAAAGGGAGAAAATAGGAGAACAATCCACTACAGTAGGGCATATGAAATGAATCGTAAAGTGGCTTTAGAAGATAGGCGTGAAAATATTTGAATTTAAGAGATAGAGCATCAAAGAAAGGATGAATTTCGTAACATTTATTCTCATTCAAATATTCAGAAGACCATACATTCAAATGATATTACAAAGAAGGAAACTCTGAAACATGTAGAAAACACATAATAAGACATATCATCACATGAATCTTTATATCACTGATCAAAATCTATTGATCTTGGAAAACTATAGATTGATAGAGCTTTCAACACACAAAAAATGACTATTCTTTCATCAAAAACCAACCCTTGGTCCTCCTTTTGCATTTAATTTATAGAAATACTACATAGGTTTCAGAGCCATAATTTGTAGAAAGTTTTAATTACAATAATCCTCAAGATCCAAAGAAATGGATCTAAAAACCTCTCGACCCAGATTTAGTAATTGTTTGAAATAATCAAGGAGATGGTTAGATATGATCCCAAAGTTGAATTGATGAGGTGGCTCATCAATAGTTGTCTATGAGTTTATGTTTAGAAAAATAAATCTGGCGAATTCCTGAAAAACAGGGTCCAACGAGGTATTTGAATATTCCAAACCATGACACATGTTGAAAAACTAAACGAGGTTTTTTTAAATCATCCCGTTCACAAAAAAAATGGTTTTTTGAAATTCATAACCAGTTGTTCATGAACAATGCTTGAAAACAATGACTAAAACAGGAAAAAACAAAATTAGAAAATTTGGAAAAAATAGGCCTCAAACATTCCTCTAAGTTTCCAAACCATGATGTATGGGTAAAATATGAAAGAGGTTTTTGAAATCAGCCCATTCCCAAAAAAATATTTTATTTTCTTTTCCTTCCTTTTTTTTATATATTTTTATTTAATTCGTCATTTCCTGCTTCGAAAGTTTGTTTGAACAGGGTGACTAAAACAAGAAAAAAAAGAGTGTTGTCATTTCTTCTTATATCACTTCTCTCCTTTAGTTGGTAAACTTGCTCCCTTTGAAAATTTTGTCACTTTAAATTGCATGTCCCTAACCTTAGTTGTCCTTCCTTCAATGGAGTTGATGAAATCTGCTACACGCTATAAAAAATGCTAAAAACACCTTTGTCTGCTGCAAACTAGTTTCCTAGGTATGTTGGAAATGGTTCTTTTATACATAGTTTCAGTTTTTAGGTTTTACGTCTAAAACCCTCTTTTAACTCTTGGAAACCCTTCCAAATGTCTCATCAACTTGTAACATGAGTTATCCTTCTTCAAAAAGTGTTTGAGTGTATGATTTGATCCAAAACGCGGTTAGAAAAACTTTATTTTTTAAAATTCCTGTAGGCGCTAGTAAAATATTTCGTAGAACCACCTATTTTCGATATACTTCATTCGATTGGCTACAAAACCTAGGTAAAACATTATGCATGACATAATAAACCTATTTAACATGTTCCTTACCGTTATGCCATCCTTTCACATAAAATTTTAATATAGTTCAACACTTAAGCCTTCACTCTTTCTAAATGAAGTTGTCAACTGATTCTCAAAACATTTGGACCCTTTGTGAACATACAAACCTAGTGCAAACAATTGGCCCTAATGGGGATACTGTCTCCCAAGGAGGTAGTAAAGAACACACTAACCATGTGCCTGATCCACTAGGCGGTTCCCAACCAGTAACCCTGCAACTTGTAAACTGTACCTTACTGAAGTCCATATTGAAACAACAAACTGAAAATGTACTGCTGAAAACCAAAAACTAAAACTGGAAAACAATTGCATAGAGATTGAAATCTGAAACATGATGAAACTATTAAGCTTATTCAAACTTATACCTACACTAAACTGCTGACCTCCCTGCTCATTCAAGTGATACGGAATTTCCAATGTAGCCATGAAATGAGATGGCCATTCACTGGAATGTTGCTCACACTTTTTTCGAGCAGACAAAAAATAATATAAGATGGCAACTCGAAATGGAAATTGAATCTGAAACCTAAGCTTATGAGCAAAATAAACTCCACCTTCACTGATGATTGCAATAGACTGACCAAATGATCATGGAAAACATGCAAATTCACCTCTTTTTGATGAACAAACACAAGGGAACAAACTTCATTTACAACTGTTGATTGTTCCTGCTTTATACCTTGATTCTCAACATCATTCTCAAAAAACATGGCAATAGACTGTTCATCATTCTCATAAGAAAAAGACTCTATACCATCTAGAACAAGTTCAAATATGGCAACCACATCATGTGCATTAAAAACACTCTCTTTCTCATCAAACAATTTTGATCTTGCCTCATTAACCTTCAATAACTTTGTTTGAAAATTGCCAATTTGACTTTTAGATGAATGAAGAGAAATAAATTCTTGTACATGATTCTCTTGCAAATGTGAGAAAACAGCAATATGAGCATTTTCACAATTTTGATTTTCAGTAATTTCATCATGAAACAAAAACTCAGAAAAGGATTGATTTGAAGAGGCAACTGTGAAATTTTCAATATGAAAATACCACTGCAGTGGTTGATTTATTTCGCCTACTTATTTAGATAAGTTATTCACAATTGCTTCAATAAATATTGAAATAAATACAACTGCAGTATTCACTTTAATCAAAAGCAGAAGAACAAATAGAACACATATAACAAAATAGAAACAACCACATGAACACATTTATTTTTGGACAATTGTTTCCGGAAAAACCCAATGTGGAAAAACTGGTGCAACAGATGAGGGTTTATATTATTCTTTAGCAGTGAAAGTTCTTTTACAGATAATATGATGAGCAAATCATTTAGCATACTCCTGAGATTAATTTTCCGAGCACTCCGAAAAAATTCCCGACACACAATAGGATGTCCTCCTCCCTCTGCCTCACTCTGTGTGGCCCCTCTGTGTAGTCGCGGCGCTGGACTACATCACTCTACGTTGACGGCCAGTGTTGTTGCTCAGCGCTGCCTCCTCTACGTCTTCCTTCTGACTTCTTCTCGCTCCGCTGACTTCCCCTTCCTCCTTTTGTCTCTGCAACCCAACCTCTACAAACTCACCCTTTGAAATCAAATTCTCTTCAAAATCAATTTCCTTCGGGTACTCAGAGTGTTCCCGACTTGCTTTCCAAATGACCCTCAAGCCTTCTCTTATAGTCTTCTAGTTGATGAATCAACGACCCAGATTATATCCTTAATCAATGGCTCAGATAAAAATATGACTCAATCTTCATTTTCTAGAAGATTCACACTCTCCTTTATTAATACCCTTTAATTATTTAATTTCCCTAAGTTTAGACTTAGGGATCACTTTAAAATAATTAGTTATTTTAATAAAGCATGATCCGAGTGGAATTTCCACAAACGATTTATGGGTTCTCTTGAATACTGATGTCCAAGCCTGTCCCCAAAATATGAGACTTGGAAAACTTTCCAATGCTACAAAATCAACACTCCCTCTTAGCGAGGAAAGTGTTTCAGCAAGGTACCAACTGTATATGCTCTAACCTGAAGCATTTGTTGCGCTGTTGATGTCTTGGCTACTTCCCCTCATCTTTGCGTTGCTGCCCTTTGTACTGCTGCCTGTGACACCACCTCTGCCACTGCCTCATTCGTACTATAGCTCCCTCTCAATCTGAAGACCACCCATTCCTCTACGGGAAAGGGTTCTCAACCATCCCCATCTTTTCCCTTAAATAAGTAAACTTAATCTTACCCAAAGCCTTTGTGAGGATGTCTGCTACCTGTTCTCCTGTAGGAATGTACTTTAACTATACAACTCCTCGTTGGACCTAGTCTCTGATGAAGTGGCACCTAATGTCAATGTGCTTCGACCAGTCATGAAACACAAGATTCTTAGGGAGCTTGATGCAACTCTGATTATCACACAAAATTTTGGTCAGTTGCATCCTCTTCTTGAGCAAGTTCAAGAGCAGTTTATGAAGCCATATGGCCTCGCACGAAGATGTGCTTGCTGCCATATATTGAGCCTCGGCTGAGCTCAGTGCCACAGATTTTTGTTTCCTACTGCACTAGGAAGTCATTCCTGATTCGAGACTGAAACAATACCCACTGGTACTTTTCCAATCCACTGAGCTTCCAGCACAATCTGCGTCAGTGAACCCACTCAACTGGATTTCATTGCCTTTGGTGTACTTCAACCCATACTTGATTGTCCCCTTCAAATATCTGAGAACATGTTTCGCTGCTACCCAGTGAGCCCTCCTTGGTTCTACCATGAACTAGTTGAGGGTATTCACTGCATAACATATGTCTGGTCTAGTGTTGACCAGGTACATCAATGATCCTATGAGCTACCTATACAAGGTAGGGTCAGCCTCATCATCCTCGGTCGCGTCTATCTTCTTCCCCTTTGTAATCATTAGCGTAGTCATGGGTCTACAGTCCTCCATCTGAAACCTCTTCAAGATCTATGTAGTATATCTTCCTTGCCCAAGGAAGATTTCTCCCTTCTGCTGCCAGACCTCCAAACCAAGAAAATAGTGCATCTACCCCAGATCCTTCATGTCGAATTCGGTAGCTAGATTCTCCTTGCAGTATTTGATAAGCTTAGATGATCCAGTCAAGAACAGATCATCTACATATAATACCAGAATTAGCGGCTCATCCCGTACTCTCAAATAGTAAAGGTTGCGATCTACGTCACTATTGAAAAATCCCATCTTTTGCAGGTAGCTATCAATTTGCCCATACCATGCTCAGGGGGCTTGCTTCAATCCGTACAAGGCTTTCTTAAGCCTGTATACATGAGTCTTCTGCTCATGCGTCTCAAAGCCCTCTGGCTCTTCTATGTACACTTCCTCTTCTATCACTCCATTCAAGAACATTGTCTTGACGTCCATCTGGTGAATCTCCCATCCCATCTACACTGCAAGAGAGATGACGGATTTGATTGAAGTGTACCGAGCTACAGGGGCAAAGGTTTCTTCATAATCGATCCCTTCCTTCTGTGCATACCCCTTAGCCACAAATCTGGCTTTGAACTTGTCTATGTTGCCATCTATAGCATACTTGATCTTGTAGATCCACCTTGATCCTACAACCGATTTGTTCTGCGGTCTGGGTACTACTTCCCACACATCATTTATCATGATTTAGTTGTACTCCTACACCATGGCATCTACCCACACCTGATGTTGAGCTGCCTCCCGAAAACTAGAGGGTTCTCCGACCTGTGCTACCAGTGCCTGATACCTGTCAGGTTGCCTGAGTACCCTCTTCTCATATCTAGGGTCTCCAACAAATTCCTCTCCATCCCTCAGAGTCTGTTAGAGCTCTCTACTCGTTCTTCCATTGGTGGTGGGTGGATTTACCTGCTCTCCTGCTTGCTCTTCTTCGGAAGAACTTTCCTCATAATCCTCGTAACGTGGAGAGGCACTCGAGCCATCCTCTATAGGTCGTTGTGGCTGTACTAGCGGATCCTCAACCTGCGTATCTGTAGCCATTTCCTAGGATCTCCTAAAGGCTCTCTCCTCCATGAATTTCACGTCCGACCTTACTACAATCTTCCTGTTTTCTGGAATATAGATGCGATATGCCTTTGCATTTTCACTATATCCCATAAGAAAACCCTTCTCCACAGTCTGATGCAATTTCTTCCTCTTTTCATCGGGTACGTGGCAATATGCTATACTTCCAAATATCCTGAAGTGGCTCACCTCAGGCTTGCTACTAGTGAACACACTCTCAGGAGTCACTTTCCCCAATGCTCTATGAGGCACCTTGTTCTGCACATACACTGTTGTATTGCAAGCTTCTGCTCACAGAAATTTGGGCATGTCTTGATCATATAGCATCGCCCTTGCAGCTTCCACAATGGTCCCGTTCTTCCTTTGTGCAACTCCATTCTGCTCTGGATTGTATGGAGTTGTCCATTCTCTCTTGATGCCTTCCTTTGCACAGAAACTTGTGAAGTCTTTATCAGTATACTCTCCACCATTATCTGATCGCAAATTCTTGATCCTCTTTCCGGTTAAATTTTCTACTAAAGCCTTGAATTCTTTGAATCGCTCAAAGAATTCATCTTTGGTTTTGAGAAATTAGATCCATGTTTTCCGAGAATGGTCATCAATAAAGGTAGCAAAGTAATTTGCACCACAAAGAGCAGTCGTGGACATTGGTCTGTAGATGTCTAAGTGTATCAACTCCAATACATTCTTGGCCCTACTATTGCTTCTTGGAAATGCTATCTTGGCATACTTCCCTAGTACGCACCCCCTGCAGACATCGTCTTTCCTTGTGTTGTGTTCTGGAGCTCCCATGACAATATTCTTGAGGATATTCAAGGCTCCATGATGTAAATGCCCCAATCTTCTATGCCATAATTCATTCAAGTCTCTTTCATCCGTACTGTCGATTATTGCCATTGGGGACTCGAGCTATAGCTTATACAGTTTATGCTCCTTACTCCAATTTGTGCCTTCCTTTTCCAGCTAGGGTGTTTGACATAAACCTTATTTCCAATAAAGTATACATCGTAACCCATATTCTAAAGCTGAGACATTGAGAGTAAGTTCATCCCCAATCTCAGTACATGCAATATGTTTGTGGCCCGAAGCTTGTTACCAGCTTCTGTCTGAAATATTATGGCTCCTATTCCAATGGGGGTAGACTTGGCCTTGTTTCCCATCGTGATCTGAAATTCATCTGCTCTTCTTGGTAGCTCGAGAAGCATTCTCGAACTCCGTCATGTGAGCAGATGCTCCACTCTCAATATACCAAGTGTCTGGAGGTCGTGCTTGACACACAAGTGAAATCCTCTTCTAGTCTGGATGCTAGAACTGAGATGTCATGATCTCTCTTTTCTCCATGTGTTTTGGAGGACTACGTGAATCCTTTCGAGCTGCTGCTGCATCCATGTCGGCTCTTGATTTCATTGCAGACCCTCCTTTTCTGTCTTTTGCATTTTTCTCTAATACCATGTGAAATTTTCAATCTGAAAATACTACTACAATGATTGATTTATTTTTCCTACTTATTTAGATAAGTTATTCACAGATGCTTCAGTAAATATTGAAATAAATACAGTTGCAGTATTCACTTTAATCAAAAGCAGAAGAACAAATAGAACACATATAACACAATTGAAACAACCACATGACCACAATTATTTTTGGACAATTGTCCCCAGAAAAACCCAATGTGGGAAAACATGTGCAGAAAATGAGGGTTTATATTATTCTTCGGTAGTGAAAGTTCTTTTACAGATAATATGATGAGCAGATCATTTAGCATACACTTGAGATGAATTTCTCAAGCACTCTAGAAAAATTCCCGACACACGGTAGGTTGTCCTCCTCCCTCTGCGTCACTCTGAGTGGCCCCTCTGCGCAGTCACTGCGCTGGACTGCATCACTCTACGTGGAGGGCCATTGTTGCTACTCAATGCTACCTCCTCTTCATCTTCCTTCTGCCTTCTTCTCGCTTTGCCGGCTTTCGCTTCCTCCTTATGCCTCTGCAACCCGGCTTCTACAACCTCACCCTCTGAAATCGAATTCTCTTACTTCAGAATCGATTTCTTCGGGTACTGAGAGTGTGCCTAGTTTACTTTCCAAATGACCCTCAAGCCTTCTCTTATAGTCTTCTTGTTGATGAATCAACGGCCCAGATTATATCCTTAATCAATGGCTCAGATTAAAAGATGTCTTGATCTTCATTTTCTAGAAGATTCACACTCTTCTTTATTAATACCCTTTAATTATTAATTTCCCTAAGTTTATACTTAGGGATCACTTTAAAATAATTAATTATTTTAATAAAGCATGATCCGAGTGGAATTTCCACAAACGATTTATGGGTTCTCTGGAATATTGATGTCCAAGCCTCTCCCCAAAATATGAGACTTGGAACACTTTCCAATGCTACAAAATCAACAGCAATTGTTTGACTATCCTCGTACTCTTGGTCACATAAAAGTTGACAAACCTTTTGCATATCTTCATCAATTTTAGGGGATGAAACATGACTGTCTACACCAAGAATCTGATCTATTTCATTTTCAGTCAAGGGAGAAGCTCTAATCTGCTAAAAATTGTCTTGATTATCATGGCAACTAGTCTCCACTGCTTCTTGATGAGATGAGTATTGAAAAATGGTTTCTTCAATTTCCTCATCCATTAACTCCTCGTCACCATACAAATGTTGAAGGTGTTGAATGAAACTTTCAACATGCTCACAATAGCTTTTGACCAACAACAAGGAAGGATATGATTCTTTTTTATGCTAAAAAAATATTGTATGAAAGTCCTTTAAAGAGTATAGACACGCAGGTGGAAAATTTTCATACCATGACCTCGCATCTTCTTCTACAGTGGCCATAAATATCTTCATGAGGCAGTCTTCAGGCAAGAAAACTCCTGAGTTTTGAATATGAAAATGAAATTTGACCAAATGTAAACCAACATCATCCCTTCCATGATCCTTAAACTTTGGCAGACACGTCTGGCAATCTATGTGGGGAATAAGATTTGGAAAAACTAGTATATGTGCACGGTTCATCGGAGCATACCCTGTCATCTTGATTAATCAGGAAAGTGGCTATGTAATTATGCTCTAGATTCATCCCGCAGTGGAGTCACAAAGAAGAAGAAGAAGAAGAAGCAGAGAAGTTGGAAGAACCGAAGGATGAACTAATGCCCAATGTTGAAGGTCCGATGGATCCTATTGATCCACCTCTTTCAAATAAAAGGGGACCCTCATAGCTTAGGGACACTCTCCAAAAAACGCCCCACAATTTGATATTACTGAATTATGCCCAAATCTACCACGGGAAATTTCTCCCAGCTCCAGCTAATCCTCCACTCACCTCCTATATCCAACCCTTATCTCTCCACAATTCTTCTTCCTTCTTTTCTTGCGCAGGCTAAACCAGAAAAACTCTACGCACTTCCAAATGAAGAGAATTTCGTCCCACAGATTTGTTTCTCTTTATCCCTGCAAAATTACCACAAAATTCTCGTCTCCAACTAGGGAATTCCTCCTTCAAATAACCCAGACTCCAACTCATTGTATGCTGGACCACAAAGAATAAATCGAATTGCCTATACGCCCAGGAAATATGCATAGTTGTTGAATACTGTTGTCAATGAAGCTCTATGAAAGCCCAACAATGGACTCTTTGAATTCCCAACTAGGGAGGCACTCGAAGTCCCTCCGAAAATGGGTGGAATCCCACCTGGAGTTCCTGTGCTAAACAACACTCTACCCTTGCACTAAATAACTCTAAGAGAAGAAGTGTTGAGTGTAATAGTCAAAAGATAGATTAGCAAATGAGTCCATCCTCCTTTTATGATTTCTCCCCATGCTCCTAGACTCCCTTTTTAATTATTATTTTATTGGTGGGGGCCATTTTCCACTAAGTGGCTTTTGCCTCCATTTTAATAAAATAATAATTTGCCACCAATCTCGAATAAAATAATACTTTCCACCTTTCTCCAAAATAATATTTGCCCCTTTTACTTAATATTACCAAAATTGGGCAAAATTCCCATGCTCACAAAATTGGCGATATTACAGAATGGAATTTTCTTTTGTATAATATAATGGAAAGTGAAAGTTGGAAAGTTGAACTTGCAACTTATCTGAATGAAAATGTTGTTTGTAACATAAGGAAGAACACCTTCTTCCAATTAGGTTATTGATTTGGTTTCAATATAATTTACTTACTTTTGTTTAGAATAATATGATTTCTAGAATGTCCTGATGGTTGAGGGATAAATGTATTTTGCCTAAATTTTAGAAATTGGGGATCCATTGCAAAATGGATGTTTTTCCTTGTGTATCATATGTTCCCGTGTTTTGATGGATGTTCATTTTGATAAGGAACCAACTATCTATTTGATGTAAATTATTATTCATGTTTGGTGCTCGGGAAGGTTGACAAATAACTGGTGAATAATTAATTTCCAAGTATTGCCACATTGTTTATTTGCAATACATTAAAATTCAATCAAATAATGGCTTTTTACTATAAACATAATAACAAAAAGGTACACCTTGATCTACCCTGTCATCTAAAAACTTATCTAACATTTTAATTTCCAAAACCCTATACTCATCCAGGTTGAATCTAAGATATCATCATAGGTTACTAATAAATATGCTTATTCTCTATCCAAGATCTTTATAGCTATTCTGTAATTTACACTATAAATCTAGATGAGTCTTAGTTATTTATATCATCCATGATATAGATAAAGACCAAGGCAATGAATGTTGCACTAATATAATGGGAAACAATGCATTCTAGAATCTATAAATCAAGAAAATAAATTCTTAATAGATTTATTAGTTTTTACCAAAAGAAATTATACAATGGAGTTATCATATTTTCAAGCAGGTTATATTACATCAAAATTCAAATACTATGGACAAAGTGATGGGTTTACAGCTCATTATTATTGGAACTGTGGAAATACAAATTAAAGTGAATATGGAAATCCTTGAACACAAAATTAACCCACAAACCAACCAATCGGTTTAAGTTGAAATCCTCCACTCTCTGCAAACCATGCAAATCAATGTACACCCAACCAATGGGCCATGATTGAACCAAAATTCAATATCGCAACTACAATAAATCTTGCCAATAATGTTATTTCTTTCTCGGGCAATTGAAATTTTACAAAATCTCAATATAAATTTATTTTAATTTGCTTATATTGAAAGGTATATTATAACAACTAAACTATCATATAATAGGCTCACAAACCCAAGTACCCAAGTAAAGTTGTTGTAAAGTTAAATTAATTTGTTTCCTGTTGTCAGAGGCAACAATTTATGTAAATCACATAACATATCACATATTTTTTCATCTATGCTATTCTTCCCTATGCTACCATCTTACGGTGTTTCCTTTGCAACATGTGCTGCAATTGCTAGTTTAGTGGACTTCTAAAAAACATTGGATACTTTTAATGACGATTCTCATACGTAAACACCCTCATGAAAATACCTGATTGAGCTACAAACACTGGAAATTTTCCAAATTTCGGTTTGTTATGCCTAAAACATTGTATGTTTTTTTCTTATATAGCTTGGGAAGTAATCGCTTTGGACCAAAAACAAACCAATTTGTGACACTTTTTCAAGTAGTAGGTGAGATTTAAATTCATTTATCCCAATGTCTCTATGAAACTTATGGTGGATGTTGCCCCAACAATCTAAAATTCCATTTTACTTACTCGACAAAGAAATCAAAGCATGAAAATCATTTCCTATTAAATTTGGGGGCTCTCATATTATCTTTCCCAAGTAGTA
The DNA here is from genome assembly GCA_034641835.2 of Pinus albicaulis. Taxonomy (NCBI): domain Eukaryota; kingdom Viridiplantae; phylum Streptophyta; class Pinopsida; order Pinales; family Pinaceae; genus Pinus; species Pinus albicaulis. The sequence goes on from CM076574.1 coordinate 587,989,842, forward strand.
TAACCAAATGCTTCCCCTCTATAAATTTTCTCAAAGCAAATAACTTATAAAAATACAAATATAGGCTTAAATAAGGTCATGTAAAATTTCACCTGGAAGGAATGATGCATCTTGATGCCTTTGTGCCCATGAAAAGCTGCAAAACACATGTACACAAAATTTATCAACACATAATTGAAAATATATATCAATTTTAATTTTTATTAATAATGTATCCATTTCGAGAAAATTGTTTCCAACCAAAATATGATATTTAAATTGAATTAACATGAAATAATTAGGTTTTGAAAATATATTGCTTAGTTAAAAAGAACCATGAAAATAAATTATATGTGTTCATAAAAGATGCAAGCTATTTTATTAAGTCAAGAGGTATTTTACAACCCAATACAGGAGAGATGTTGTCATATAATGTTACATTTAAAATCTTTGAAAGTCCTCCATAAATAAAATACTCCAATTTTCATCTTAATTGTGCCAAGAGGCGCTCTATAGCCCAATATGGGAAAGATGTTACGTAACATAACATTTAAAAATAATAAAATAATATTTACATTAACTAATTAACAAAATAGTAATAACAAAAGAAATCTTCCAAGTCCACCATAATAAAATACCTCAATTTCCATCTTAATTTTACATCAATTCTATATAGGGAGATAAAATAATTGAAAGTAAATAATAATACTAATAATAATAATGAATTAAAAATAATAATAACATTTTTTTTTTGAAAGCAAGCAATAAATAAAATATTTCAATTTACATCTTAATTTTACATCAGCTATATATATGGGGAGATAAAGTAATCAAAATAATGTAAATTGAAAAAGATAAAATAAAAAACAAAAACTAATTTCATCCATAATCACTTTTTACATTTTAGTATGGAGTTCACATTTAGCATCTAAAAATAATATTGATATAAAGCTATATAATTATATTGATAACAAAAAAAATTAGTGTCAACCACAAATAAATATTTGAATATCCATATCAAGTCACATGATTTTATATCAACTTTATATATAGAGATATAACATAGGGATTGAAATTATTTTTTGTATGTGTAATTTATTCAATTTTTAATATGGAGTTGATACGTGGTTTTCTAATAAATTAATTAGAAGGATCAGTCTCAATACTATATATATATTCCAGTGGTTCCATTAAAAAAATATGGTTACTAGTGTGTTGCTTAAGATGAAGGGCATGTGTAATTCCTTTCCATGCTTAGCATTGAGTTGACACGTGACATATATATAATAACCAACATAGATCCATGTTAACTCAAAATCTATCAACCTCAAGGCAGATCAAATGTCTCGAGGTGCAAACATTTTCTCAAATTTTCCTCAAGTTTTATACTTTAAAAGACATTCACCTCAAAAAAATTGATCCGTCTTGGTGCTTGATAGAGCCCATGTTAACATGAATATATGCTCGTTTAAAAATTAGTTGGTTATACAAATAGGAAGGGAATTAGAGGATTTCATATAATATCATAATTCCTTTTAATGAAAGTATATTACATACCTTCTCTTTTAAAGAGGTCAAGGTATATTACGTATTTTCTCTTCCAAAGAGGTCACAAGCATGTTACATGTTTTCTATTTCACAAAGGTCACTTTCACCCTATAAAGACATCTTGCTTTCTTCCATGATTGTGCTTCTTTTTTTTCTAGATTACATCACTTTATCTTATTTTCATTTATGAATTATTTGACTTTATAAACGTGTTTCTATGTCAATTTGGGTTTACTTGAGTATGTCGTAAATTTAACATGAAACTTGCGTAGTTAGCATAAACCTGTAAACTCAATATGACCTTGGTAATTGGTGTCATCCTCCAATGGTTTGTTTCTTAGAGCACGACGGTCTTTTCCGCTAGATTGGATGTGTATTGATTATTAAGAGTTAAAGATGGTAGTCGAATTTAGTTTCCAAGGTAGTTTTCATCACTTCTCCCAAGTTAACATCTAAAGTTAAGGATTAAAATAAACGTATGGGGATGATTATTATCGTAACATGGTATTCAAGACCCAAATTAGAAGATGCTTGGACAAGCTCACTGGGAGAAAGGGGTACGCCTTAAACACCAATGTTAGTAATTTGTAATATTCCTAATTAGCAATTCTACTAATTATAAATACTAAAGTTTTGATAATTTTGTATTTCTTAATGTTGGCCAAAAATAATGTCGGTCGGGGACCTAAAAATTAGATTAAAGTGAACTAAGCTAAGAAACCGGATTCATCCTTAGGCCCCGTCGTGTCCAGAATCCAACAAATCAGACACGATTTGCACGGATTCGTGTTCGGTGGATCGTGTCCATACAGGACACGATAGTGTCCATACAAAACACGATCGTGTCCCAATCGTGTCTTGTACGGACATGATCATGTCCCGATTTGCCAGACACGACCGACGAAAAATGGTGTCTGATGGTTTTTAAAAGCCCGATTTGCCTTCATTTGTGTCACTTTGACTTTAGTGTGAATGAAGAGAGGAGCAAGGAGTAGCAAGGAGAAAGGGAGCATTTTCAAGGAGATTCAAGCAACATGCAAGTGCATTGTCTCTATTTTTTTGCATTCAGTTTGCATGTGCATATATTTTACAAATTTGGGCATTTTTGTTTATTTTTTACAACATTCATGGCTCAACAAGGGCAACAAGGAAGGGACAAAGGAAGAGGAAAAATGTCCCCATTAGAGATGCCCCTCCTGTTCCTATTTCATTAGGGCCTTCAAGTGTTCCATCTATTGGAAGTGGGGCTGCAACAACAGCCTCAAATGTTGAAGGAAGACAACCACCTCAAGACCACAAATATCCATTGTGGAAATATGTCACAAGAGAGGCATGGTCAGGCAGCAAGATGAAGGGAGGAGGCAATGTTGCTTGGAAATGTAGTTATTGCCACAATCATTTCATGAGCACATATTATTGTGTGAAAGATCATTTGTTGGCTTTAACAAGTTGTGGAATTTCATCTTGTACACAGGTGTCTTTAGCAAAGAGGAAGGAAATGGAAAGAGAGGCAATTGTTGGTGTCAAAAATGTGGCTGCAAAAAAAAAAAGCAAAACAAGAATGATGACCCCCTTCCATTATTGAGGAAAAGCAGCAACACGTTCCCATTTGAGAGTTCTAGTGGGGGACAAGCAGCAAAAAGAGAGGTGATTGTGTGAAAATTCCAAGATCTAGATCTAGAATCCCTACTGCAACAAGTTGAACTACTTCTCCTACTTGCAAATCTGATTTAACAAGTTATTATAAGATTACTTCTTAACATATCGAAGCAGTTGGTGAAGCAACCTTCACCCATTAAAATTAATTTGTGAAAACAGAAACTGAGCAAGAAAGAATAATGCAAACACATTATTTTTGGACAAACGTCCCCAGAAAAACCCAATGCGGGAAAACTGGTCCAATAGATTTGAGGGTTTATATATTATGCAATAATTTTTTGAATACAAATCTGGGATGCTTTTCTTGCAATCCCTGAGAGAATATGACTAATAAAGAGTTAGTGAGAGAAATCTCACATTGATTTCTGGAACCCGATTGACCAACAAACCCCAAACGAAAAGCTCTCCACTGCGTTGCGCAATCACTGCACAGTCGTTGCGTCACTCTGCGTGAGGATTGTGTGGCTTTTGCGTAGCTAGTCTTCTACTGGCTAGATCTGCCCTTCTGGCCCCTTCCGGTCTCACAACCTAGATTTTCAACACTGGATCTAGCTGACCCTCAGCTGAATTATGGATTCCCTAAAGGTTGCAGCGCTGCCTCTTCGTGGGACTGCGTCGCCTCTACGTAGCTGCTATGCTTCCTCTACTTATCTGCTCTCTATATTCTCCGCGATGTATTCCCGTCTCAAGAAAATATCCAACCGGAATTACTCTGCCACTCACTGCAATCAAGAATCACTTAGATGTAATTTTTGTTTGAGCACTGCTCCATCAGAAAAAATTTGATCTCTAGAGCATCTCGGTGTAATTTACAAATGACCCTCAAGTCTTCCTTTATAGCCTTCTCGTTGACAAATCAACGACTGAGATTATATCTCCAATCAACGACTAAGATTATATTAGACTTGATTTGCTTTATCTAGAAGATTCACCCACAGCTTACATTAATACTGATTAATTACTTTAATTTCCGAAGTCAGACTTAGGGTCCTTATTAAAAATAATTAATTTTTCTTATAAAATTGTTTCTGGGTGGAATTTCCCAAAAAAAATTCTAGGTTATCTATAATGCATGTGTCTATGCCTCTCCACAAAGTTTGAGACTTAGAGCACATCTGATGCTACCAAAAATCAACACTCCCTCTTAGTGAGGAATGTGCTCTAACAAATATGCCCTGCTGCACACTACTCTGACTTTGAAGCATCTCCCTCTGTGCTGATGATGTCTGACATGCTGCCCATCAATCACTGTGTTGTCGCTGCACTGTACTGCTGCTTACCCTGCCACGATCAACATTGTTGTACTGCAACTCCCTCTCAAATGCTAAATCTGTTGCTAGCACTGCCACTGCTAACACTGCCACTGCTAACACTGCACTGCAACTCAATTGCTGATAGAAGCAACTCAAAAACATCCATGAATCTGAACAAGTGTTCAGGATGAAACTTGATGCTAAAACTTTGATTGTTGCTAGACCCACACTGTCCCTCTGAAGCACTGTGTTGTTGTTGTTTTGCACTGCGTCCCTCTACGTTGTTGCAACTCTGCTCTGCACTGCTAACCTCTGCATCTGTCATTTCTGTACTCCTCTGCACCACTGAAAACTCCTCCAACCTACTACTGTTGATTATGGGCACCCGTAGCAAGGTCGTGATCCAAGAGGTGGACTCCTCCAAGATCTCGCCCAACTGCAATTTTGTTGAACTACAGCTCAATGTCACTCCATCTCCCTCCTGGAGATGCATGAGCACTCATGATGTACTCATTTTCATCGATATTCGCGGTTGTAGCCTTTGTATCATGCTTCAAAGGACACTGGGAAGCGTAGTGACCAAGTTCACCAGACTTGAAGCATTTGATCTTCGAGACGTCTTTCTTAGTCCGCTGCTCCTGTTGCCCTTTGGATGCAAGGGCTGCATCTTCCTCCTCCTGCTTGACTTCGATCCACTGCCATTGCTGCCATCAAGTCTGCACTTGACCAAGTCTCTCCTTAGCTCTTCTTGCTGAAGAGCAACCCACATCTCCACCCCACCTGGCAAGGTTGCTTTGCCAAGGATGCTCTCGAAAAATAATTGCCAATAATCGATGACTGTAATCAATTCCAGTCTCACCATCGCTATAAGAGAAGGGGTAGACCCTACTGCTGCAAGTTGGTCATGAATCTCCTAAAGTCTTGACAGGAACAAATCAATACACTCCCCTTTCTGCATCTGCACCATCCTCAATTGCTACTCAAGGTAAATCTTTCGATGCTCGAAATATCCATCATATAGTGTGGTCGTGGCTTCCCACATCTGCCTGGCAGTATCTTTGCCAGCTATATGGGACACAATGTGATCCTTGACTAGCTGGTCTTCTACTGGCTAGATCTGCCCTCCTGGCCCCTTTCGGTCTCACACCTCGGATTTCCAACACTAGATCTGGCTGACCCTTAGCTGAATCATGGATTTCCTCAAGGCTGTAGCGCTGCTATGCTTCCTCTGCTGATCTGCTCTCTGTATTCTCCGCGATGTATTCCTGTCTCAAGAAAATATCCAACCGGAATTACTCTGCCGCTCACTGCAATCAAGAATCACTTAGATCTAATTTTCGTCTGAGCATTACTCCATCAAAAAAAATTCGATCTCTAGAGCATCTCAGTGTAATTTACAAATGACCCTCAAGTCTTCCTTTATAGCCTTCTCATTGACAAATCAACGGCCGAGATTATATCTCCAATCAACGACTAAGATTATATTAGACTTGATTTGCTTTATCTAGAAGATTCACCCACAGCTTACATTAATATTGATTAATTACTTTAATTTCCGAAGTCAGACTTAGGGTCCTTATTAAAAATATTTTTCTTATAAAACTGTTTCTGGGTGGAATTTCCCAAAAAAAAATTCTAGGTTATCTATAATGCATGTGTCTATGCCTCTCCACAAAGTTTGAGACTTAGAGCACATTTGATGCTACCAAAAATCAACACTCCCTCTTAGTGAGGAATGTGCTCTAACAGATATGCCCTACTGCACACTGCTTTGACTCTGAAGCATCTCCCTCTGCACTGATGATGTCTGACATGCTGCCCACCAATCATTGTGTTGTTGTTGCACTGTACTCCTGCTTATCCTGCCACGATCAACATTGTTGTGCTGCAACTCCCTCTCAAATGCTAAATCTATTGCTAGCACTGAAACGGCTAACACTGCACTGCAACTTAGTTTGCTGACAGAAGCAACTAAAAAACATCCATGAATCTGAACAAGTGTTCAAGATGAAACTCGATGCTGAAACTCTGACTGTTGCTAGACCCACACTGTCCCTCTGAAGCACTGCGCTGTTGCTGCTCTACACTGCGTCGCTCTACGTTGTTGCAACTCTGCTCTGCGCTGCTAACTATTGCATCTGTCATTTTTGTACTCCTCTGCACCACTGAAAACTCCTCTAGCTTGCTACTACTGATTATGGGCACCCATAGCAAGGTCGTGATCCAAGACGTGGATTCCTCCAGGATCCCGCCCAACTGCAATTTTGTTGAACTACAACTCAATGTCACCCCATCTCCCTCTTGGAGATGCGTGAGCACTCATGATGTACTCATCTTCATCGATATTCGCGGTTGCAGCCTTTGGATCATGCTTCAAAGGACACTGGGAAGCGTAGTGACCAAGTTCACCACACTTGAAGCATTTGATCTTCGAGACGTCTTTCTTAGTCTCCGCTGCTCCTGCTGCCCCTTGGATGCAAGGGTTGCATCTTCCTCCTCCTGCTTGACCTTCGATCCACTACCACCGCTGCCATCAAGTTTGCACTTGACAAAGTCTCTCCTTAGCTCTTCTTGCTGAAGAGAAGCCCACATCTCCACCTCGCCTGGCAAGGTTGCTTTTCCAAGGATGCTCTCGAAAAGTACTTGCCAATCATCGGTGACTGCATTCAATTCCAGTCTCACCATCACTGTAAGAGAAGGGGTAGACCCTACTACTACAAGTTGGTCATGAATCTCCTAAAGTCTCGACAAGAACAAATCAATGCACTCCCCTTTCTGCATCTGCACCAGCCTCAGTTGCTACTCAAGGTAAATCTTCCGATGCTCGGAAGATCCATCATATAGTGTGGCCAAGGCTTCCCACATCTGCCTGGAAGTATCTTTGCCAGCTATATGGGACACAATGTGATCCTTAACTCCATCAAGGATTAGCCTTTTCACCTTCGCCATATCAACTTTGTACTGCTTCAACTGATCTCGATCTGTAGGGACAACTACCGTGTTCTGCACAAAGAGCTTGAGATCGTATTCATCTAGAATACAAGTGATCCTTGTCTTCCAGATCATGTAGTTAGAGGCTCCCTCCAACCAGTCCTGATCTCTAAGCCCGTGAGCTACCATGGTCGTCAAATCTGTCGAATCTGCTCCTCTTCTTCCCCCTCTGCGCAACTCTAGACAACCTTACGCACTCCTTGTGGAGCTCATAGATTTGCTGCTCAATGTTGGAAAAAAGTGAAATTCCTTGGTAAGGAACTTCCCGAGAGAGAAGATTCCCTAGACATCTACTTCCAACTTAATCAGATGATAGAGTTGGAGGCCATCAAGGTGGCTACACTACACTTGGAGGGAGAAGTTGTTTCATGGGTTAACCACGCTGGGACATGCAGGGGTGACAATGTGTGATGACTTTACTTGGAGAGTGCTAGAGAGGTTTGATCGGAAGGATCCCAAAGAGCACTTTGGAGAGATGACCAAGCTCAAGAAGACGAGGAGCCCTAAAACATACATTTCGGAGTTCTTGAGGCTGTCAGTGATGGTTCCGGACCTGTCGGAACCAAGGAGGATCTTCATGTTCATTGATGGGCTGGCAGAGCCATTGCGTGGGCTAGTGAGGTCAACTCGACCCACTACGCTACAGGACGCAGTTGGGAAGACTCAAGATCTTCAGGATGCATTGCTAAGGGCTAGGGACCCTATGCCCAACAAACCAGCTTTCCAGCAAAGAGGAAGGGATGCGAGAGCTCCACCCCTGAGAGAGAACCAAGGTCGGGGGCCATTAGATGATGACACTGTAATATTCCCAATTAGCAGCAGCTAATTGGAAATATTAATTTTGTCTAATTTTTGCCTTTATAAAGTTAAAATACAAATAAAGTGGGTAAAAGGAGAATATGACTCACTTAGGATAAAGTGCACTCCCTAAAGTCACTTAGGAGATATAACATTGTGGTCAAGGTGGGCCAAGGGGGCCAAGTGACAACGTAGAGGGGTGACACACTAGACAGCGTGGGCCCAGCCAGCGTAGTTGAGTTGGCAACGTGGGCCAAAGAGAGGCAACGTAAGCATGGTGGGGCCAAGGAGAGAGGGAGGCTCACCCAAGATAAAAAGAGGAGAGGCTACCTCATTTCTCTCATGATTGATGATTATGCATTTTGGAGATTGTCTCTAGACATTAGGCACGCTTGCTGTTTAGCTAGTCTGCACGTACTGTTCAGTACACCGAGTGTCTCCGTGCGGAGATCCCACCCTCAGCCCCAGGAGACTTCAAGCGCTTGCTCGGGTGAGGTATTCTATCATCATTTTTGCAGGAGGATTTGTGGTTGCCTTCGTTGTGGAGCAGAGCATCTAGGGACTGCACAGTCTTGAGAGGGAGGACGCAGTTCATTTTGGGAGAGCTCCGGATTGGTGCCATCTTGGAGGATTCAGGCCAGAGAAGTGAGCAAGGGGCCAGCCCTTGCCTATTGGAGATATTTGGGAGAGATCAGAGCTTCAGTCATTGAGGAGCATTCCTTGGAGGGACAGTGCAATCTTGCAAAGAGAGGACGTAGTTCTTGTTGGGGGAAGTTGTGGATTGAGGTGATTTGGGTGGATTCAGACCGGAGGATTAGGGAAGGGATCAACCCTTACCTATTGGAGACATTTTGCAGAGGGAGAGGCCATATTTTGCAGTGTTGCCTTTAGGGTCAGTGTTTTCCCTTGAGGGATAGCGTAGTGCCTCAAAGGAGGTATTTTCCGGGGTCAGCCATTCTCGAAAAGCTCTCTGGGTTTTTCTAGGTTTTGGGAGAGGAGGCCATTCCGAGAGTTTCAGCATTTTCCGAGTTGGGGAACAACCCCAAAGACTCATTCCATTCCAGCTGTTGCACAGCACGACAACATTTTCCAGCCGCTTGGAGATTACGCAGTTGATAGAGGGAGCAGCCATTCCATACATTGTTCTGAGAGTATTTCTACCCTTGCCTTGAGCAAGTCGAGGTGCTATCATTCTGATCGCCTTTGTACTTTCCTTATTTCTCAGTATTAATAAAATGGCTCAATATTCTCCATATTGTGTATTTTGTCTCGTGATTTATCTTTAATTGTTGTGTACCTTGTTTGTGTGCTTTATATTACTGTTTATTTCCCTTCGGGATATTACAGTGGTATCAAAGCTCATAGACCTGGCTCAGCCTGTGGAGCAAGTTATCTGTGACACCGGAAGAGAAGCCGTGGGGATATTTTTTCTATGAACAAAGTGGGTAGGCAGAATCTTACCCACCAAAGGCAGTAGAGGTGGCAAATATGGGGGTCTCACAACAGTGTGACCAACATTTACCAGCCTTCAATAGGCCAACCAGAATCACGATGCCTACATTCTTACCTCCAGCACCGAGTGATCAAGGTAGGCGGCATGATCATATACCCTTTGGAGATTATTTCCGCGAATGGCAGTCCATGGGGGAAAACTTCAGAGTGGCTTTGCCCTTCAGAGATTACTATCAGCTCAGGCAGGATGAAGGAGGAAGGAACAGTGGGGGGTCTAGCACGCAGAGTTCAGAGTTGCAACGTACCACTGGGAGGTCACATTTTCCCACATATGATGGATTCACTGATTGCATGATTTGGGATCAGGTAGAAAAGCTGGATACCTCTTTCCAGCTTGACTGAATAACGGAGGGGGAAACCATCAAAATGGCTACCTCGCACTTGGAGGATGAGGGCACACAGGATCATGGGGAGCATGTGGATACACTCAGTATGGCGCAGGGGTCACGTGTGTTGGAGACTTCTTTGACCCTATCAGTTGACATCGTAGTAGAGGGAGTAGAGCTTACCCCAGTAGTACCATCCATTGAGGTGATGACCAGGGTAGTGTCTGAATCTTCGGGTGGTAGCAGCACACGGCAGATGGGTGAGGTCCCAGGAGATGTATCCACCTTTGACGAGACACTAGGAGATACAGAGGTATTGGACGATGGTCGCACACAATGGTGTCATCAGCTTCAAGCCGACCGTCTAGTTTTGAAAGGGAAAGCCACATCAGTACGAGAGGCTATTTTGTTACAGAACGAGGAGCTAGAGGGCATGAGAGTGGTTTGTGCCGAGTGAGCGGCCAAGTTGGTCCACATTGGGGAACAACTAGATTACCTAATGGTACAGCTAGAGGGCACATTGGAGTGTCAGAGCAGCCCCCTTAAGGCATGCATAAACGAGGCTAGCAGCATTGTTGGGTCACCTCTTTCCATTGGAGAGAGAGAGGCGGAGCCACCTAGTCAGATCTCATACATTGACTTGGATAGTGGTATGAGACGATCAGAGTTGCACAGGGTGCAGCATCCACATGTTGAGATTGGATGGCGAGAGATTTTCAGTTGGTACCCAGTGGAGTGGGTTATGGAGATAGTGGTGGACCCGGGTGTAGTTCAGCAGGAGTTTCCAGGTGTTGGGAATACAGAAACCCCAGACTGGCATTGGGATCTAGGCGAGATCACCATCATTTCCCAAGCAGGTCGGTTGACTATGTCTTGGAGGGTACAGTTGGCCTAGTAGTTGAGCATGCACATTTGCTAGGGGAGTTTTGGTCAGCTCCAGTGGCCAACCAGTTTATGGGCAGACTCCCTAGGTTGTCTTGGTATGACATTTGTACACGGGGTCACAGGATGATCAACATACCTTGGCAGAAGCTTGTCGGAGGTGGCATTGGCAGGCCACCAGATGGTGCCTTGTATGGGGCCAATGATTCTGCACCTTTGTGTGGGGCACAGGGGTCACAGCAGAGCTGAGCAGTGTTGGTATCACTACTGACACATAGGGAGATTCACTTCTCGGACCCCTCAGGGAGGGTTTGGAGTGATGATCCATTTGTCGGCGGGTATAGCGATGCGACAGTGGAGGTGATGACACCGATTGGGGGTGGTCCGACATGTAGAGACACAAATCTAGGCCATTACATCCAAGGATGTGTGGGAGCATCTAGCATTAAGCAGTGGATTACCGGGGGACATGGAGTTGCATGGTGGTGTACCGTAGTGTGTGGGACTGCATTGAGGAGTAGGAGTGTCCTACATCACATTGGGAACACGCAAGGAGTGTTTGATGCCTTGACACAGACAAGGCACAAGACGGTACAGGGTGTTACAGCAGTAGTAGGGGGTATCCAGCAGTGTACAGGGGTATGCCTCAGTATGTAGTGGCATGTCGAGGAGTACATGGATGATTGGTGGTATGCGAGGGCATACGGTGTTGCACAGCAGGGTCTTAGAGTATTGCCTCCAGGGAGACTCATGGACAGGGACACCGGGCTTACCTTTGGGGGTATTTCACCTAGGATCGATGGGGAGACAGATGAGCGATGCTTGACGGTATCTGTGGGGACTCACGCACCTGAACCTCTTCTACATCACTCACGGGCACAGTCGATTTTGTTATTTTCCTCTGGCACTTTGGGCATGAGCAACGGGGTACGCAAGGCTCACCCAAGATATTTGGATGACACTCAGCACACTAGGGGAGAGACTTCTCAGCAGTGGCACTGGGACGGTGCGCTAGTTGATAGCCACATGTTAGGGGATGAGATGATCCTCTGCAGGGGTGGCACATCAGTCATCGCTGAGCCTACGATTAGGGAGCAAGTCATGAGGGATACATGCATCACTCTTCTCTCAGGGCATGTCGAGACCATGCATGAGTAGAGGATACTGGGTACAGTAGAGGTAGCATTCGAGTATGTGTCTGGGCTCCAGACAATGTATCGACACATTATCGAGAGGGTGGATGGCATATTTAGTGGAGATGGTTGGCAGAGACAGGAGGGATCCACATACCTTGAGTCAATTGGGAGTATCAGATATCTATCTATTGATTGCATTCAGGGGGTGGCTATTTGTCACATATGGCTTCCAACGAGCATCGGTACTACACAGTGGCCGACACAGGGCATGTTAGCATGTATCATATTTTCCTATGATATGTGGACCCTCTATATTGGTCACGAGCAGGGACTAGAGATGAGGCACGGAGGGATTCCCGCAGTTGTCAGAGCTATGGTGCAGCAGGTCCGACTATGGGATGCAGAAATTCAGTTGATTGATAGCCCATTTGGTCTCATGATGGTCGGAGTCAAGACAGAGAGTGGTCTAGTTCACTGTTGGGTTGGCAAATGGGGGTACACAGAAGCCTCCATCGGATGGCAAGGCAGACTTTCTCTATTGCTGCATAGATTCAGAGCTACATTCGGAGGGGTAGGTATTGGCATCATGGCGATGCCTGGGTCAGATGAGATTTTTTCTCATAGATCTCCTGCCACTAGGTCTGAAGAGAGGGGGATACAGTCTGCACATGACAGAGAGTATCTCATGATCAGAGTAGTGCAACACCAGCATGGTGGTACCTCTTCGAGATTAGCAGGGGACTTGAGCATTACAGCTCTGCACAACTCGATAACCTCTATGGGTGAGTTGTATATTACATGGGGAGAACATGTATATCTTCCATCGGGCTTTAGCGAGTCATTGATGAAGTGGTGGACTTCATTAGCATGGCAGGATGGTGAGTGGAGCAAGTGGAGCTTCATGTTGGACAGGATGGCTTGGGATCCTGGCATTGAGAGATCCCTCCATATCAGGGTGATACAGAGGACAGGGAAGTTTCAGTGGTGCATCTGGGACCCAGGCACATTTTACAGTGATAGTGGGGAGCATGAGCTAGAGAGGATGTTGTTCAGGCATTGCTTGAGGACAAGCAATTTTTGGCGGGGAGGACTATAATATTCCCAATTAGCAGCAGCTAATTGGAAATATTAATTTTGTCTAATTTTTGCCTTTATAAAGTTAAAACACAAATAAAGTGGGTGAACGGAGAATATGACTCACTTAGGATAAAACACACTCCCTAAAGTCACTTAGGAGATATAATGTTGTGGTCAAGGTGGGCCAAGGGGGCCAAGTGACAACGTAGAGGGGTGACACACTAGACAGCATGGGCCTAGCCAGCGCAGTTGAGTTGGCAGCGTGGGCCAAAGAGAGGCAACGTAAGCATGGTGGGGCCAAGGAGAGAGGGAGGCTCACCTAAGATAAAAAGAGGAGAGGCTACCTCATTTCTCTCATGATTGATGATTATGCATTTTGGAGATTGTCTCTAGACATTGAGCACGCTTGCTGTTTAGCTAGTCTGCACGTACTGTTCAGTACACCGGGTGTCTTCGTGCGGAGATCCCACCCTCAGCCCCGGGAGACTTTGAGTGCTTGCTCGGGTGAGGTATTCTATCATCATTTTTGCAAGAGGATTTGTGGTTGCCTTCGTTGTGGAGCAGAGCATCTAGGGACTGTGCAATCTTGAGAGGGAGGACGCAGTTCATTTTGGGAGAGCTCCGGATTGGTGCCGTCTTGGAGGATTCGGGCCGAAGAAGTGAGCAAGGGGCCAGCCCTTGCCTATTGGAGATATTTGGGAGAGATCAGAGCTTCAGTCATTGAGGAGCATTCCTTGGAGGGACAGCGCAGTCGTGCAAAGAGAGGACGCAGTTCTTGTTGGGGAAAGTTGCGGATTGAGGTGATTTGGGTGGATTCATACTAGAGGATTAGGGAAGGGATCAACCCTTACCTATTGGAGACATTTGCAGAGGGAGAGGCCATATTTTGCAGTGTTGCCTTCAGGGTCAGCGTTTTCCCTTGAGGGATAGCGTAGTGCCTCAAAGGAGGTATTTTTCGGGGTCAGCCATTCTCGAAAAGCTCTCTAGGTTTTTCTGGGTTTTGGGAGAGGAGGCCATTCCCAGAGTTTCAACATTTTCCGAGTTGGGGAACAACCCCAAAGACTCATTCCATTCCAGCTGTTGCAGTAGCACGACAACATTTTCTAGCCGCTTGGAGATTACGCAGTTGATAGAGGGAGTAGCCATTCCATACATTGTTCTGAGAGTATTTCTACCCTTGCCTTGAGCAAGTCGAGGTGCTATCATTCTGATCGCCTTTGTACTTTCCTTATTTCTCAGTATTAATAAAATGGCTCAGTGTTCTCCATATTGTGTATTTTGTCTCGTGATTTATCTTTAGTTGTTGTGTACCTTGTTTGTGTGCTTTATATTACTATTTATTTCCCTTCGGGATATTACAGACACCAGGAGAGATCTGAGGAGGAAGAAGCTTTGCTTCATATGCCAAGAGTCGTGGGCACCAGGGCACAGGTGTGCAGGAGGGAAGGCACACTACATCGAGGTCTTCTCAGACAACGAGGGATAAGAGGAGACACTCTTTGAGATTGGCAGAGAGGATAGCGCAACATTTCAGGGAGAAGGGCCTCCACATCAACCCCCACCAGCAGGAGGAGGGGCAGTATTTGCACCAACCGGAGGGGTCCTTGCATCTTTGTGGGGGATACCTAAATACTTAGCGTTGAGGATTAGGGGAACAGTTCAGGGACAATGTGTCTCAATGCTTGTGGACAGTAGAGCCACGCACAATTTCATAGATGCCCAGATGGTGCAGAGGAGGGGCATCCAGATGGAGGGGTTTGAAGGATTTTCTGTACTAGTTCCTGGAGCTAGAACCATGCAGTGAATGCGGTATCTTCTAGCCTTGACATTTACCATAGGGACGTACTCAATGACAAACCATTTCCAATGGCTCATCACCCTTGGTAGGGTCGCTACAGATTGGCAGAAGCTGGAGATGGAGTTCTTGGATAAGAACGGGAAGATAGTGATGCTTAGGGGCATGCATTCATACCCACCACAGACAATTTCTGCACACAAGATGTAGGCTAACCTTAGGCGTGGAGACATAGAGTGGGATGTGGAGTTGAGGATTTCGAAGGCTGGAGGTGTGGCCAAGCCACCACATCCTGAGATTCAGAATATCCTAGATAGATACCTGATAGTATTTGGGGACATACCACTGGGCCAGCCACCAAACCGGGTATCTGAGCATACTATTGATCTGGAGCACAGGGTGCAAGCAGTGATCACAACCCCCTATAGGCATCCCAAGGCTTATAAGGATGAGATTGAGAGAGCTATTCATGAGCTCTTGGCATTGGGACACATTGGGCCCAAATCTAGTCCTTTTGCTTCTTCGGTGGTTCTAGTGAAGAAGGATGGGACACTGAGGATGTGCATTGATTACAGGACCTTAAATAAGAAAACCATGAAGAATCGCTACTCCATTCCCAGGATCGATGAGCTGATGGATGAACTGATGGGAGCTAAGTTCTTCTCCAAGATCAATTTGAGGTTTGGGTACCATCAGATCCGAGTAAGGGACAAACATGTCCCTAAGACTGCGTTCAGGTGTAGTTTTTGGTGATGCCCTTTGGGCTAACCAATGCTCTGGCCACGTTCCAGTCCTGCATGAACTACATCTTTCATGGCCAGCTAAGGAAGTTTGTGCTATTATTTTTTGATGACATTCTTATATACAGCCGAACCTGGGAAGAACACTTGCAACACGTAGAGGCAGTACTGCATAACCTGGAGGAGCAACATTGCTATGCAAATTTGTTCGAGTGTGAGTTTGGTTTGATAAAGATGCTCTATTTAGGGCATATCATTGGAGTTGATGGATTGAGGGTCCATGAGAAGATTAGGGCCATTAGGGATTGGCCATAGCCCAATAATGTGATAAAACTTCGGGGATTGTGGGCATATGCACCTACTATAGGAAGTTCATAAAGGGCTTTTCGCAGTTGGTGGCACCCCTCATAGATCTGACCAAGAAGGGGGCTTTCATTTGGACCACGACAGTGTAGGAGGCCTTCAATCGCCTCAAGAAGGTGATGAGCAACTGCTTAGTGCTCGCTCTTTCTGATTTCACGCAGCCTTTTGTCCTAGAGTGCGATGCATCCGAGGAGGGAGTGGGTGCAGTATTGATGCAAGGAGGACACCCCATAGCTTTCGAGAGTCAGAAGCTATTGCCTCATGAGAGACTGTACCCTATCTATGACAAGGAGATGCTAGCCATCATGCATGCGCTAGCCAAGTTTAGATAGTATCTAGTGGGGAACAGGTTTCGGGTGAGGACATACCACAATAGCCTCTGATTCTTTCTACAGCAGAAAAAGTTGCAGGAGAGGCATCAAAAGTGGCTGAGCAAGATCCAAGCCTATCATTTCGACATTGAATATGTCAAGGGGAAGCACAACGTAGTAGCTGATGCGTTTTCCAAGAGGTCGGCTTCTCTTTCATTGATGGGCATTGAGCCGGATTGGAAGGCTCATTTGTTGGTAGAGTACTCCAATGACTGCTTTGCATGCGAATTTTTGGAGGGGCAGGTGACAGATGACCACTACTGGGTGATGGATGGGGTGATATACTACCGAGACCAGATTTATCAAGTGGCCAACTCCCAGTTGTAGGAGAAGATCCCACATGCATCCCATGTCTCACCATCGGCAAGGCAACAAGGATTCACGAAGACTGACAAGGCCATCAGGGAGAGGTTCTCATGGAAGGGCCTCAAGGATGATGTTCTGCAGCACATTTGGGAGTGTGAGATGTGCCAGTGGAACAAGGGAGAGATGACACATCCAACAGGGTTGCTTCAGCCACATCCCATCCCTGAGGGAGGATAGGAGAGCATCTCGATGGATTTCATCACAGGGTTGCCCACAGTGCAGGGAAAGGATTGCATTTACGTGGATGTTGATCGCTTGACCAAGTATGCACACTTCTTCGCAATCTCGGCCAAGTACACGGCCTCACAGGTGGGCTGAGTTGTTCTTTAGAGAGATATTTCAGTTGCATGGTATCCCGAAGACCATTGTTAGTGACCGAGACAACCGTTTCATGGGCGGATTTTGGCAGGAACTTTTCCGGTTGGTGGGTACAAAGCTCACTCCTAGCACGAGCTACCATCCTCAAACGGATGGTCAAATAGAGATAGTTAACAAGTGGTTGGAGGGTTACTTGCGTAACTACGTCACCAGGCATCAGATGTAATATCCCGAAAGGGAAATAGACAGCAATACAAGCATACGACAATATAGAAAATGCCAGAAATAGAACATAAAGCACATACTCATAAAAATGCCGGGAATGCTAAGCCATTTTATTAATCTGAGAATATAATGAAATACAATGGATAATCAGAATGATAGCACCTATTCTTGCTCAAGGCGAGTGAAGAACCCTCTCAGAAAGACAGGAAATGGCTGCTACAAGAAACTGCGTCCCAGCTGCTAGAAAACTGCCGTAAAACTGCTGCTGCTGGAATGGACTGAAACTAGGGGCTGATCCCCTTGCCGGAATGAGCTGAAAATCTGCAGACCACCTGTACTCACCACCCCGGACAAAACCCAGAAACCATATCAAAAATGGTCAGCCTCCGAAAATCACAAAAGAAACCCTCCTCGAGGAATTACGCTGCCTCTGCAAGGCTCAGCGCAGATGCCAAATGATAAATAGTCAGGATAGTGCCTCAAACTCCCTCGAAAAACCCTCCTCCCGACAAAGCACTGATCCTCCACACCTGACATCAACCGAAACTCTTGCACCCGCAACGGAACGCTACCAACTAGAACTGCGTCCTCTCTCAAAGACTCAGCTCACAAGAGAAGCCCAACTCCTACCCAAACAAACAACCAAATCTCCCGCTAGTGACTCATGAGCACCCACCCCAGCACTGGTCTCGGAACAAGGGCGAGATCTCCGACCGGAGACACTAACGCACTGGGGCCTGCTGGCTGCAGAGGTGCTGGGCCAGCCTGGGCCGTGCTCAAGAAGACAAAACAAGAATTCCAAATGAGAAGGCTCTCCCACCTTTTATAACGCTGGCCTCTCTCCAAAACCCTAACGTGGTCTCCCTCTCCTCTACGTGGTGTTGGACCCCCATGGCTCCCCATAAGTTATAACGTTGTGCTACTAGGGAGATACTTTATTTTACTTAAGTGAGTTAGACCCTTCTTCTCACTTTTATTTATTAATAAACTATAGTCGGCAAAACTATACAAAAATCGAATAATCCAATTAGCTGTTGCTAATTAGGAATATTACAGTCTCCCCCGGCAAAATGTTGCTTGACCTCAAGCAACTGAAGTGATGGATGCTGCAAAATCTTCTCATTCTCCCAAGTGGCATCCTCATCCAGCAAAATTTTCTTGTCTTCGAGCAACGCTTGAACAAGCCTCCTCTCTAGCTGATGCTCCCCACCGATACTGCAAAATGTGCCTGGGTCCAACTGAAACCTCTCTGACCTTTGCATCACCCTGATACGAAGGGATATCTCGATGCCAGGATCCCAAAGTGACCTCTCACAGTACCAGCCAACCAATAATCCTCCCGGATCCCATCGCCACCGTGGCCAATAATCGCACAAGTCCCACGGCTCAGATGGTGTACTGCCTCTAGCTATGACCAATGCTCTAAGAGGTGAAGACCACCAACAAGCATCAATGCTCCCGGGCTCCTGCTGCGCTGTACCTGTAGCTGCATATGCTACCCCTCCAACTGCATACCAACTCATCACCTCTCTCCAACCCAAGTTGTGACTCAATCCCATGCTGACCCTTCTCTCCTGAAATCGGGATGGAGTGCTGAAGAAATGATGTCCCGTGCCACCTTGCCAGCTGGAATCTATAACCTCTGTTATGTCCAAGGGCCCCTGCTCGACTGTGCTCCCTACGAAGAATACCGTACCATCTAGAGGGTACCAACTCATGATCTCCCGCTAGTCCATCTTGGAAGAAGAATCTGATGTAGCAATAACAACGGCATATGGAACACGCCTGAAGTGTTGCCGCCAACCCGTAATCAACTCCCACTGCTCTGCCCTGTCTGCCAATGAGAGCTGCCTGTAGAAGGAAACCCCTCTCTCTATACTGGGCCAAAGTGGGCAAGATATGCTGCAAGCTCCATCGATGTACTCCTGGAGAGTACTACTCACTGAAAGTACTGCAGCTCGACCGACTGTATGTACATCTATCTGTATCTCATCAATGTGTTGGCCAAAAGATGAATGCTCCACCATATCCAACAGCTCCTGCTGTCTACTAGCCCCCTGCATAACAATCCCATCAACCTCCAACATCTCTAGAGGATATGGATCTGCAACTGCCGTCATTGTACTCAGTGTCAATGCATTTGACTGCTCCTCCTCAATGGCTGACCCCGCGGTTAGCCGCATATCCATCACCGACTTGATGTGAGCCTCCATCTGGCTCTCCCCCAAAGGACTATCATGCATGATGTGCATAGCATCCTCCTCTACTGACTCAGGCTCCATCACATATAGCTCTGACTGGATCATCACAAGTGTCTCATCGCCTAGAGCATCTCCCATAGAGTCCCCTGACTGCTCACCCTGTATACTGGAATGCAGCTCTGGTCTACTGTCTCCATCCCTGCGTGACTGCTCTCGCTCCCCAGAAGCGACCTCAACTGATCCTATGGACTCATATGAAGAAGAGTCCTCACCCTGGCATACAGGAGGAAGGCCCTCATGTTCTTCCTCTGCCACCTCATCTGCATTGAATAGGCCATCCACCCTCTCGATGAAGTGTCGATACAATGTCTGGAGTCTAGACGCATGCTGGAATGCTACCTCTGCTGAAACCAGTATCCTCTGCTCATGCATGATCTCAACATGCCCTGAGGGAAGAATGTACATGTCTCCCTCATGACCCGCTCCCCGGGTGTAGGCTCAACGATGACCGATGTGCCACCCCTGTAGAGGATCATCTCATCCGTCGACCTGTGGCTGTCAACTAGCAAAACAACCCAGTGCCACTGCTGAGAGGTCTCTCACCTAGTGTGCTAAGTGTCATCCAAATATCTTGGGTGACCCTCGCGTACCCCGCTGCTTATGCCCAAAGTGCCAAAGGACAACAACAAAATCGATTGTGCCAGTGAGTGACGTAGAAGAGGGTCGGATACGTGAGTCCCCACTGATACCATCAAGTATCGCTCATATGTCTCCTCATCGATCCTGGGTGAACTACTCCCAAAGGTAAGCCTGGTGTCCCTATCTGTGAGTCTCCCTGGATGCAACACTCTAAAACCCTGCTGTGTAGCACCATATGCCCTCGCATACCACTGATCATCCATGTACTCCTCGACATGCCACTGCACATTGAGGCATACCTCTGTATACTGCTGGATACCCCAAGCTACTGTTGCACCACCCTGTACCGTCTCGTGCCATGACTGTGTCCAGGCATTGGCCACTCCTCGCATGCTCTCAATGTGATGTAGGACACTCCTACTCCACAATGCAATCCCACACACTACGGTACAACACCATGCAACTCCGTGTCCACCGGAAGTCCACTGCTCAATGCTAGAGGCTCCCACACATCCCTGGATGTGGTGTCCTAGAGTTGTGCCTCTACATGTTGGACTTCCTCCAATCGGTATCATCATCTCCACCGTCGCATCACTATACCCGCCGACAAATGGATCATCACTCCAAATCCTCCTCGAGGGGTCCGAGAAGTGAATCTCCCTATGTGTCAGTAGTGTTACCACCACTGCTCGGCTCCGCTGCGTCCTCTATGCCCACACAAAGGTGAAGAATTCTTGGCCCCATACAAGGCGCCATCTGGTGGCCTGCTAATGCCACCTCCTCCGACAGGCTCCTGCCAAGGTATGTTGACCACCCCGTGATCCCGTGTATAAGTGTCATACCAAGACAACCTAGGAAGTCTTCCCATAAACTGGTTGGCCACTGGAGCTAACCCAAACTCCCCTAGCAAATGTGCATGCTCAATTGCTAGGCCAACTGTACCCTCCAAGACATAGTCAATCGACCTGCTTAGAAAATGATAGGTGATCCCACCTAGATCCCAATGCCAATCTGGGGTTCCTGTACTCCCAGCACCTGGAAACTCCTGCTGAACTATACTTGGGTCCACCACCATCTCCATAACCCACTCCACCGGGTACCAACTCAAAATCTCTCGCCATCCAACCTCAACATGTGGATGTTGTACCCTGTGCAACTCTGGTCGTCTCATACCGCTATCCAAGTCAACGTATGAGATCTGATTAGGTGGCTCCGTCTCTCTCTCTCTAATGGGAAGAGGTAACCCAACAACGCTGCCAGTCCCGTCCATGCATGCCTGAAGGGGAATGAACTGATGCTCCAACGTGCCCTCTGGTTGTACCATTAGGGAATCCAGTCGTTCCCCAATGCAAGCCAACTTGGCCGCCGACTTGGCACAAGCCACTCTCATGCCCTCCAACTCCTTGTCCTGCAACAAAATGGCCTCCCGTACTGACGTGGCCTTCCCTTTTAAAACTCGAAGGTCTACCCGAAGCCGATGATACCGTTGTCTGTGACCATCATCCAATCCCTCTGTATCTCCTAGTGCCTCATCGAATGTGGATACATCTCTTGTTGCCTCACCCATATGTTGTGTGCTACTACCACCCGAAGACTCGGACATGACTCCGGTCATCACCTCAATGGATGGCTCTACTGGTGTAGGCTCTACCTTCTCCACTACGATATCAACCGGCACGGTCAAGGAGGTCTCTAATGAGGGTGAGTCCTCTGTCACACTAGGTGTATCTTCGAACTCCCTACAATCCTGTGTGCTCTCATCCTCCAAGTGCGAGGTAACCATTTTGATGGTTTCCCTCTCCGATACTCGGTCAAGCTGGAGAGAGGTATCCAACTTCTCCACCCAAGCTTTTTCCGAACGCTTGGATGACCCGTCAAATGTCGGTAGATGGAATCTACCCACTGTGCGCCACAAGCCCCCGTCATGTGACTTCCTGTTCCCTCTGTGAATGTTGCGAGGTCTGTTATCCCGCTGGAGTTGAACAAAATCTCTGAATGGAAGGGCATCCCTGAACTCCTGCCCATATGCCTGATACTCAGCGAAATAATCACCCATGTGGCCAGGCTCTGGCTCCTGCTGTGCTTCTGCCCCTGTGTCCGCACCCAGAAAAGTGGGCATGGTAGAACGTGTGGGTGTATGTGATGCCATATGTTAAGTGGCATCATGCTCCAGCAAATGGTGGGATATGCCTGAACCTTCGCCAATCTGGAAACCCCTTGGGGTTTCACGCTGTCTAGCCTCCACAGCAGTGAATCTCTGTCCCATCACCTCAATCTGCCTCGACAGATCCTGTACTGATTTGAGGAGCATCTCCTCAAATCTCTTTGCACCATCATCACCTGCCATCGGCTCCTCCTGCTATGTGTCTACAGGCTCCTCATGAAATGGCACTGCTGCTCCAAAACTATACTGCGGCTTGTCTTCGGCCTCTGATTTACCCACTGAAAACTACTCATAAAATTCTAGGAACTTGGGAAGGTGATCCTTGCCCAAAACCCAGAAAAACCTCAAAAGGGTTTCTTCTAATTCCAAACTTCAAAATTTGACCCTTTGTATTTTGGCCCTTTTCCAATTTCGTTTTTGGTACTGCAACTGCTATTGCTCTCCAAAATTCCAGCAAACCTCTGTATGATCTCTTTCCCGATGTCATAGACCACAGGCTGAGCCAGAACTATGCTCTGATACCACTGTAATATCCCGGAAGGGAAATAAACAGCAATACAAGCATACGACAATATAGAAAATGCCAGAAATAGAACATAAAGCACATACTCATAAAAATGCCAGGAATGCTAAGCCATTTTATTAATCTGAGAATATAATGAAATACAATGGATAATCAGAATGATAGCACCTATTCTTGCTCAAGGCAAGTGAAGAACTCTCTCAGAAAGACAGGAAATGGCTGCTACAAGAAACTGCGTCCCAGCTGCTAGAAAACTGCTGTAAAACTGCTGCTGCTGGAATGGACTGAAACTAGGGGCTGATCCCCTTGCCGGAACGAGCTGAAAATCTACAGATCACCTGTACTCACCACCCCGGACAAAACCCAGAAACCGTATCAAGAACGGTCAGCCTCCGAAAATCACCAAAAAACCCTCCTCAAGGAATTATGCTACCTCTGCAAGGCTCAGTGCAGATGCCAAATGATAATAGCTATGACAGTGCCTCAAACTCCTCAGGAAACCTCCTCCTGGCAAAGACTGATCCTCCACACCGGATATCAACTGAAACTCCTGCAGAAAATCCCGCAACGGAACACCTCCAACTAGAACTGCGTCCTCTCTCCCAAAGACTGCGCAGTCACAAGAGAACCCAGCTCCTCAGCCAAACAACCAACCAAATCTCCCACTAAAGACTGAAGGAAAAACCTTGCCCAAGCAGGCACTCGAAGTCCCCCGGGGCTAAGGGCGAGATCTCCGACCGGAGACACTCAACGCACTAAACAGTGCTGCAGACAAGCTAAATAGCCAGCGTGCTCAAGAAGACAAAATGTCTAGCTCCAATATCATCAACAACAAGAATGCCAAATGAGAAGGCTCTCCCACCTTTTATAACGCTGGCCTCTCTCCAAAACCCTAACGTGGTCTCCCTCTCCTCTACGTGATGTTGGACCCCCATGGCTCTGAATAAGTTATAACGTTGTGCTACTAGGGAGATACTTTATTTTACTTAAGTGAGTTAGACCCCTCTTCTCACTTTTATTTATTAATAAACTATAGTCGGCAAAACTATACAAAAATCGAATATTTCAATTAGTTGTTGCTAATTAGGAATATTACATCAAAAGGTGTGGTTGAGGTGGCTACACATGGGGGAATATTGCTACAACACCACCTACCACCTACCACATGTCTATAGGTATGTCTCAATTTCGTGAGTTGTATGGTTATGATGCTTTGACATTTGTTGATGTCATGTTTGGAGACAGCAAGCCCCCCCGGGCTAAGGATTGGATCCAAGAGAGCCAAGACATATTGAGGGCTCTCAAGGACAACATGAGGGCAGCACAGGACTAGCAGAAGATCTACGTTGACAGGGGCCATGTGGAGAGGAACTTTGAGGTTGGGGACTTAGTGTACCTTCGCCTCCAGCCATACAAGCAATCCACGCTGAAGCAGAAAGGGGCTAAGCTGAAGCCGAGTTTCTATGGGCTTTTTAAGGTCACTCGGAGAGTGGGGGAAGGTAGCATATGAGCTGGAGCTACCCCCGGGGAGCCGGGTGCACAACATATTTCATGTATCTTGCCAAAAAAGGCTTTGGGTCAGCAGGTGATAGCAACAGCTGAGTTGCCTCCTGTGGATGATGAGGGGCACTTCGTACTTCAGCCAAAGGCCATTTTGGACACTAGGGAGAGGCAATTGAGGAGGAGAGTGATCAAGGAGTTTCTGATCAGGTGGAGGAATCTACCAGATGACGATGCCACTTGGAAGGGAGAACAGATCCTCCAACACCCATCATTGCAGTTGCTTGAGGACAAGCAACATTTCGGCGTGGAGGATTGTAATAGTCCTAATTAGTGATTCTGCTAATTAGAAATTTTAAGTTTTGATAAATTTTGCATTTCATAATGTCAGTCAGAAATAATGTGGTTCGGGGACCCACAAATTAGATTAAAGTAAACTAAGGCAATTTTCCTATAGTTGGAGGCAAAGATTGCAGCATTGGTGGGGACATGATGAGCCAATGAGGAGGCTCTGCGTATTCTAGAGAGGCAGTGTTATGAGTGGGCAAGGAAGGACAGCACAGGAATGGCCAGAGAAAGGGCAATGCAGTCTTTGGTTGGGCCCCAAGGGAACGTTGGGTTGTTGGAGACAAAAAGGAAGAAGGCAACTCATTTTTGGGCATTCATTCATTTTGATTTTCTTTGTCATCTTGACTGAGCACACTTGAGCCAAAAAGCCAAGTCTGCAACGTTGTTTAGCACACGAGATCTTCAAGTGGAGGATCTCAACTTCTACATCGAGGGACTTTGAGTGCCCGCTCAGGAGAGGAGTTCTGCATTTTGGGTAAGGGAGTTCAACAGGAGTGTGTAGTACCTTCAGGACTACGTAGAGGTAGCATAGGCTGCACAGTGATTGCGCAGTTCAATCTTGGTCGAGTGCTGAGAGGGTGGGTGAGAAGAGGAGTTCAACCTGAGGATTTGGAGGGGAGGCTAGCCACCTCCTACCCGGGATTTTTGTAGCATTTGGGAGGCATCTACCAATAGTTCCCTTCAGGAGTTCGATTTCCCCAACAGAACAACGTACGAAGCCTAAGGGGGTCAATTTCCGGGGTTGAGATTTCAGCAAACCCTTTGATCAGAATTAGATCAGGACCTAAGGGATAGCTCAAATTTCAAAGTGTTCAAAAGTGTGCCAAACTTGAGAGACTAGATATATATCATCTTCTTGATTCCAGTGCCGTGAACAGTTCGAAAAACCGACACCTTATGAAGAAGTTATTGCGTTTTGAAAAGCCCAGTAAACTGCAAATTTCGACAGTTGACCAGGGTTGACTAGGCATTGGAACAGTCAGCAAAAAGAAATATTCCTTCTGGGCCAATTGGATTGTGACAAGTGTCATGATCGGGTTGGACAGGTTAAAGGTCAGGCTAATCAATGAGCGCCACGTGGCAAGCTTGGAAGCTGCCTTGTGGGCCCAACAGTTGGTCAAAATTTTATATGGGAGGCGAGGCTCAAACCCCCGACTCCTCCCGGCTAGCGCGCCCGCATGCCAACACGACACACAAGTGGTTCTTATCATGTAATGGACCGATGGCATATTTAAATTTAAAATGTTTTGCATGCGGGGGAGTGGAGGGGCCAGCCCCTCCGCCATAGGATCACTCCCATGACCCAAGGGCTAAACCACCGACACAAACGTAAACCTCGGTATTAACCACCCTTAATCCGAGGATTAAAGCTAAATAAAACTACCACTAAGTGCGTTTTATATGGTGGAGGAAATAGCGGTGCACCAAAGTTGGCGCTTAGGGCGAATTTAGTTGAACTAACTCGCAGCTGTCCCACATTTAGTGGAGGAAATTGGGGGACATTAGGCAGAAAAATTCAGTGAGCCATAAGTGGAGCATTACTCAACCAAATTTCGAAAATGAATAGTCAATTTTGACTATCTTGGGCATTCTGGAGCCATTGGTGAGGTTTGCAAAGCTAGAAGAGGACTTATGAGCGTGATTTTTCTTCAGAGAAGTTCCAAGGGCAACTAGGGCCACCAGGAGCCACCAGGAGAATGAGGCCTAGCCACGACAGCTAGAGGCCATTCTCAGCAAACCAATAGTCTATTCTGACTATTTTGAACCTTTTGAAACCAATGGAAGGATTTGCAGAAGCATTTGGAGACTTCTGAAGGCTGAGATGCTACAGAGAAGTTTCATGAGAGCCCATAGCCACAAGGTGCCACCAGGTGTTGGAGGCATAGCCAGAGCAGCCAGAGGCCGTTTTGAGCAAGTGAATAGTCATTTCTGACTATTTTGGACATTCTGAATCCAATGGAAAGATTTGCAGAGTCATTGGGAGACTTCTAGAGCCGAAGAAGCCACAAGGAAGTTTCAGGGAGCCCAGTGCCACCAAGTGTTGGAGGCATAGATTGGGGAGCCAGAGCTCATTCTGAGCAAATGAACAGCCTATTTTGGATGATTGATATGTGCTGGAGACAATAGAAAAGGTTTCAAAAGCAGAAGTGGAATTATAGGAGATTTTGTGTCACAGAGAAGCTCAGGGAAGCTCAAGGACACCGACAGAAGAGGTCAAGCCCAAGGGAGCCTAGGTCCATTTCCAGAGATTGAACAGTCAATCCAGGGGTATTTTGGTATTCTAAACCCATTGGTACAGTCAAAAAAAACATTGGAGTTTAGCAGCAGCTTGTGAAAGAAATTTGCCATCTTAATCCCAAAGAACCAAGTCAATTGATGGAGGCTCAAGGAGACGTAGCCCAAGACATGAGGGTGAACTCCTTTATTATGTTTGTTGTTATGTGTTGATGATTATTTTACTCCAATTTATGGTTGTTGTACGTTCTTTTAATCAACATAAACAAATGTTTAATTTCTCACACATAAAGCTTTAAAACAGTTAAAAAACACATACCCTGAATCAAGAATTCAATTTCGCACAGTCATGTATAAGCAAGATCTTTAATTTGTTTTATATGAGTGGGACGTGCTTTCATAGCAAAACAAGTCAGCCACCCATTTCAGATCAGGTTGGTATTAGGGCACTAGGTTGCTTGACAGAGCACAAGGTTGCTTGTTTGTTTGTTTGATTTGAAGGGTTTTTAACAGTGCAAAGAATTTAACTGTTTGCAAATTGACTGATGCTTACAAGTTTGAGTTTGCTAGAGGTGAAGGGGAGCTACTGCTAGCTAAGTCCAGAAGAGGACAAGAAGGAAGAAGGCTAAAAGCTTCCTCCTTACCCAAAGGACCTCAAGGCAACCCTTGAAGCACAAGAGGGATTGTTTGCAAAAGAGGCTGTTTGAAAAAGAGATACAAGTTGCAAAGAAGAACTTGAATCTACAGCCAAGTTGTTTTTGAAGCTTTGAGACTTGTTGTTGAAAGTTCTTTAATTCATTTACACAGTGATGACAACTTCATCAAGTGAGGTTTCTAAATCCTCCTCCTTTGCAAGACTCTTTGATAAAGAGATGAAGCAGGACTTATACATCCTGAAGGATATGGTGCAAAGTCTGTATGAAGATGTAAGGGAAAGCACTAGACTTCATGAGCAATTGACTACCATGAAGCAAGAGAAAGAAGGACTTCTTCAAAGAATGCATGAGATGGAGATGCAACTCCATTATGCCCAACCAAGGTTGCGGGGAAGCTTCACCCGCAAGGTTACAGGAAGCTTCAAACTCTCTTGCATTCCAATTTCCGGAAAACGCTTCCGGCGGGGAGCGTTTTGGAAACGCTCTAAACGCGCTCCCAAAGTCTCCCCGAGGGGAGCCGAGCTTAGAGCGCGTTTTCCGAGTCTCCCGCAAACGTCCCCCGCCTTTTCGGGAGCTGCCGAAACGCTGAGCCATCTCTCGAGCGTTCCGACGCTAAAACGCTCCCGAAGCATTTTTTAAATGCTGGAAGTGCTCAGGGAGCGTTCGCTCCCGAACGCTCCCCGGAACAAAAAAACGCTTCCTGCTGAGCGGAAATTTTTTTCAATGAAAAAACGATTTGTTTAGGGCCAGAAATGGGTTTTAGGGCTGATGTGGAGGTAAGAGAAGCATCGACATTTCATGGTAATGTTAAATTCTTAAAGTAAAAGTGACATTTCCTTTATTTTTCATTTTCATCCTTTTACTTAAATTTTTAACATTACCATGAAATGACTCAAGATGTTTAAGAGTGGTTTCGACCTCATTGGATTTCATATGGAGAAACTAGAATTTTAGGTTTCACTCAAAATTCAGCAAACTTAATGGTTTTCAGGGTTTCATGGTTTGGGAATTTGCAATGTTTCCATTTGATTCTATCATGTGTAAGGGTATGATATTGGCATTTGATCAAGAGCATGAAGTCCTTTAAGAACTTTGATGTACCCTTCAATCAAAGGAAAACAACTAGTTAGACATGCTAATCTTTTTCTATCGCATTTTAAGGTTGAGGAAATGAACCCTTCACTCAAACCAAAATCATTGGTTAGGCATGTTAAACTTTTTCAATTTCTATCATGTTATAAGGTTGAGCAATCCAAGTCCGAAGACTTTGAGCTAGATGATGTTTATGTATCTCTTGTTGATGATCCCATTTCTAGTAGCGATGAATCAATGATGAGTTTCATGAGAGACCATGTTGCTCAATGATTTGTAGTTTTGATGTCTATTTTTACTACTACTACTACTACTAAAGTTGTAGAGGAGTTTTAGGAGTCCTCAAACTTTGAGCCATATTATTTATGTAGCTCATGTTGATGATCCCTTGTCTAGTAGTGGTGATGATTTTGATCATGATGAGGAGTGATTATGTTGTTGATCACTAATATGTAGTTTTGTATTAGGCCAATGGCCTCATAGCTTGTAGCATTGTTTTTGGACTTTATGGGCCATTTGGAGCCTCATTGCTTATGTATTTTTCGATGATATGTATTGCACTCGGTGCCATTTTGATATATTCACCTTTGCATGGTATATAAATGAGCAAACTTTGCATATTTTGTCTTTATTGGCTTGGAATCATGGTTGCAAATCTTAAAAATAGTTTTTTTTATTAAAAAAATAATTATTTAATGTATTTTTTTTTAAACCGGTTCATTGAGATCTGACTGCTCCCGGTTAGACCGGTTCCGGTTAGAAACCCAGTTCATTAGGTCCACCGGTCCGGTCACCGGTTCCGGTTTTAATAACTATGCTCACACAAATCCAGAAGTACAAGAGGGGTACATGAAGGCATTGGACAAGTTGGTACCTAACAGGGAGGAGTGTGCTAGATTGCGCCTTGAATTAGGCAAATACTTCAGTTGCACTGCTAACTTTGGTTCTTTCCATGCAATGGAAGACGAGGACAGATTTGATGCTATCACATGGTGGGAAGCATATGGTGGCATGGGACTTTTGCCAAAGTTGGCTAAAAAAGTTCTCTCACAGGTTGTGAACACTTCTTCTGCAGAGAGGTGTTGGAGCACCTACAGCTTCATACACAATGTGAGAAGAAACAAGCTGAATGAAAAGCGAGCTGAAAGCTTGGTTTATGTGAATTACAACTTGAGGTTGTTGAGCCATTACTGTGATCGGGCAAATGAGGATCAATCATACAAGGTTCTGGTCCGGCTCAACAACCTGTGAGGATGATCTTTTGGAGGATCACCGTACATATGGAAGAATTGAAGAAGGAACTTTTTAGGATGAGATGGTGAATTATGAATATGATGCTTCATGAAAGTTATATGGTGATCAATGAATCAATGATGATAAATGCTATATAATATCAATGATGATAAATGTTATATATTGAATTTTGAAATCAATGAATCAATGATGATAAATGTTATATATCAATGATGATAAATTTATATTGAATTTTGAAATCAATGAATCAATGATGATAAATGTCAGACATTGAAATTTGAAATCAATGATGATAAATGTGTTATATATCAATGATGATAAATGTATATTGAATTTTGAAATCAATGAATCAATGATGATAAATGTTAGATATCGAAATTTGAAATCAATGATGATAAATGTTATATATCAATGATGATAAATGTTATATATTGAATTTTGAAAGCTTGAAACCTTCAGATTGATGATTTGCGAGACTCAAGAGTCAATATGTTGTATGCTTCCAACTAGTGGGCGTGGTTGATGAAGATTATAACTTCTAGATGATTGATGTTATATGATTCAATCTATGTTTTTATGTTTTTTATGTCTAATTCATCATTCTACATGTTTTTGTTGACATATATGAATCAAAATATAAAAAATATAAAAAATATTAAAATATATATATAAAAACGCTCCCGAAAACGCCTCGAACGGGAACTTTTAAAATGAAGTTCTCATACCCCTTCCCGCTTCCAAGTAACCTTGTGCCCAAAAGGCCTTAACCAAACACATGCTTTGAAGCAAAGGTAAATCATTCAAATTTGTCTTCAAATTCCTCTTCAGATAGATGTGTAGGTTCATTTGAAAAACACACTAGAGGTATAGGGTCTAAATTGATGTTAAAAATGGGCTATGAAGTCAAGGGTATAGGAAAACATGCACAAGGCATGGTTGATCCTATTATGGTTGAGGAAAGGCCTAAGAAGTTTGGTCTAGGCTATGGAAAACCTTATGGCGAAAACTCTACAACCATGAAGGTGCTTAAGACAGTTCCAAGAAGAAATTTTGTTGCAGGTTCAAACCCACAAACATGCAAAGTGTGTATTCAAGATGAATGCCATTGTTTGAAACCCATTTTTCAACAATATTCTTTTAGACATGCAACTTATGGCGAACAAGAGAGTTGTGACAACTCTAAGGACATGAACATTGTTGTTGGTCTTCAAAAGAGAGTTGGAACCTATTCAAGTTCATCTTCTCAAGTAGGTGTACAATATGGACATGAAAAGCAACATTCAAGGTATAATTTTTCCTACAATCATGTTTTTTATGATTATGTTAAGCATGAAAAATATTCATGCATGAATGGGAGAAAGAGTTATTGTTCCTATTGTGGTTTGTGTAACTATGAGTTTTCAAAATGATGGAAGAGAATGAAAGCATACAAGAAACAGTCGAAGTGAAGGCAACTTGCACAGAAGATGAAAAATATTTGCACACATTTCCAGAAAAAGGGGCATCTCATTGCTCAATGTTGGACACTACATCCAACCACTCATCCAAAGCACATGAAGCAAGAGGATAAAAAGACTAGTGAGAATGTGACCAGCGATTCCATCGCCGATGTGAGTCCAGATGATTCACAAGAAGAAGATGTTTAGCAGGAAAAATCACCATTGAAGTGGATTGGTAAGAAATGGCTTGATTTCTTGAACAAGTAAGGCATGCATTTCCTTCTACATAGTTGCAAATTTCAGCCTTATGTATGCATGAATTTCTGTTGAAAGTATGACAAATTGCAACAGATTATCACAACTTGTAGGATGCAAGTTTGCATGTGAGTGCTGTTCAGTTGAAGGCGTTTTTTTTTGTTGCACAATTTCACTGTGGAGATGTAAAATATGGGTATGTTACTCACTTATGTTGCAGCAATATCATTCATTTCAGCTCTTATAGTCACCCACATGTTTTAGGATTATGTACTTGTTTGTAATTGAAAGGAAGAGTTGAAAGTGTACATATGCATGAGTTGGTATGTGTAAATGACGAACTTGTAAATAGGTTCATTGTACATAGATACATGCATGAGATATGTCAATATGTATCATGTTTTATATCGACTTCTGTCGATTGTGCCACACACATGTTTGTCGACTTGTGTTGATTGTGTTGCACACTTTTCATATCATCTTGTGTCGATTGTATTACACATTTCATGTCGACTTGTGTTGGCGTCGCATGTTGCATGACTTATGTTTGAGCCAAAGGTGTTTTTCGATTGTGGGTCGATAGATGGATACACCAATGTGAAAAGAGAATTTCCATGTATGTGATGTTACAGGAAGGTGACAATTAGTTCTTTGAAGAAGCAAAAAGAGGTGGTCTTCATTTCAATTCTTGCATAAGATTTTCTTTTCAAGATTGATTGTGTGTTCATGCGACAAGATGTTGCAGGAAGTTTTGGTCCATTCAGTGAAAAAGTGGAAAAGATCCAAGGTTTTTTGTAGCCATTGCAGAAAAAGCTAGTATTTTTTTGACGACAAGAGTTCACTCATCTTGCGAGATTAATTTGGAAAGTGGATTTCCAAGACAAAGCTTGTATGCCATAGTTGTAAGAGGGACTTCATTCTCAGTGGGAAGGCTAATAGTTTTCCAAGCACATAGAGAGAAAAATGGTACAACAGGGTATGCATCAATTTATAGCAGCCAAAAATGCTGAAGTGGTTCAACAAGAGCCATAGAGCAGTGGTCAAGAGACATAGCTAGTGCGGTGCAAGGCATGTTAGGATGATTTCCAAAGAAGACTTGTCAAGTAAAATCAGTTGATATAACTTGAAAGAAGAAGATTTTTGAAGCTCAAGGCAGATAATCATCAGCTTTTGTGGTTCCAAAAGCCCATCAATGGGAAGGAGTGATTAGAATTGGATTAGTGCCTAAGGGATAGCTCAAATTTCAATGTGTTTAGAAGTTTGTTGAAACTAAGCGACCAGATAGATCTTGTCTTCCCAATTTTGGCACTGTGAATGGTTCCAAAAACCGACACCATATGAATAAGTTATCACGTTTTGAAAGGCCCAGTCAACTACAAATTTCGACAGTTGACCAGGACTGACTGGGCATTGGTATAATCAACAAAAAGGAATATTCATTTTGGGCCAATTGGATCATGGCAAGTGTCAATTTTATATTTGTGGTATGGATTGAAGAGCCAATTAGAGGCTGCCATGTGGACAACTCTGAGGTCACCACATGGCTCTCAAACTGCATGTTAAAGTTTTGTGTGAGGCAGTAGGGCTTGACCCCCTAACCTCCCTCTGGGCACAAGCACACCTTATCATTCACTCTATGCATTGTTACTTAACATCTAAGGGTGGCGGTTTTGTTTTATGTTGTATTGCGTTTATATATGGGGGTTGGGAACCACCGGCAGTCCCAACCCACCAGTAGTCTCCGAAGTTTACATCACATGGCACCAACCATTGTAAAATACAACCACACGGTCTATGCGTTAACCCGACGACAACCACAACCCACGGTTCAATGAATCATAGTTTAATGCGTGAGTTCTGCTAACCATTATGATAATTTGCGGTTTGGGGGTGCGCATGTGGCCACCACCCAACCGAAACATTAAATGCATGGTTAAGTTGGAGGAGAAGCTAGAGGCACACCTAAATTGGTGGGTAGCCCAGTTTTAACTCTAGTTAACTGGATTTCTCCACTTTTAGTGGAGCTTTCTTAGGAGATACTGGGAAAAAGTGTAGGAGGCTCAATTTTCGACCATTATGAGTGAATGAATAGTCATTCTTGACTAATTGGAGAATTATGGAGCCATTGGTGAGGTTTACAGAGCCAAATGAGGACTTCTAAGCATGATTTTTCTTCAGATAGGTTATAAGGGTCACTAGGGCCACTAAGAGCTAATAGGGGAATGAGGCCTAGCCAGGGCAGCCAGAGGCCATTCTCAGGAAACCAATAGTAGTTTATGACTATATTGAACCTTATGAATCCAATGATGGGGTTTGCAGAAGCATTTGGAGACTTCTGAAGGCCGAGATACTACAGGGAAGTTTTCAGTGAGCTTAGAGCCACAGGGTGCCACTAGGTGTTGGAGGCATAGCTAGAGTAGACATAGGCCATTTTGAGCAAATGAAAAGTCATTTTCTGACTATTTTGGACATTTTGAATCCAATGGATGGATTTTTAGAGCCATGTGGAGACTTATAGAGCCAAATAAGCCACATGGAATTTTTAGGGAGCCTAGTGCCACTAGGTGTTGGAGGCATAGAACGGGGAGCCTGAGGTCATTCTGAGTGAATGAACAACATATTTTGGAAGATTGATATGTTCTAGAGATAGTAGAATAGGTTTTAGGAGTAGAAGAGGACTTACAGGATATTTTGTGCCACAGAGAATCTCAGAGAAGCTTAAGGACACTGACAGAAGAGGTCAACCTAAGGGAGCCTAGGTCCATTTCTAGAGATTGAGCAG
The DNA here is from genome assembly GCA_034641835.2 of Pinus albicaulis. Lineage (NCBI taxonomy): Eukaryota > Viridiplantae > Streptophyta > Pinopsida > Pinales > Pinaceae > Pinus > Pinus albicaulis. The sequence goes on from CM076574.1 coordinate 588,024,269, forward strand.
TCAATCTAGGGGTATTTTGGTATTCTAAACCCATTGGTACAGTCCAAACAATGATTGGAGTTGAGCATAAGCTTGTAAAATAAATTTACCATTTTAATCCCAAAGAGCCAAGTCCATTGATAGAGGCTCAAGGAGACATAGATGAAGTGTTGAGGGTGAACTCCTTTATTATGTTTGTTGTTATTTGTTGTTGGTTAATTTGATACAATTTACGGTCGATGTACATGATTTTAATCAGCTTAAAAAAATGTTTAATTGCTCACACATAAAGCCTTAAACTGGTTAAAACACATACACCTGAATCAAGAATTCAATTTCGCACATGCATGTATAAGAAAGATCCTTAATTTGTTTTAATTGAGTGGGTGGTGCTTGCATAGCAAAACAAGTCAGCCACCCATTTGAGATCAAATTTCCTGGGGTCGTAACTTTGGCATACGATATTATTTTGATGCATATGATACCTCGTTAGAAATATTTATTTAAGGACTATAAAATTTTATTGTAAACCCCTACCATAGGCCATGTTTTTTCCCATTTTCCAAAAAAACTTTGTTTAGGGCATCAAAACAACTCTGGAATTTCAGGACCTGAAAACTCCAAAAATAGTAAACTATGATACAATTAAGGATACATAAAGAAGTAATGGTGGGGGTCCAACTGAAATAGGAAGGTGGCCACTAATATCCACTTGGGTGAATCCTTCCACCTTATGAAGCAATGGTACCCATTGTGTTGAGTGTCTCGATAAGATGGGGAAAATTATGTTGAGTTGGCCAACTTTGACAACCTGATACAATTGTATATTATGTTTTCGAGTGTTCTTGATCTGCATGTCCATGATTCAATTATTATTGGCATGTTCCATGCAGTTTGAGTTTAGCTCTGTTTGTGTGATCCATTTTTCAATATCTAATGTGTCCAACAATGATGGAAAATATGGCCGAAGGCAATCCACATTGAATATTGGATGTAGGCCAAGGAATGGGGAATTTTGAGATCAAAAGCATTATCTCACACAACATTAATGATGGTGTAAGACCAATATCAGAGTGATCTAAGCTTTCGGTGGGCTATGGTAAGGAATTATTTCTGCAAGTGCAACCAAACTTTGTTTCCCACTTGAAACTTATCTTGCACCTGATGTTTACTGTGTCGATGCTTGTACTTGGAATTGGACTTATGCAAGATGTCATGCACCTATTAGTGGATTTTTTGGATGTGCTTAATAAACCATATTGCTTTATTAACATCACACTACACATGTGTAGTTTCTTTATGTGTAGTCGCATGAGGCATGACAACATCAATCAAACAGAATGGTTGAAAACCCAGGCCCACTATAAAAGTACTCAAATCAGTAGAGATATGGAGATCTCTATTATAACTATGTTGCACATAAGTAATCCTCTCATCCCAAGTTCGTGGATTCTTAGAGTTGTACATGTATAGTATGTGCATTATCATCCGGTTGATAACCTTTGTTTGACCATTAACCTGGGGATGGAATGAAATTGACTTGGTGAGCTTATTTTCCAATAATTTCTAGAGGCTCGACTAGAATGTTCTCAGGAACCTGCTATCCCAATATGATATAATGGTTTGCAGGATTCCAAAATGTAACTATAATCGTTGAAAGAAGAGTTTGACATTGTTCTTTGCTATGATACTCTTCTTGTAAATTGCCAATATAGCCATCTTATAAAACTGTCCATGACCACTAATACAAAGTCATTACCATGGTTGGTAGAAGGGAGGCCAGAAAAATAGTCAATGGAGATGGATCCTTAGGGCTATCTGGGAGTAGGCATAAGCATATACAAGCCTTGCTTCTTGATGGTTGGATTGGTGATGGCATAGGAAGTTTCATATCTAGTATGTTTTCCAACGTCCTGTTGGAGTTTTGGTTAATAAAAATACTTTTGTAGTACAACCATGTTTTTCTCCACACCAAAGTGTCCTATGACCTGACTGTAGCATGCCTTCAAAATTAACTTGACACGCTCACTTGAAGGAACAAAAAGGTAGCCCATGTAGCATAATAATGCATCCTGGAGGTGGAAATCTGGAACTTGCTTTCCATACACTAGCATTTGGTATATGGTGGCGAAATATGGATCATTCATGTAAAATTGTAGCCATACAGATGTATCATGCCCACAAGAGTTGAAAATAGTAGTTATTGTTGCAAGCGGGGGCTGAATGAGGCAATTTGCAACATGATTGGTGCCTCCCTTCTTGTATTCAATGTTCAAGTGGAATTTTTGCTGATATGTAGAAGACTTTTGATGTCGATTGTTCTGCAATTTCCTTTGTGTACAGATAAACTCAAGAGATCGGTGATCTGTGTAGATGACTGTATCCTTCCCCAGAATGTAATGTTTCTATTTTTGGCATGCCTGCACAATGCAATACATCTCTTTATCATAGATGGGGTATTTTCGAATTGTATCGGAAAGTGTCTCACTGTGATAGGCCATTGTATGTACTTGTTGGGTGATAACTGCACCAGTAGCATTGTAGGACGTTCCTATCTCAATTTCAAATGGTTATTGTAGGTCTGGTAATGTGATTATACGTTCAAATTAGAGGCAATTTTTCAACTCAACAAACCTACTTCTATTGGGACTCGGACGAGAAAAAAATTTCTTTCACTCTTCCCTTAGTAATCTGACTCAGAGGCCAAGTGATATGAGATAATCACAACAAAAACCTTCGATAAAAATTCACAAGGCCCAAAAAGTTGCGAAGCTCCGTTAGAGTGGTCGGGACTGGCCAATCCCAAATGACATAGATATTAGACAAATCCACATGCATGCCTTTATCATTAATTATGTATCCCATATATTGGACCTAACCCATGCCAAATGTACATTTCTCCAAGTTAGCACATAGTTTGTGTTTCCACAGGGTTTGAAGGACATGTCGAATGTGCTGAAGGTTCTCTTCAAAACTCTTGTTGAAGATGAGGATTCCATTCAGATATACAACCACACAAAAATTGGTGAAGGGTCACAAGATGTCATCAGTCAACCTCATAAAAGGTGCAGGGGAATTTGTCAATCCGAAAGGCATGACCAACCACTTGAAAATTACCTCCTTGGATTTGAAGGTGGTATTCCATACATATATGGGTTATATTGGCACCTAGTGATAGCCATACCTCAAGTCAATCTTGTGTTAGAATTGTAGCAAGAAAATGTTTCATTTGACTTGTGCTTTAGTCAAATGGAGAAACTTAATTTTCCACATTAGCAAGATGACTTGGATTGCAGTTAGCTAGAGTGACATGTCTTTGTCTCCTATTAAAATTAGTAAATTTGAGTTTGTAGGCTAGAAGTATAGTTATGCATGCGTTGATTGCTAAAATTAAGTAACCTAGTTGAGTTATTGTTAATTAAACCTTGTTATATGATCTCTAGTCATTAGTAGATTAAATAGGAATTAAATTAAGTAGTTATAACACTTGTTAACTCACTTATCTCTCAGTTAATTGATCAATTTAATAAAAATATACCCATTCATGCATGGAATTCGAATTTCCTTGTTGAGTGGAGGAAAAAGGCATGAATGAATTTATTATTGTATACTAGAGAGTGTATACAGCTTGTATGCAGTAGGTGAGACTCTTATCTTGGGAATTGTGCAAGAAAACATGGGATTATCTTATTATTTAGGAGCCAATTTCCCTAGGAATTGCGCAAGGAAATAGGACGAGTAGAGGCCAATATTTGGGTAAGTATTTTGTATATTAGTCTCAAGAGGAGGGGATCTGAATTGTAGTGCAAGGTGTACTTCATGTGTGAAGCAATTGTTGTAAGTGATCATTTTTTTTTTCTCATATGATATAATACAAATATAGGGGGTTTTCCCAATTTTTTTCCCTTGTAAAATTATTGTGTTCCTTTTTTTTTATGGTTGCATGTTATTGCATGTGTTATTATCGTGTGTTTTCCTTTCTGCAGAACAATGGAATAAATTTTGGTATTTTGATTTTTGTTTGATTTCATTAGTAGTAGAACATTTTTTGACATTTTTTTATGGTATTGAATCTACAAAAAAATACATAGAACCTTGTTCTAGATATTCTCTCAAAGAAATTTCGATTTGCATATTTTTTGGTGCATTTTCTCTTTAGTGTAGGAAAAATGGATTTCAATTGATTGGCACTTGAGTATGCATTGGAGGGCGCCTCAATTTTTTGTGCTTGGAAAGATAGTATGGAAGTTGTCCTGGATGAAAATGGATTATGTGAATACACAAAAACTTATATTCCAAAAAAAATACCATGAGATGCACAAGCAATTTCTCAATGGAAGAAAAACAAAACAAGAGGCAGGAGGATTATTCTGGAGGGTGTCATAGATCATGTGGTTTTGAAATTGCATACGAAGGAGGCACATTTTTCAATGTGGCTCTCATAGATCTATTCCAAATTAGCAGTGATGCCAAGAAATTTTCATTGAGGGATAAACTCAGGAGCATCCGAATGCAAAAACATGAAACAATTCCTCAATACCTATCCAGATTCGCTCATGTTCGAGATGAACTTGGCGGAGTAGGAGAAAATGTGCCATAATTTGAGCTTGTGAGCTTAGAACTCCTTGGCCTTATAAAATCCTAGTACAAATATTATGATTCAGTTAATGGAAGAGACAAGCTACGTGATTATGAGACACTAGTTTGATTTGGTGTAGGAGGAGATAAGAAGAAACAATAGAGATGGTGTCACTTCCATTGCAGATGAGGAAAAATATTGTGCTCTAATTAGAAAATGAAATAATGAAAAAGGTGAGGCATAATGATCCAGGTGGCTCTAGACACCCTGAGGGGACTAAAAGGGCTCATAAATGGTCAAAATTCAAAGTGGTCAGAATGCTTTCGAACCATGACAAGATTGTAGTGCTCATCGCCCCGATTCCAATGGTGTGAATGACACTCAAATCCGAGTTTGTATGAGAAAGTTATTGTAGTTTGAATTTTGTACCAAACAAAGAAAAAAAAAGTCAAAGTCAACATTTTGTGATGTGGCAGGCCGTATGGATGACATGTGGTAGGCGTAGTGGGACCCACAAATCTAATGTGGTAGCCCGGTCAACAAAACAGGGGACCCACAAAAAGGTGTTGTGGCAGCCATTAGGGGAATTTTGAGGTCTAAAATGGGCCTCCTAAGGAAATTACAAAATAATAGTGGAAATAATAAAATAAGATTTGATTACATTATCAAATTTTAGAGGGAAAAAAGAAAAAAACTACTTTTTCAACTCATATTTTAGACTTATCTCCCTAAGGTTTTACTCAAATTTCGAGTGGGAATACTCATTGGATGAAAAATTTAATTTTTCATCCAAGGAGTACCCATGCTGCATACTTTTGATGGACTTTGCTACAGGAAAAATGAGAAATACATAAAAAAACATGATCGCAATCACATTTTTTTATGTATTTCTCATTTTTTGTATAGCAGGGTCCATCAAAAGTATGCAACATGAGTACTCCTTGGATGAGGAACTAAATTTTGCATCCAACGAATATTCCCGCTTGAAATTTGAGTAAACCCTTAGGGAGATAAGTTGAAAATACGAGTTGAAAAATATTTTATGATTTTATTATTTTTTAATGTTTTTATTTTTTTACTCCAAAAATGGTGAATCATCCCCCATGTTTGACATCATCATCTTGAATCCTATTGGTTATTATAAATTTTATTTTAGTTGTACATTTTTCTTAGGAGGCCCATTTTAGACCTCAAAATTCCCCTAATGACCAAAAGTCAACACATGGGAAGTAGGTGGTAGAGGTGGCATATGATGTGGACCAAAGGGCTTGTCCCATGGCCCAATCACATGGTGCCAAATGACACCTCAAATTAGGCCCAAGTGGCCTTGGATAGTGCAACCTCCAGTTTTTGTCTGATTCTCATGTTTTTGGGAGTCGTTACAATCTGGACATACGAATTCCATATATTATATAGTTTGAAAAAAATGTATTAAAACTAAATTTGGGCTTTAAAACAATATTGGGAATCAATGGGATTTGAACCCAAAACCTCCCAACAACAAGTATCTTAATATGATTTTTCCTACCAATGTTCCAACCTCACACTTTGTCTTATTCGCCCTCACACTTTGTTATAAAATTCCATTCAAATGGTTCAAGGAAAACATGGAGAATGATGGAGAATACATGAGAGATGAGGGCACAAGGAGGCCAATGGATCTGTGAGAACAGTGGAGGCAAAACGTGGAGCAGATTGGCGCGTTTTTGAACAAATAATATTTTTTTATTGTAGGTGTGGAACCATGTGCGGCCATAGGGCCATAACGTTTCCCATGGAATCTTGAGGGGCACCAAAGAGATTCCTTGAGGTCCCGAACATGTCGGAGTCAGATTTTGACAAATGTTATATCAATTTTACACCTATCAACGACAAGAATCCAATGGAGATGTCCATTTTAGCAGCAAAGCTTCCCACTTTTGGTCCATTTTATAGTTTGGAGTGACAGTATCAGATTCCAAAGTGTGAACAGTCGATTTTATGCCTCTCGATGCCATGAATTCGATGGTGCAGCCAGATTCAATAGCTGAGCATCCACTTCTTCAGCCAACTTCAGGGGTTGAGGTATATGCAGTATTGATGTCATGTGCCTCTTTTATCATTTTCTGTGAGATTTAATATGTTGTTTAGATCCTTTCTTGATGTATGTTGCGGGATATATGTTCCTACTTCATGTGAGATTTATTCGCCATGTATTGCTATGATCTCTATGTAACCTTGTTGAAGGGATCCTCATCGTCACCATGTGTGATATTATGGCATGTTGATAGGAGGCCTATTATGAGTGAGAGTTCCTTTAGCAGAGCATCTCATGGGGAGACAAGCCACTCATGTGGAGGTCATATATCCTTGTATGATATAAAATATAGTCCATGTACCATTCATCACCATTTCCAACACTATATGAAGCAGCCTACCCCATTTTGACACTGAGCCCTGAGACGTAGTCCACACTGGGTGAACTCTGTTATCAATGTCTCATGTTCTTATGTTGCTACTTTTTGTCCTGCTTCCTCTTGCTTAAATCATGCATATGTGTTCCTTTCATGCTCTTTTCAGTGCAATTCTAACCACATCACATAAGTAAAATATCATGGGTAAATCCGGAAGCTGATGCACCCGTATCAAGTGGTATCAGAGCGATATTATCACTCATGTGAATTGCGAGCATGAACAATGATTGAACATGTAACAATGGAGGATTAAAAAGACATGTACAAGGCCATTCTCAAGATGTCCAAATTGGTGGACGTAATGTATGATTCTTATGAGAAGAGAATAATGGAATAGGAGAAATAAAGATCAGAGAATGATACTTCATCCACATCTTCTAGTGCTTATGCATCTTCTTTGTTGCCTTCATCGTCTTCGCATAATTTGAATGGGGATTTCAACCGAGGTCTTTAGCAAGAGAATGATAAATTAAGGAGGCTACTATGAGAAGAGAAAGAAGAGAAGTAGAGTTTTCAACTTCATGTGCGAGTCGCGGAAGAGGACTTGGAGAAGTTGAAGTGCAATGAAGGCTTAAAGAAGCCATCATCACCTGTGTATAAATCAATAGTTGAGGTAAAAAATTCTTATTTCTCTTCATTTTCATCTTCACATGATATTATTTATGTTGGAAACATATAGATACAATTACAATAAATGACATGAGAATCATTACCAAAATGGGGTATAAAGGAGGAGGACTTGGTGTTAATGGCCAAGGAATAACTCAACAATTGGAGGTTGTGTTGAGACCTCGATTCACAGGTTTGGGATACACTGAAGGACAATTCTCAAAGGTGTCAGAAGCTTCCAATACATGGTTGAAACCATTGGGGAAAGAGAATTATGGGAACACTTCACCATCATCCTATGACAATGCATATTGCAGAGAAAGAGATGAGGCAAGCTCTCATCACCATGATTGCACCAGAGACCACCAAGAAAGGTATAACAAGTCTCGGTGTTCTAATGATTGTTTTGATTACAAGAATGTTGCTAATAATGAAAGTAAATCATGGCATCGAAAAAAATGTAATTTTTGTGGATTACATAACTATGTATTTGCTGAGTGCTGGAAGAGAATGGTAGCAGGAAAGAGGATGAGGAGTGAAAGGCATTCTCCACCATAGGAAAAGAAGAAGGTTAAGTAGTTCTGGACGTAGAAGACTCATTGTAGTCATTGCGACATAAGTGGCCATAAAAGAGCCACATGTTGGAGGCTCCATCCAGAGCAACGTCTCAAGAACAAAGTGTCCATACATGAACCAGTTGAAAGAATTGTTCAACAAGAGAATGCGCCATAGAGACATGACCCATCCACTTTGATAAGTGAGAGATAGTTTTTCTAGGTGTGGTAGTGTGTTTTGGAATTATTTTTTAAATCATGTATTACATGTTAAAGTGTAAAAGTGATGATTTCTTTTCCAGCACTTGTGAAGCAACAACGATGTTTTGGCCTAGTATTGGTAGTTGGGGTATTGATTCCATTTTGCTATAAACTTGACCACAGGGTATGAGTTATAAACTCGTGGCAAGTATGGAATGATTGGGTCATAGTTTGTCATGTAATTAAGCATGTAATTTGTAAGAATATTGTACTATAGGTTTGCAGAGGATTCAGGTGTTGGCTCTTTTCTTATGGCTGCAAAGAACAAAGGTGAAGGAGAATGAAGGGTGACCTTTCGGGACACTTTTGGTGTAGACGAGGTACAAAGCAGTTGCAGATTATTTCAATCTTTTGGTGGACAAAAAGTGCCTCAGTGGGGAGGATTGATCCAGGTGGCTCTGGATACCCTTAAGAGACCAAGAGGGCTAAAAAATGGTCAAAATTCAAAGTGGTCAAAATCCTTTCAAACCAAGACAAGATTGTAGTGATCGTCACCCCGATTCCATTGGCGTGAACGGCACTCAAATCCAAGTAATTGCAGCTTGAAGTTTGTATAAAACAACAAAAAAACAAGTCAAAGTCAACATTCTGCCACATGGCAGGTCATATGGATGACATGCGGTAGGCCTGGTGGTACCCACAAAGCTAATGTGGCAGCCCAGACAACAAAACAGGTGGACCCACAAAAATGTGACGTGGTAGCACCACAAGTCGACACATGGCAAGTAGGTGGTAAAGGTGGCATATGATGTGGACCAATGAGCGCTTGCCACATGGCCTAATCACATGGTGCCAAATGGTACCTCAAATTAGGCCCAAGTAGCCTTAGATAGTGCAACCTCCATTTTTTGTCTTATTCTCATGTTTTTGGGAGTCGTTACAATATGGACATACGAATTCCATATATTATATAGTTTTAAAAAACTATATTAAAACTAAAATTGGGTTTTAAAACAATATTGGGAGTCAATGGGATTTGAACCCAAAACCTCCCAACAATAAGTATCTTAATATGATTATGCCAACCAATGTTCCAACCTCACTCTTTGTGTTATTTTCCCTCACACTTTTCTATAAAATGCCATTCAAATGGTTCAAGGAAACCATGGAGAATGATGGAGAGTACATGAGAGATGAGGGCACAGGGAGGCGAATGGAGCCGTGTGAAAGTGCAGGTAGAACATGGAGCAGAGTGGTGTGTTTTTCAACGAATAATATTTTTTATTACAGGTGCGGAACCATGAACAGCTAGAGGGGTAGAACCTTGCCTAGGGAATCTTGAGGGGAATAAAAAATATTCCTTTAGGTCCCAAACTTTTCGGAGTCAGATTTTGACAAATTTTAAGTTGATTTTAGACTTCTTGGCGACATGAATCCAATGGCGTTGTCTTTTTCAGTAGCATAGCTTCCCATTTTTTTGGCCATTTTCCATATTATAGTGACGGTGTCAGATTACCAAGTGTGGACAGTCGATTTTATGCCTCTTGATGCCATGAAATTGATGGTGCAGCTAGATTCAACAGCTGAGAATCCACTTCCTCAACCAACTTCAAGGGTTGAGGTATATGTAGTATTGATGCCATGTGCCCCTTTTATCATTTGCTGTGAGATGTAATATGTTTTTTAAATCCTTGCTTGATGTATTTTGTGTGATCTATGTTCCTACTTCATGTGAGATGTATTTTCCATGGATTGTTATGATCCCTATGTAAACTTGTTGAAGGGATCCTCATCGTCACCTTCATGTGTGAGATTATGCCACGTTGATAGTGTAATGTTCCCAAATTTTAGCCTCAAGCTAAAAAGGAACATTATAGTTTCATATTTCATTTTTGCTTTATAAAATGGGTAAGGAGACACCTTAGCCCTCTTTAGATGAAGAAATAACACTCCTTGTGTGAAAAGGAGACAAATAAGCAGCTGAAATAAACACCTAAGTGTGTGAATGGAACCCAACTCACTTGGTTTAGTCATCTTTGACTAAATTTAACAGTGCTACCCAAGGAGGAGAGGCTTCTTAGAGAAGTTGCATAGTTTTGGAGTGAAGACACTCACATGAGTGTGGAAACCCTAATTGGTGGGACCTTGGTGGAGAAGATTTCCCTTTCTTTATAAGGAGGAGATGGCAGCCCATTTGGATCATGTTTGGAGTTTAGACTTGGGTTTACAAAGGCTTGTATCCCTGGGTTGTTTAGTAGGGTGGTGGTGCCCTCGGGCACTAGGGTGTTCTCGGTCGGGAATCCCTACCTCTTCCTGAAGGAAGGATGAGGAATGAGGTGATTTTCCTCAATCCGACATTGGCCACAGGAACTCATGAGTCATCTTAGCTTGTTTTCTTCAATGGAGGAGTTATCTATTCATTGGAGGAGCTCCAAGGAGGATTACCGGGCTTCATGACAGATCTTTGGCACTTGGAAAGCATTCCATCATCTCCCACTATGCAGTCCATGTAGGAAACTGCGTTATTTTATGGAGGCAGTGAGAGAGGGTTTCATAGAGCTCATCAGGAGTGTGTTTTTAAGACAAAGGGATCATCCCTTTGTGATTAGAGACATTCTCAGAGGAGGGAAATCATATTTCAGATCAGCCACAACCTTATTCTCATTTTTTTCCAATTGTAGTGACAACCTAGTTGTCACATTTTTGTATTCTCTGACATTTCTAGCAATCTCTCCTAGATTGGCTAGAAATCTTGTATTTCAGCCCATCTCTTTGTTAGTGGGCTATTTATTTTTATCCTACAGCCACATTTTTATTTCATGTATATTCAGCAGCTGATACCTTCATATACTCAGCGCAGTCACTTCTCTCTGGCATTTTGTGGAGTTGCAACAACTCATGTATTTCATTGTTCATTTATTGGAGGTTGGTTCTTAAAGCTTGAGTGGCTTGTACCTCAACTATTTCTTGTATATTTCTACTGATATAATCATATAATGTTGGCTGCATACATTTTCCTCTTATGGTATATTCATATTTGCAGAAATTCAGTGTTTATGTTCATATATTGCTTTAAGCTGTAAGGAGGCTAATACGAGAAGAGAAATAGGAGAAGTAGAGATTACAACATCAGTTGCGAGCCATGGAAGAGGCCTTGGAGAAATTGAAACGCAACGAAGTCTTAAAGAAGCCATCATCACCTGTGTCTGAATCAACAATTGAGGAAAAAAATGCTTATTGATCTCCAATATCATCTTCACATGCTATTATTTTTGTTGGAAACTTGGAGATACCCATTATAGGAACTGGCATGAGACGCCTTATGGTACAAAGGAGGAGGACTTGGTGTTAATGGCCAAGGCATAACTCAAGCATTAAAGGTTGTGCAGAGACCTTGATTCATAGGTTTGGGATACACTGGAGGACAGTGCTAAAAGGTGTTAGAAGCTTCCAATACATGGTTGGAACCATTAGGGAAATATAATGATGGAAACACTTCACCATCATCCTATGATAATGCACATTGGAGAGAAAGATTTGAGGCAATCTCTTGCCACCATGATTGTGCCAGAGATAAACAAGAAATGTATAACAAGTCTCGGTATTCTAATGTTCATTTTGATTAAAAGTAAGTTGTTGATAATGAACATAAATCATGGCGTCAAAAAACATGTAGTTTTTTTGGATTACATAACCATGTGTTTGCTGAGTGCTGGAAAAGAATGGCATCACGAAAAAGGATGAGGCGTGAAAGGCCTTCTCCCCTGCAGGAAAAGAAGAAGGTGAAGTAGGTCTGGAGGAAGAAGACTCATTGCAGTCATAGCAATAGAAGTGGCCATCAAAGAGCCACGTGTTTGAGGCTCCATCTAGAGCAACGTCTCAAGGACAAAGTATCCATACATGAACTAGTTGAAGCAATTTTTCGACAAGAAAATGTGCCACAGAGAGATGACCCATTCACTTTGATAAGTGAGAGATGGTTTTTTTAGGTGTGGTAGTATGTCATGGCCTTATTTTGTAAATCATGTGCTGTAACTAAAAATGTAAAAGTGATTTTTTTTTTCCATCACTTATGAAGCAATAATGATGTTTTGGCCTTGCATTGATAGCTGGGGTATTGATTCCCTTTTAATATAAAATTGACCACATAGTATGAGTTATAAACTCGTGGAAATTATGTGATGGTTGGGTCATAGTTGGTCATGTAATTGAGCATGCAATTTGTAATAATAATGTACTATAGGTTTGTAGAGGATGCAGGTGTCATCTCATTGCTTATGGCTCCGAAGAACAAAGGTGAAGGAGAATGAATAGTGACCTTTCAGGACACTTGTGGTTCAGACGAGGTACAAAGAAACTATAGATTGTTTTAATCCTTTTGGTGGAAAAAACGCGCCTCAGTGGGGAGGATTTTTCTAGGTGGCTCTAGACACCCTCTGGAGACCAAGAGGG